>SIJG01000010.1:688516-872569 GCA_023374025.1 Heterodera schachtii | reverse complement strand
TTGAAAAAAAAAATTGTAAAAAATGGGGAAAATTCTGTTCTCAATAAAATATCTTATCATAGAAATAGCAAAAAGTGCCCGGTGGGTACAGTACCCAAACAACGACCAAAACGGTGGAGCATGGAATGGTGGTCCGCAGTAAGGCGTTTACAAGGATAAACATCGAAACAAATGTTACCGTGAACAAATCCATGAATTTGATTCTGATCAAAAGATTTGAGGATGTTTGCATTTATTATTATATTATTTGCTTCTATTTAATATTCTGAGGATTGAAACAATTAATTAAATTACGGAATAAAATATTAATTTTTTTAATTAAAGCTTTATTTACATAATTTATTTTATCATTTTTATTTTATGAGATATTCCATTGATTATTTTTTGTTTATCATGGAAAGCATTAATCTTTTTAGCGACGAGTTTATTATAAGAATGGATGAAATTTCGGTACCTAATGTTTTTATTCCGTCCCTTTCTTTTTTGACGTCCTCGTCTGTCTGTTTTTTTCTTCGTCATTGCGACACCTGCTGCTGATCTGCTGATCGCAGATTCGCTTTCTTGCAATGTCAGCTTCGTTTTAGCTGCTGCTTCTTTCTGTTAAGCTAATTCCAATGGGGGAGGAATTCCCCCTCCAACCCAAATGAAAAAATAAAAAGTTTCCAAGAAAAAATGGGCAATTTTTGAAAATTCTATTCCTTAAAAATAGCAATTAATCTTTTGCACCCGCCTATCGGCACCGCCAGACCCCCTATTTAACATTTTTAAATAATTTTTCTCTTATTAGTATTTTTGAAATTTTTATTTCCTATTTTTATTGTTCAGCATTTCTATCAATTGATAGCCCAAAGTTCCGTCCCATATCTGCTGCTCCACTGAAACTTCAAAATTGGTAACGCTAAGTTTTTCATAAATCTTTTTGAAAAAGCGTGCCGAAAATTTTCTCTTATTTATTACTACAAAAAGTTTATTTTTTAAAAGATCCTTTTGGCAGGTAAGAAAATGAAAACCCAAATAAATTTGTGTATATTTAAAAATTAATTGAAAAACTCAATTTTGGGTCTCAAAATTTACCCCATTTTTATATGTTCTTTCAGGAAGCATTTTTTTTAAATTCACTTCCTCAAATACTCAAATTGGATTATGAAAAAGACAGGTCCTTTTATGTTCAAGTGATAAAATGAAAAATGAAGATGAAAAATTCCGACTTGCAACACCGAAAACCCAGGAAAAAAAATAATAAGGGGAAGATAAAAATTCCGCGGTGGTTCCAAAGTGATGCTTTTGAAAATAAAAATAAAATATCCGTAAAAAATTTCTAATCAATTTTTCTTACAAAGTGTATTAAAATTTAAAAAAATTTCCGGCGGCGCCTATCGGCACCATTTTTCTTTTGAAATTTTAACCTCAAAATAGCAAAATTAGTCCTTATTTTTTGGCGAAAGGCGGCTACAAATTTCCTTCTTTCTTTTTTTTTTTTTGCTCACCGCTGCTCAAATTTTTAAAATAACTTTTTGGCCCAAACAGCAAAAAAAGCTTTTCGGTTGCAAATTCAAATATTTCGTTTTGTTTTTAAAAAAATTTGAAAAGACACCACTTCGGGACTAGCGACTACAATTCCCATAAAAATTGCGTTCAAAATGTCCATAGATCGGTTGCCTTCTTATCCATAAATATGCATCCGTTTCTTCCCTCTGTCTCTAATTCCACAAATCCCACCACACAACTGAACACGAGTCAAAATATGTCAGTGCAGGGCGTCCGTAGCTGTACCCGCGGCTGCTGCTGCTGGTGCCGAAGCAGCAACAACAGTCACCACTGCTGCTACTGCTTGTGCTGGAGTTGTTGAAAATGAAAATGTCTCCTCCACCCCGCCGCCCGCCGTTGTCAGCGGCCAAAATGCACGAGCAAATGGCGATTAGAGCGGCAATGATCAGCCAAATGAGAATGATGATCAGCAGAATAAGGCTGATGCATTGGAGCCATGCGCTCCAATCCACACGGCTTCTGGAACAGCCGGAAGTTTCTGCTTCTCCTCCGAATCCGCGCTTACGTCGACGCCGTCCCTTTTTTGCATCTGTTGGGTTAAAAAGCAAAAAATTCAAGCAATTTTTTCAGAATATGGCAAATGCCATTAAAAGAAAGAGCCAATCGTTCGCCTCTGCAATTTTAAAATACTTATAAATTACCATGACTATGATTTTTACGTTTTCTAAGAAGCGATTTTTCAAAGAGCAAAATTCGTGGTCATGATTTGGCAGACAATAGAAAACTTTTTAGCATGAAAGCCTTCAAATCGGAATGGATAAGAATGAGTTTGGAAAATTTATACATTTATTAATGTTTTTAAAATTTTTGGCAACTATTTAGGTACCCTATTTCTCGGTTTTAGCACCTAAAATCCTAGCCCTGTAAATTACCGTCATCATTTTGGGGAAATAATCGCTCGTAGACTGTCTTGTATAATTTTGCATTGTCTTCAAGCCATTGCTGGTATTTTTCTTTGTCATTTTTGCTTTCTTGGTGCTGCTGTTGCTGCTGCCCCTTCTTCTTCCGTTTGGGGGTGAGAAGCTCAATGATTTTCTTGGCATTTGACACAATGCCAATTTTGTGAAAATTAATCAGTGCCCAATAGCCGTGCATTGCGAGACGCCAATTGGACATCTGTTCTTGGCTGTAAATGCCAATCTTTTTCCAATCCATCTTCAAATGCTTTTCCATGGCTTTGCTCGCTTCTTCAGAAGTGCTTCTCAGCTCTTTGCTCAATTCTTCCGAGTTGCTTTTCGCCGCTTCTTCGTGTGGCTTTTCTCCTTTTATGGTTTTGCTCAAACTTTTTTCGAGTTTGTCAATTTTCATCCAATCATTTTTGTTTAATTTTTCTCTCAATTTGTCCATCTTTTCTTTTAAACTTTTTAGAAACATTTCCACCAATTTTTTGCCCCACTCATTTTTTTCCGTTTCTCCAAATTTTGCGCATTCTTTCGCTAAGTTTTCGTATTGTCGGCTCATTAGCAAATTGCTTTCTTTCATTAAGTCCATCAACTCAAGTTTCACTTTCATTTCAATAATTTGTGTTTGGCTTTGGCTTTTGCGTCCTTTTCCATTTTTCTTCCAGAATTTTTTGGCTTCTTCAATTTTGTCATCCAATTCCTTTTTCAAATTTTGCATTTCGTTCATTTCTTTTTTGGCATTATGCCCTTGTTGGATTTCGGGAATTGTGAATTTTTTCTCAAAAAACATTAAATTTGCATAATCTTGTGCTGTCATGTTTATGGCAAAGTTACTCAGCGTTTCAATGGCAATTTTGGCATTGGCAATGTCTTCCAACTTTTTGATCACTTTGTCATCCACCGTTTCTTTTCCTTCATTTTCCTAAAAATTATTTTTTAAATTAAAAAAATATTTTTTTTAAATACCCTCCCAATTGTTTTAGTTATTTCGAGTTTTATTTCATCAATTTGTGTGTTCAAATCTTTCAATTCCTTTGTTGATAATCCCATACAAAGCAACACTAAATAAAAAAAGAATTATAATTGTTTATTTTTTACTTTTAACAATATTAATAGAATATGATAATAATGAATGATGAATTTACCAGTATATGAAATAAAAAAATAATATAAAACTATCATCGCGTATTTCCTAAAATGAATATTAAAATTTTTGCCCTTGACCATAAAGGTAGTTCTAGATATATTTTTTTACTACTCTGCCAAATCTCAAAAAATGTCATTAAATTTCAAAAAAGTTATGGCCAGAAGGAACTTAAAAACCCATTTTTTAATGTATTTTTTTGCCCTTATTTTTTGTACACGAACAAAAAATTTTCAATTTGCAATTAATAGAATTTTTCAAGTGCTTTCGAAAATATGAATGAAGCATTTTTAATTTGACTGATGAGAAGGAAAGAAAAAGTTATGGTCGAAAAATTCGCACGGCAAATTCGGCTGGCGACGTTTTGCCCTGCTCCGAAATTAAATAAAATGGAAATTATATAGCTATAATTTTTATAAAAATTGTATTAATCAATCTGATTTTTATTCACATTTTGCTATGGCTTTTATTCCATTCGCTTCTACTTTCTATAATAATCAATTTTTCACAACCATTTACCAATGTATTAAAACATTTAATTATTTTCTAATATTATACATAATGGGGAAATTTCTATTTTATTAAAATTTGCTTTATACATTTTAAAATACAAAGAATTCATAAAAAATTAAAAAGTTTTTAACTTCATTAATAGATTTCCTTAGGTTATAAAATTTACTTTAAAAAACTTTGAGGAATATTTCCATTAAAATTTTTGCCCTTGACCATATTTTTTCTGTTTCTCCAATTTTTGTGCACTCTTTGGCAAGTCTTCGTATTTGTGAGTCATTATTAGGGTCGTAATTTTTAGTGACGAAAATCTCGAATAGTTAACTAAAATAGTTTAGGAAAAATGCCACAATAATGACAAAAAAGTCCGAAATAGTGACGAATAGTCATATAATTTTCAGCCTTTAGGGGGTGTAAAATAAGAAAATTTATTCAAAAAAGTAACAAAATTAAGCCAAACCTATTGAGATAAATAATTTTTAAAATCTAAAATTTTTCATGAAAATAAATGAAAATTTTATCACTTATGGTAAAAATATTTCTTTAGGAGAATTTATTTTCGTAGCCCTAAAAATGCTGCGCATTTGGTCATTAATAATAAATAGTTTTTGTGTTTTTTTAATTTATTTTACGACTTTTTCATTTCTGAAATAGTTTTTAGCCAGAAATTGAGTAAAAATAATTTTTATTCATTAGTTGCAGTTGCAAATGAGTAGGACTGGGATTTAAGGGCAAAAAACTCAAAATAGGTCCCTAAAAAATAATTTTTAAAATTAAAAATTCTTGTCAAGAAATGATTTTTTGGAAAATTTTCAGGTTTTTGGGTCAAAAAGGCCAATTTAGCTGATGGGGGCCGTTCTAATAGAGGCTTTTTGGAAAAATCCCAAAATATGGACATAAAATATGGACTTAAATGCCAAAATATGGACAAATATGGAAATATGGACATAAATCGCGAAATATGGAAAATCTGGATATGGAAATCCATCCTAGAAGCTTCAAACGGTGCTAGGTCGATCCACAAAAAACTCAGTGTGGGCGATCCACAAAAAAATCAGTGATTGATAAAATTAAATAAATAAATTTAATTATTCAATTCACAAAATCACGGTGCCGTCCGGTTAACCCTAATGTACGTCGGGACGCAAGTCATTTTCAAATTTTTCAATTTTTGACATCACTTCTCGCCAATTTTCTCCATTTGTAGTAGACATAGCCGGACGCCATTGATACCGTTTTGTAGAGCTCATCGAGCTGTACAAAAAAGCCGCTAGTACCGGCACGCTTAACTTGGGTTGGCCATCAGCAGGGTCGGAGGCGAGGCTGAGGGTCCTCCGGCAGAAGTGCCTGACCCATGACGGGCTCCAAGTGAATGGATCAAGAACCGAACCCGGCCTGAGAGATATCCCTTGAAAAACTGAACAAAAAATTGTTCTTAACCGGGCCGGTCCGGATTCCGGATAAGGCACTTTTGGTGTCCCGAAAGTGGTGCGATAGGCTTCCGGAAAATGACCAATCAATCACTGAGTTTTTTGTGGATCGCCCACACTGAGTTTTTTTGTGGATCGACTCAGCACGGCTTCAAACCAAGCTAAAAACATGTTTTTCGTGCGTTTCAGGCCTCCCCCAGTCCAGGAAAAAAATATGGATTTCCATATAATTTTACTCCCTAGTGATGAGACTGGAGGGGGAGGGATTGTTTCGTGGGGGGCGAGGGGCGGGAAAATCCTCGTCACTAATCTCTCTTTCTCTCACTTCTTCTCTTTTCTCTCTCTCTCTCTCTCTTTTTTTCTCTTTCTCTCACTCTCTCTCTCTTTCTATCTATCTCTCTCTCTTTCTCTCTATAGATTGATATATTTATTTTCTTTGATGACAATTGAGTTTATGGATTTTTTCTGCCCAATTTTGGGTTTTTTTAAATTTATTTTACGACTTTTTCATTGCTGAAATAGTTTTTAGCCAGAAATTGAGTAAAAATAATTTTTATTCACTAGTTGCAGTTGCAAATGAGTAGGACTGGGATTTAAGGGCAAAAAACTCAAAATAGCTCCCTAAAAAATAATTTTTAAAAGCAAACATTCTTGCCAAGAAAGTGAATTTTTGAGAAAAATTTTCATTTCTTACGAATGTATTTTTGAAAATTTTTGCGTTGATTTTTAGGGGTTATTTTTCTGAAATTTTTAAGTCGATTCTTAGGGGTTTTTTCCTTTTTATTGAATTTTTATTGAGAAATTTACCAAAAAATGTCGAAATAGTGAAAAAATAGTGACAAAATGTCAAAATAATGAATTTTAACTATTTTATTGACGAAGCGCCAAACTAGTGATTTCTAGTGACCGATAGTGACATCAGAATCCAAAATTTTTAATGCAGAAATTCGTTTTACTTTTACCGGGTAGGGCATAATTAATTACTATTGTAAATTTTTTTGCTTTTTTGGCTCCGGTCCCAAAAGTGATCAGAAAAAATTGGTCACTGACCCGAAAAAAAAAATAGATAAAAGGTGTCAATTTTTCAAAAATTCATAAAAATTTTTTTTAAATCATATAAAACATAAACTTTTTATAATGACCTCCAAGAATAACTATATCAAATAATATTATGGAATAAAATAAAAATAAATTAAATAATTCACCATCTGTCGGACGGACCCGAACCCATGACAAATTGGGGTGCCGGCGGTGCCGGTAGGTGGCGCCGAGAAAAATTTGGGCCCTGTTTCTTAAAAGTTTTACATTAAAAATTGCCAATATTGTGTCTTTTTGGGTCAAAGATTTAAATACATTAAACAAATTGCTAGAACATTTTTTTTTTGCGACACACTTATTTTTTTAACATTTTTTCTAAATTCTACCATTTTTTGGATCTAAAACTTTTATTTGGGTTCTCAATTGTTTTTTTTTGTCATGCCAGAAGGAAGCGGAGTGTGGGATAAAAAAAATGGGAGAACCTCTAAAAGGAGCGACCATAGCTCAGTCGGTTAGAGCACGGCACGGATTGCTGGGTCGTGTGTTCGAGTCCTACCAGGTGAGATACCTTTTATGCTTTACATTCTACCCAACGTTAAAACCCATTCATAACACCGTAATCCTTTTACAACATTGTCCCAAAAAATCAACAAATCATGATAAAAATCAATCAGAAAAACCCTAAGGCTTCTCTTCTCCCATTTCGGTCGGATCACTAATTCATCCATCAATTGTTCCACGCTTCTTCACTTTGAGCTTTGCCTCCTCACATGGGTCCGGCACACGCTTCAACTCTTCGGAATTGGGCATTTTTTGATCATTGATCAGCAATATGTGATCCCAATACATTTTGCCAAATCTCTCCTCCCAAATATCGCAGTTTCCTTGCCCAATTGTTTTGGCTATTGTTAAATCCAACAGATTCTTTGCTTCCTTTTTCAAATACCATAAACCCTTCAAAATTGGTAATCCGTCAAATTATTTTTTCTTATATTCTTGTGCAAAAGCACAAATTCTTGACAAATCTATGCAAATAAAAATAATTTTTATTTGTGACAATTATTTTAATTAAAATAAACTAAATTAAATAAAATTTCAATTGCTTACCAAAGCAAAGTTCTTTGACAAATTCCCACAGCTTTAAATAACTGTCGGAAAACTTTTTGAATAAAGAACTATTGTTTTTTGCCTCAACAGACTTTTTATAATATGAATAATTGGCTAATTCCTTATTAATAGCACGAGACAAAGCAGTTAATTGTTTATCATTAGTTGTCTTGCGCTCACAATGATTATTTGTTGCGACAAATGCGGCTTAAATTGAAAAAAATTCAACAAATGAAATTTTAAAATTTTCCTCAACAATTGGGTCTTAAGAATTTATTTATTTATCTCGTAAAAGTAAAAAAAATATTCAAAAATTCACATTTAAAATTTAGATAGCATTTAACACGGATTATGATTTTTTGCTTTTAACATATTTTATTTATATCTTTGGGTATTTCTAATTAAAATATTGAAACTTACTCGACACAATGTCAAAACGTTCTCTGTCATTTAAATCATTTAACCAAAAATTTGTTGCCATTAAAGCATCAAATTTTTCAACACTTTTTGCTGTTGGAATTTTCAATTCATTAATTAATTCATTTAATTGTTCATTCTTCAGATTTTCAACCAAAAAGGCAACCATTTCCCAATGCTTTTGATTTTCTAATTCAACCTTAAGAATTTATTTTTTTTATTTTACAAAATTAAATTTTACATTTATTTTCAAGTGCTTTCCAGTGCCATAATTGAACAGGTCCCTTTTAATTGCTTTGATCAGTGGCATTGCTGAGCTCATTTGGAGTTCGCCTTGCCCAACCAGCAGGAATTTTGCCTTCATGCAATGGCATTCCAATGGATTTTCTTATAATTGCTTTTTAAATATTTTAGAAATTATTAAAAATGTTATTTAATACCATTTTCTTTCATTTTACGTTTTTCTTGTGTCCCAGTTGAACTTGTGCCAATTTCAGCTTTGTTCTCTTTTTTTGTCCTTTTCTGCACCTCTCCCAACTGTTCACATATGCTTTAGCTGCAATTGCCATCATTTTCCAATATTCGCAAAATTCTATCAATTCTTTGTAAGATTTTTTGAATCCAATTTCTTCTGGTTTTTTCAATATCCCATTTTTGCAATTCCAATTTGTCAGTATAACTCGCCAAAAGAATGTTTTGCCAGTTTTCGTTGCTTTTTCCATGTCCTCCTCCTCCGTTGTGCGTCTTCGATCACTTCAAATTGCAGCTGATCAGTGTCTTGTTTTAGAGGTAACGGTTCGAACACTTCAAATTGGGAATGCTGATCAGTGTCGTTTTTTTCTTTTTCTTCTTTTTTAAGTAACAGTTGTTTCTTCTCATTGTCCATTCCATTCGCAGCATTGAAAATTCCAATAAAGCTCTAAAGGAATTTTTTTTAATTTTCACGTTTAAGTCCGCGTAGCAATTCTGAAAATATTAAGATTCTGAAAGTGAGAAATCGAAATGATGACGGAAAAAAATTTTACGAATTTTTTCCCCAAAATGGGGTGTAACATTAGAATAGGGACACTTTTTCAGAAGGCTGTAACTTTTTGAGTTGAGCATTAAAAAATCTGAAAAAATTCATGTAAGCTTACTTTTTGGTAATGAACAAAAAAGTCAATTGCAACAAATTGATCAGATCACTCCTTCATAGTGATCTGAAAATCCTAAAATGGCTTGAAACCGGCAAAATTTTCGAAAAAAATTCATAGGGGGCTGGGAAAAATTTTCATGGAAGATGAATATGACAGTCAGAAAGAGCATAAAATTCTCTACAAAATGGCCTTTTGATGATTGCTCTACGAAGCGTCTCCGCTGAGGGGCGTTTGGTTAAATATCGACTACCCAAAAAATGACCATTTTTAAGCCATTTTGCTTACTTTTTACGACATTCGTGTTTATCCAAACGCTCCTCAGCGGAGACGCGGCGTAGAACCCTCATCCAGAGGCCATTTTGTAGAGAATTTTGTGCTCTTTCTTTTCATCATATTCATCTTCCACGAAAAATTTTTACCAACTCCCTAGAAATTTTTTTACGAATTTACCCAGATTTTCACATTTTTTCGCCCACAAAAATTTTGTGTTTAATGATTTTTTTCTTGCATAAAGTGAATAGAAAATGCTTTAGGATGTCTGTACATTATTTTAGTGTTGTTTGCTGTCAGTTCGATTCGGTTGGCAAATTTTAGAGGCGGTTTAAGCCTTGTAGCCCTTAATTTCTCCGGAAAACTTAGAAAATTCAACATAACTCTCCCTAAAAGATATTTTTCTGTCCGTAAAATAAACAGAAATAGATTTGTTCTTTCTTATTTAACTTGTTTTATCAGCTTCTTTTTCGTAGTTGTTGAGATTTTGTCCGTTTTTCACAAGTGTCCCTATTCTAATGTTACACCCCATTTTGGGGAAAAAATTCGTAAAATTTTTTTCCGTCATCATTTCGATTTCTCACTTTCAGAATCTTAATATTTTCAGAATTGCTACGCGCAGTTAAAATTTCAAATCGGTCGGTTCATGGGAAGTGGTCAAACTCCCAAAAAATAGGGTGTCCCTATTCTAATGTTACACAGTGTAGTTTCTCAAGTGCTTTCGAATATACCAAGAATATTTAATTTAATTGAGAAAAAAAAGTTATGGCCAGAAGAAACCCAAAAACTTAGTTTTTCGAACTTTTGCCAAAAAGTTATGGTCCAAAAACTCGTCCGGCAATATTTCGAATGGCAAGGTTTTGTCCTGCTCCGAAATTAAATAAAATGGAATTAGCTAGAATTTTAACAAAAAATTATTAATCAATGTGATTTTTATTAAGGTTTTGCTATGTTTTTTATTCTCTTCGCTTCTACTTTCTATTCTACTTTCTATAATAAGCCATTTTTCACAACCATTTACCCAATGTATTAAAACCTTTAATCTTAACATTGGAAAGTAAGATAATAATTCTAATGATTTCCTTTCTATTTTGCCCTCGTAAATTTATTTATGCAAAAAAAAAAGTCCACAAAAGGGAGTAAGTAATCTACATACTCTGCGGACATGTGATAGATTAAGTCGTCCTCGAGTAATATGGATTAAACAAAATTAAGGAATCACAACAAAATTAAATAAAGGAATGAAATCAATTGATCAATAAAACCAAATCACCATGAATTATAAATATCTTTAATTAAAGAGAGAATTCACTTTTACGGTCATTTTATCAGTTAAGGAGTTTAATTTTAGTTTTAAATTGTTTAATGAATTTAATTTAATGATTTCTTTATCAAGTTGATTCCACAATTTTGTTGCCCTCCCAGCAAATTATTACATTCGGAAAACCGATTATCTTCGCCATCACCAAATTTCCGTGGTGCAACTTTTGGTGATTTGCCTTGGGGACCCGTCCCCAAATGTCAAGTTCCCCAAATGTCGTATCCCCAAGACGTTCGATCCCCAAATGTCGGGATCCCCAAAAGGCGGGTCCCCAAATGTCGGGTCCCCAAATGTCAAGTTCCCCAAATGTCGTATCCCCAAAAGACGTTCGATCCCCAAATGTCGGGTTCCCTAAGTGTCAGGTCCCCAAAAGGCGGGTCCCCAAATGTCGGGTCCCCAAATGTCAAGTTCCCCAAATGTCGTATCCCCAAAAGACGTTCGATCCCCAAATGTCGGGTTCCCTAAGTGTCAGGTCCCCAAAAGGCGGGTCCCCAAATGTCGGGTCCCCAAATGTCAAGTTCCCCAAATGTCGTATCCCCAAAAGACGTTCGATCCCCAAATGTCGGGTCCCCAAAAGGCGGGTCCCCAAATGTCGGGATCCCCAAAAGGCGGGTCCCCAAATGTCGGGTGCCCAAATGTCAAGTTCCCCAAATGTCGTATCCCCAAAAGACGTTCGATCCCCAAATGTCGGGTTCCCTAAGTGTCGGGTCCCCAAAAGGCGGGTCCCCAAAAGACGTTCGATCCCCAAATGTCGGGTTCCCTAAGTGTCGGGTCCCCAAGTGTCAAGTTCCCCAAATGTCGTATCCCCAAAAGACGTTCGATCCCCAAATGTCGGGTCCCCAAATGTCAAGTTCCCCAAATGTCGTATCCCCAAAAGACGTTCGATCCTCAAATGTCGGGTCCCCAAATGTCAAGTTCCCCAAATGTCGTATCCCCAAAAGACGTTCGATCCTCAAATGTCGGGTCCCCAAATGTCAAGTTCCCCAAATGTCGTATCCCCAAAAGACGTTCGATCCCCAAATGTCGGGTCCCCAAATAAGTTATGGTGCATGAATTTTATCAAATTATTCTATGGTTGCGTCTTTTTTTATGGTCGTGTAAACTGAAATAAAGCCAAATCAATTATCAATTAATTAATTAATTTAATTGTTTAAATAAATCTTCCGTACTCAAATGACCCGCCCATTCTGATCACCACTCATTCGCACTTTTGTCACTTCGCCCACATTCTCACTTTTGTCACTTCGACTCACCACGAATCAAACAAACAAATTGAATAATGGAGGGGTAAAAAAGGCTCTCGGTAAATTGAACACCGAAAATTGGACACCGGAAAACTAGGCAATATTAGATTTAAAATAAATAAATTAAAAGTAAATAAATAAAAATTTCGTTTCTCCTAAATGATGTTTTTCATGTGCACATGTGTTCTTTTATAATCGTAATAATGGAAATACATAATGTTATTATTATTTATATCATTAGCAGAAGAAAGCCATCATATCATTCATAAAGGGAAAAGTTTTCTTTTCGATAGGGTTCCTATTATTCGCATACTTTTTCGCAAATTCATTAATCACATCACCCACTTTCGTGCATTTTTCTCACATTGATCAACCATCATGGCTATTGAATGCCTGATCCACTCACTCTAAGTGCCTTCATTCATTAATCCGTTTACCCTATCCAAATTTATTTTTAATCTAAAGAAGAATTTGGTGTCCATTTTTCTGGTGTCCAATTTATCGGTCCCCAAAAAGACATGGGGGAAAAAGAACAAGGAAATAATAAAGAGGGGAGCCGATAAAGCATTTGCGTATTTAAACATGGAATTGGCAAATTAGGACAAAACCCAATTCTTCCAGACCAAAAAAGAAGACGACTTAAGAATGGTATGACATAATTATTTTTTATTTATTCGTTGAGAAAAACGTGAAATAATGCTTAATTAAATACATAACTCAGAGGGGATTGAACCTGGGACTCACTTTTTTAAGACAAAAAATCAATTAGTTTTTGAACTGAGGGCTCAAAATTGACTCGGTGTATGCCCTATATAAATTTACAAGATCTATGAGTATAAGGATAAATTTGGCATTGCTTCAAAATATCATTTTGTGTTCGATCATTTCAATGAATGCGCTGATTTGGTGGAGGAATTGAAAGAGAAATTCCGTTATTACTGCGGATGATCAATCATCAGATTTTGATGTTTTGTCCCAATTTTTTCTTTTTCTTTCCTTCTATCTCTTGGACCCCTTTTTGGTCTTTCTTTTGCATTTTGTAGTGAATTTGATGCTCTTTCATATGGACATAAAATTTTACCGTTAATATTTTTTCCAAAACCATTGAAAATTTCTCGAAATTTTAATTTTAACGCGGAATTGGTGAAGGAATTGGAAGTACAAATCTTTAGATTGGGCAATTAATGATCAATCAGCAGATTATATTTTGTTCCCCTATTTTTTATTTTATTTCATTCGGTTTCTTTGAATTCCTTTTATTAAGAACTATGTTATGCCATAATTTTCCACGTTAATTCATTTTTTTTGCTTAACTTAGTTCAGTTATCCTAAAGAGAATCGAATGCGTTTTCATATGAGTATTAAAATCTTTCTGTAAGGAATTTTTTAGGCAAATGCCTAAAATTTCTGCGCACTTGATACGCTCAAATAAGCACTAAAACCCGTTTTCCATTTGGTTTAAAGCTTCTACGATGACTTTTGTAATGCCAAACTTTGCAATGAAAAATATGCCCCTAAGAATTGAAAAAAATTCTGCCTATTAAAAACTATTTTACGGTGTTTTTTTCGGCCTTTTAATGTACCTATTTCGCTAATTTTTTTTGCCTAAAAAACGAAGCCCTAATAATTAAATTGCATTTAAAAAATAAATTTAATAAAACGAATTAAAATTTACCCTAACAAAAATTGAAAGAGATTTTTTTTAAAGAAAATAAATATTACAATATTGAGAAGAATTGAAAGTGCCAAATTTGTCATCATATTCATCTTTAAGAATTAGAGTGCCACGGGACCGGGAATTTTGGGCAAACCCGGGACCGGGACCTTTTCGGTTTGAAAAACCGGGAATTTTTGGCTGGGAAAACCGGGAAAAAACCGGGACCAGTCCCGGTCCCGGTCAAAACCGGGACTTCGGTACTCAGTTGTCCGTGTTCAGGTCCCGGTCCCGCTCAACTCTAATAAAAACAACTAAATTTCGCGATTTTGGGTCAATTTCTTTACACCAAAATTCTTACAATTAGCATTGAATTTTTTACTTCCACATTTGGTGAGAAAATTGGCGGAAGTGCGGGAGTCCAAGATTTTCCGGGAGCGAAACCGGGAAACCCGAAAAATTATGCTGGGCTAAAATTCAAAAAAAAAAAAAAACACATTTTTGGGGGTTTTCGGGGTCACTGAACACGAATATGTCATTCAATTGCGCCAATTCTGCATTTGGTTATCAAAAACAGTGATTACATATTCGAAATCTCAGTTTTAAGAAATGGGTCGTGGTCGTTTTCGCGCGGGCCCGAGTTTTTGAACAATAACTTTTTTTTCATTGTCAACCAAAGCTAATTCTATGCTATTGTTTGGTGATTAGAGACAATTATCAAAAAAGTCATAACATGAAATTGCAAAAAAGTGGAAAATTAAACGCAACACAACAAATTTATTTTTCGGCGGTGAAATTTACAGTATGATGAGAACATTACAGTGTGTACAACACAATATACAATATACATACATATGTACAACAGCGAATATACGGCACACAGATTACAATAATTAATACAGGCAAACATTTAACATCAAACAATCCAATTTCCTCATAATAATCACACATCGGTACGCCTTGCCGGGGTGTTCGCTGTCGATGGAACTACTTCTTCACAAAAATTTCCGCGTCCAAGTTCTGAAGCGTCCCGTAGTTCGGATCGGTCGCTGAAAAGGGGATGGAAAAGGAATTAAAATTTGAAAATTTTCGCCATTTTTTTCACTTGGTGTCAGTGCCTGTCCGCCTCCTCCATGTGGCGCCGGTCCCGCCTTTGGTGCCGCTGCCGGTTTTGCTGGCGCGTTCTTCGTGAAGATGTCGGCGTCCAAGTTCTTGAGGGTCCCGTAGTTCGGATCAGTTGCTGAAAAGGGGATGGAAAAGGAATTAAAATTTGAAAATTTTCGCCATTTTTTTCACTTGGTGTCAGTGCCTGTCCGCCTCCTCCATGTGGCGCCGGTCCCGCCTTTGGTGCCGCTGCCGGTTTTGCTGGCGCGTTCTTCGTGAAGATGTCGGCGTCCAAGTTCTTGAGGGTCCCGTAGTTCGGATCAGTCGCTGAAATGGGAAGGAAAAGCCTGTAAAATTTGAAAATGTTCGTCATTTTTCACTTGGAGTCAATGCCTGGCCGCCGCCGCCCGTCTGCGGTTGTGGAGGTCCCGCCTTTTGTGCCGCTGCCGGTTTGGACGGTGGCGCGTTCTTCGTGAAGATGTCGGCGTCCAAATTCTTAAGCGTTCCATAGTTCGGATCAGTTGCTGAAATGGGGAAGGGGAAAGGCAATTAATTTGATGATTTGATCTTTATCATTTCACTTGGAGTCATTGCCGGTCCTGGCGCCTGCTGTTGCGGCTGTGGAGCTCCCATCGGTGGCGGTGGCATGCCTCCTGAAATAGAGGAGACAAATTTCAATGGATTTGCGATTGCGACGTGCCGTCGTTCGTTTCCGACCCCCACCTTTCGCCTGCTGTTCCTTCGCGAAAATTTCCTTGTCCAAACCTGCAAGCGTTCCGTAGTTCGGCAGCTCGGATTCTGAAATGGGGGGAAAAAAGCAATGAATCATTTGTCTAAGCCATTTCGGATTCATTTGTTTACCTGGCACGAGTTCCTTCGATGCGGGAGGCGGCCCCTTCTTCTTCGCTCCACCCGCCGACCCTTTGCCCGATTTCTTCTGCGGTGGCGGCGCTTTTCCTTTGGGCGACGGCTTCTTAGCTGCGGCTGCCGGAGGTCCTGAAAAAAACAAACAATTAGCGTTTTTCTTGAATCCCAAAATTGTTCGCATTTTGTGCCACCTTTTTTTGCAGCGGCGCCTTTCTTCGGTGCTGGTCCTTAAAGTTGGCAAAATTGTTTATTCAAAAGTCGTTCGTTCGTCCACCTTTTTTTGAGCCGCCGCTTTTCTCTGACGATTTCACTGACGAGGGCACTTCCGCTGCTCCCGGTGGTCCGCCCGTTGCCGCTGTTTGTGGCGTTGGCACCGCTGCTCCGGCCTTGGGCTGAAAAAAGGAATGAATTCATTAGTGAAAAAAGGGGGGTGATCAAAAAACGGTGGCACCTTTTTCTTCTTGGAGCCGCCACCACAGCATTGGCTGAGGATGATGAACACAGCGCCGATGACAACCAGCAGAAGTTGAACGGGCAGTAATAAGACGACGGAGGAGGAGAAAGTCATTATTGTTGGGAAGCAAATTATGTTGTGAGGGAGGCAAAAGTCACCGTTTATATACACATTTTTGGAACAAAAACTCGTAACAAAAAAAATTTTGCAAAATTTTTTTTTCATAAACGCGTATATAAAAGGTGTGGGTAGATAGTAATTTAAATCAGTTTCTAAGAGTTATCCAGAGTCCTGTCTGATTTTGAGATATATCTGTCATGGGTTGGTCTCAGTTCTGTGTGCGAACGTTTCTGTGCCATGTTTTTCTAACCTATTGCATGGTTATTAGACAATTATTTACCAAAAAGTTATGAAATAGAAATTGAAAAAAGTCGAAATTTTTGAAGTTTTTCCTTAAAAATCTGAGTCGGCTCCATCTGTCATCGTATTTGTCATAAAATTTCATTTATCTCTCTGATTTGATCAAATATATGACTTTCACCAAGTACTTTTCAATGCGTTAAAGCAATTTTTCATTATATTTTTACCATTAAAAGTTTTGGTTTTTCGCATGTTTTAAATTGCTTTTCGCGCATCCGCGTCATGTTTTCATTCGCAATCCCACTTTTTTGCGCCTTATTTTTTGCTCAAAAAATTTTAGGCAAAAAATCCCAAGTTATTCAATTCGTGCTGATTTGATTGGGCATTTTTCTCGTCAGTTTTCTTCATTCTCATCAAATGTTGGGGCTTCGTATTCCTCGAAATTCGCCATTGTTGTTCAACTGTTGCGTGTCACCGCCCAAATCGGAGGTTGTCTGATTGGCATAACATCAAAAACTTTCAAATTTTAATTTCCACTTTTTTTAGTTTGCTCGTTTCCATGTCGCCTGTTCGTTGATCAGTGGGCCCAGCAATTTACGTCATGCATTTGACCATTTGATCAAAAGGTTTTCTTCTTTTTTTTAACGAGATCTCATGGATTTATTGGCCGGTCATTTGTCTGGTTTTTTGTAAGAGTCCGGGCAGGACCGGTATTAAAAATTTTGGCTGTAATGCACTTAATGAGTCCAAAGGTATTTTGTGAGTCCAATCAATTAACAATATCTGTTCTTTAGACTTTGTGCTTTCGAATGATACCAAAAATTTACTCATAAAGCGCATTAGAGCCAAAATTTGGACTCTATTAATTTGTGGATATCGGCGACCCGTCAATCCCAATATTCCGGCCTCTTGAATCTTTGAATTTGAGCCTTCCCAAATGCTTTTTTTTGTTGCTTTAAATTTGAAATTTCCAATAATTCCAATTTATGCTTCAGTCAGCAGCGCCGTCACTACGCCAGCGGTGCCATGGCAAAATACACTTACAACAACAGGAAAGCTGATGCCATTCTGCCGGACAAATGGGGCGCCATTTTGTTTTTTGGCGTGTTCTCAATCCCGATGATCTACCTAATCATTGGCGATTCCGACTGCACAGTGTGGTATGAGATGGAGGATGACAACAAATGAAGAGGACTGATCGATATATGTTACAAATTATCCAAATCATTAGTATTATTAGAAAAAATTTTTCTTGTAAAAAATTATGTGGAAAATAAATGAATAATGACTCGTTTCTTTACGCTATGGTATTGTACACGGAGACAAGTCGTAGGTTTCCTACCCCCATTTAACACAGCGAGTCAATTTTGGGCCTCCCAATGCAAATAAGTCGAATTTTTTATTTAATAAAGCAGAACGCCAACACTTGCAAAACTTGAAATTTTTATGAATTTTTCCTTGTAAAAATTGAAGAGCTCTGATCTCGAGGTTGCTTAAAAACACAATTTTCAAAAAGTAAAAGGGGATTCGATTGAGGATGTCAAAATATGGGCCTATTCATAAGTTCAAGAAAATCTGTTCATATGGAAAAATTTTTCAGCATACCAAATATTTTGTGCCTGCCTTTCTCGCTTTATTTTTATTTGCTCAAAAATTTTTAGGCAACAAATCCCGAGTTATTCAATTGGTGCTGATTTGATTGGGCATTTTTCTCGTCAGTTTTCTTCATCCTCACCAAATGTTGGGGCTTCGTATTCCTCGAAATTCGCCATTGTTGTTCAACTGTTGCGTGTCACCGCCCAAATCGGAGGTTGTCTGATTGGGGTATAATTTCAAAAATTTCAATTTCCACTTTTTTTTAGTTTGCTCGTTCTCCATGTCGCCCGTTCGTTGATCAGTGGGCCCAGCAATTTCCCTCATGCATTTGACCATTTGATCAAAAGGTTTTCTCTTTTTTTTTAACGAGATCTCATGGACAAATTCTTCCAAACCAAGAAAAAATGGCAAATTTATTTGTAGCATTTTGGCCGGTGCCTAAAGCAAGAAAATATGGGAAAGTCTTCAAAACCTCCGCGTTTCTAACAAATTTTGGCATTTACATAGAGTAGAGGTCTAAGAAATAATGGAATTTTCCAACTTACAATTACTGGGCCAACAAGAAACACCCTCAAGTCACAAGGCCCTCTCCCGTTACATAAACTTATTGTTTTGCCTCGTGTTCACTAAAAAGTAAAAATGAATTTGTTTAACGGGTCCTTGAGTCTAAAAGAAACTGGCCAACGAGTCCGGGCAGGACCGGTATTAAAACTTTTGGCAATCCTGAAGAATGGGTGTCCCAAATTTTTAAAAAGTTTTTAAATTTTGGTTTCAAAACCAGTTTTTAGAGGTTTCAAGGGTGCTGATTACGAGTCTGTACTCGGATTTGCCCAATTTCGAACCCCGGGCCCGAACTCGAACAAAAATTTGAAAAAAAAAATTTCAAGAATGGATTTCTTTGGGATATAAGCTCTAATTCATTCAATAACTATTATTTTTGATGTAAAACAAATACTTCAATTGTTCATTGGATAAAAAGGCTCAATTTGCACAAAACTTGACCGTTTTTAACGTATATTTTTGAAAAAAATTTCTCAACTTTTTGTTCGAATTAGGGGTCGGGGTTCTGAATTGGGCAAATCCGAGTTCAGATTCGTAATCAGCACCCTCGAAAAGCCCCGGAAACTGATTTTGAGTAAATTTTGGACTCTATTAATTTGTAGGCCTCGGCGGCCCGTCAATCCCAATATTCCGGCCTCTTGAATCTTTGAATTTGCCCCTTCCCAAATGCTTTTTTTTTTGTTTTTGCATCAAATTTTAAAATTTCCAATAATGCAATTTCTTCCATTTTTTGCACAGCCAGCAGCGGCGCCACTACGCCAGCGGTGCCATGCCAAAATACACTTACAACAACAGGAAAGCTGATGCCATTCTGCCGGACAAATGGGGCGCCATTTTGTTTTTTGGCGTGTTCTCAATCCCGATGATCTACCTAATCATTGGCCGCACCGACGCCACAGTGTGGTGGAAGCTGGAGGATGACGACAAATGAGAAAGTGGACTACTGATCGATATACAAATGACACAACTCTTCATTTACAATTTGGAAAAATTTTCTTGTAAAAATTATAGGGAAATATAAATGAATAATGACTCTTTTCTTCCGCTATGGTATTCAACATGTTTTTTGAGTCTTTCCAGGAACAAAATTTTGTTTCGAAAAGCTCAAGTCTGAAAACATTTCAGCAAATTCCAAACACGGACCCCAACTCGAACAACAAGCCGAAAATAAAATTCTGCCTTTTTTCTGGATTTTTACCGGAATCCCGGTCCCATTTTTTATTTTGCCGGTCTCATTTTCATCTTGAGCGACCAAAATGCCTCTGTAAAAAGAAGCATTTTCCACCAACCGACCCACACATTTCCCTCATTTGTCAAAAAAAAAACACAAAAATTTCGACTTTTTTTCAATTTCCATTTCATAACTTTTTTGATAATTGTCTAATCACCAAGCAATAGCTTAGAAAAAGCTTCAAAACATGTTCAGCTTTCGAATGATATGAAGTTTGTTGGATTTGGTCAACTGAGAAAAAAAGTTATGCCTTCTTAAACACCCTTGGCACAGAAACGTTCGCACACGGAACTGAGACTAACCAATGACAAATTTATGCTCTCAATCAGACAGAGAGAGCTCTGGAAAACTCTTAGAAACTGATTTAAGTTACTATCTACCCACACCTTTTATATACGCGTTTATGAAAAAAATTCTGCAAAATTTTTTTGTTACGGGTTTTTGTTCCAAAAATGTGTATATAAACGGTGACTTTTGGCTCCCTCCCAACACAATTTGCTTCCCAACAATAATGACTTTCTCCTCCTCCGTCGTCTTATTACTGCCCGTTCAACTTCTGCTGGTTGTCATCGGCGCTGTGTTCATCATCCTCAGCCAATGCTGTGGTGGCGGCTCCAAGAAGAAAAAGGTGCCACCGTTTTTTGATCACCCCCCTTTTTTCACTAATGAATTCATTCCTTTTTTCAGCCCAAAGCCGGAGCAGCGGTGCCAACGCCACAAACAGCGGCAACGGGCGGACCACCGGGAGCAGCGGAAGCGCCCTCGTCAGTGAAATCGTCAGAGAAAAGCGGCGGCTCAAAAAAAGGTGGACGAACGAACGACTTTTGAATAAACAATTTTGCCGGCTTTAAGGACCAGCACCGAAGAAAGGCGCCGCTGCAAAAAAAGGTGGCACAAAATGCGAACAATTTTGGGATTCAAGAAAAATGCTAATTGTTTGTTTTTTTCAGGACCTCCGGCAGCCGCCGCTAAGAAGCCGTCGCCCAAAGGAAAAGCGCCGCCACCGCAGAAGAAATCGGGCAAAGGGTCGGCGAAGGGGCCAATGCCTCCCGCATCGAAGGAACTCGTGCCAGGTAAACAAATGAATCCGAAATGGCTTAGACAAATGATTCATTGCTTTTTTCCCCCCATTTCAGAATCCGAGCTGCCGAACTACGGAACGCTTGCCGGTTTGGACAAGGAAATTTTCGCGAAGGAACAGCAGGCGAAAGGTGGGGGTCGGAAACGAACGACGGCACGGCGCAATCGCAAATCCATTGAAATTTGTCTCCTCTATTTCAGGAGGCATGCCACCGCCACCGATGGGAGCTCCACAGCCGCAACAGCAGGCGCCAGGACCGGCAATGACTCCAAGTGAAATGATAAAGATGAAATCATCAAATTAATTGCCTTTCCCCGTCCCCATTTCAGCAACTGATCCGAACTATGGAACGCTTAAGAATTTGGACGCCGACATCTTCACGAAGAACGCGCCACCGTCCAAACCGGCAGCGGCACAAAAGGCGGGACCTCCACAACCGCAGACGGGCGGCGGCGGCCAGGCATTGACTCCAAGTGAAAAATGGCGAACATTTTCAAATTTTACGGGCTTTTCCTTCCCATTTCAGCGACTGATCCGAACTACGGGACCCTCAAGAACTTGGACGCCGACATCTTCACGAAGAACGCGCCAGCAAAACCGGCAGCGGCACCAAAGGCGGGACCTGCGCCACATGGAGGAGGCGGACAGGCATTGACACCAAGTGAGAAAAATGGCGAACATTTTCAAATTTTACGACTTTTTCCTTCCCATTTCAGCGACTGATCCGAACTACGGGACCCTCAAGAACTTGGACGCCGACATCTTCACGAAGAACGCGCCAGCAAAACCGGCAGCGGCACCAAAGGCGGGACCGGCGC
Organism: Heterodera schachtii; assembly: GCA_023374025.1. Classification (NCBI taxonomy): domain Eukaryota; kingdom Metazoa; phylum Nematoda; class Chromadorea; order Rhabditida; family Heteroderidae; genus Heterodera; species Heterodera schachtii. Next base: position 850,776 of record SIJG01000010.1, on the reverse strand, counting down.
CACATGGAGGAGGCGGACAGGCATTGACACCAAGTGAGAAAAATGGCGAAAATTTTCAAATTTTAATTCCGTTTCCATCCCCTTTTCAGCAACTGATCCGAACTACGGGACCCTCAAGAACTTGGACGCCGACATCTTCACGAAGAACGCGCCAGCAAAACCGGCAGCGGCACCAAAGGCGGGACCGGCGCCACATGGAGGAGGCGGACAGGCACTGACACCAAGTGAGAAAAATGGCGAAAATTTTCCAATTTTAATTGCTTCCCTTCCCATTTCAGCGACCGATCCGAACTACGGGACCCTCAAGAACTTGGACGCCGACATCTTCACGAAGAACGCGCCAGCAAAACCGGCAGCGGCACCAAAGGCGGGACCGGCGCCACATGGAGGAGGCGGACAGGCACTGACACCAAGTGAAAAAAATGGCGAAAATTTTCAAATTTTAATTCCTTTTCCATCCCCTTTTCAGCGACCGATCCGAACTACGGGACGCTTCAGAACTTGGACGCGGAAATTTTTGTGAAGAAGTAGTGCCATCGACAGCGAACACCCCGGCAAGGCGTACCGATGTGTGATTATTATGAGGAAATTGGATTGTTTGATGTTAAATGTTTGCCTGTATTAATTATTGTAATCTGTTGTTGCCGTATATTCGCTGTTGTACATATGTATGTATATTGTATATTGTGTTGTACACACTGTAATGTTCTCATCATACTGTAAATTTCACCGCCGAAAAATAAATTTGTTGTGTTGTGTTTAATTTTCCACTTTTTTGCAATTTCATGTTATGACTTTTATGATAATTGTCTCTAATCACCAAACAATAGCATAGAATTAGCTTCTAAACATGTTAAGCTTTCGAATTATACCAAGATTTAACATGTTTTTTCGAAAACGACCACGACCCGTTTCTTAAAACTGAGATTTCGAATATGTAAGCACTGTTTTTGATAACCAAATGCAGAATTGGCGCAATTGAATGACATATTCGTGTTCAGTGACCCCGAAAACCCCCAAAAATGTGTTTTTTTTTTTTTTGAATTTTAGCCCAGCATAATTTTTCGGGTTTCCCGGTTTCGCTCCCGGAAAATTTTGGACTCCCGCACTTCCGCCAATTTTCTCACCAAATGTGGAAGTAAAAAATTCAATGCTAATTGTAAGAATTTTGGTGTAAAGAAATTGACCCAAAATCGCGAAATTTAGTTGTTTTTATTAGAGTTGAGCGGGACCGGGACCTGAACACGGACAACTGAGTACCGAAGTCCCGGTTTTGACCGGGACCGGGACTGGTCCCGGTTTTTTCCCGGTTTTCCCAGCCAAAAATTCCCGGTTTTTCAACCCGAAAAGGTCCCGGTCCCGGGTTTGCCCAAAATTCCCGGACCCCCTCAACTCTAGTTTTTATGACAAAATTCGCTTTACAAAAAAAAAGCCCACTCAATTTTCTATTTCCGCGCCGGCGACGCCCTATAAAAGGGGGCATTTTTCACCGACCGACCCACACATTCCCCTCATTTGTCACAAGTGTATTTATTGTGCCTAATTTTATTTGTGTCGTCGCATTTGTACATATTACGACTGTTCGTCGTCGACTGCTGCTGCATATTATTATTTCTTGTCTTCACCACACACTCGTCAAGCTGCTGGTTGAGCGCAATGTCCAAGAGACGGCTTAGACAGGTGTCACTCATTTGGGGATGACGTTGTTTTTCAATTTGAAAAAGTCGTTCTTGGCGGCATCTCATGAATCCAATCAAAATTTGCGAATCCGATTAAATCCAATCAAAATTTTATGAGTCTGATCGCATTTTGGAGTTAACAATTAATAAACAGTTCCGAATTCATTGACCATGTCTTTCCAAATGCAAATTTTTCGGAGTTTATGCAACTGCCAAGAAGCGAAATTTTTCGGAAATTGTAATTCCGAGGGCCAAAAATTCCCTGGAAATCTGTTTTCCAGGGCAGGACTGTCTGTCATCCAATGCTGATTTCTTTCTTCCCTTTCCAGGAACTCAAGGACATGGAGAAGAACCCATTGCCTGAGGGATGCACTGCACGGCCACTTGATCAACGGAACATGACCAGCTGGACGGTGACCATCCGAGGCCGGGCCGGCACACCGTACGAAGGCGGCAACTTCAAACTGAACATGGCATTTCCGAGGGACTACCCGTTCAAAGCGCCGCAAGTCACGTTCACCACGCGCATCTTCCACCCGAACATCGATGTACGGGGCAAAGTGTGTCTGGACATTCTGCAAACGTACTGGGCACCGACGCTGACCATCGAAAAAAGTGGAGTGGATTTTGTGATGGCATTTGATCACGTTTTAAATGGATTGATCAGTTTAACGCTCATAACCCTTTTTCAGGGCCATTAGATCCGCCGAATTGTGTTTGATTAGCAAATCCAAAAGATTTCATGAGAGTTAGCGAAAAAGCGAATTTTTGGAATTTTAATGAAATTTTGTAGGGGGCTAAAAGAGAAAAACAGCAATTCGTCAATTTGTTTCTCTGTCTTTACAGTTGTGATCTCCATCATCGTTCTGCTGAATGACCCGAACCCGGACAACGCGCCTCTCAATGCGGAAGCTGCCAATTTGTACCGGACTGACCGTGCGGAGTTCAACAGACGCGCCCGTGAGATGACGCGCGCCTATGCACGATGAGATGATCAGCACAGCAGCACTTCTTTCTGATTACACTACCAATTATTTTACTCATTCATTGTATATATTTTTGTATTGTGTGTTGTACCATATTTGTGTGTCACTATTGTGTGTCTATTTTTGTATATTGTATTTGTGTGCATTTTCAAAGTCGGTAAAGCATTTTGTTCTTTTTCTATTGGCGTATCCAACCTTAAGGAATTTTTTTTTCGAAATTTTGTCAATTTTCCTTGAAAACTAGGCTCTCCCACTTGAAATTTTGAAAATACCCTTGAATTGTCACTGAATATGAACTCAGATTTTGTGGAACTTTCGCAAATGTCAATTACACATGTATAAAATTCGGTGGGCGCTTAACGCAAAAGAAATCATTCAGCAAATTTCTGAGTGAGTCCACCGTTAATATATATGTAATTACTTAATTTCCCGTCCAATTATATTCATTAGTCGCAAAAATTTGAATTGAATGAATGACATGTCATTCATTCACTGACATATAACAATCGATTGGGGTCATCTCACAGTGTAAATGTTTTTGAACTAATAAAGAGGATGTGATAAATGATGATGATGAGTGACAATTGTAAATGTCACGGCTCAGAAATGGCTGTGAAGCGTGGACCCCGCCCCTTCCCCCCCCCCTTCCCCCACGCCTTTCACTCAATTCAAATCATTATCCGCCCACTCCCTCACTCCCTCTCATTACCGCACAAATCATTCCATTTCCTCTCATCACTCAACTCATCATTCCGTGTGTTCGTTGAGTGACCGTTCATTTTTTGTCTCATTTTGACTGGGATTTTACGGGCCCATTTTTTTTTGTTTCTGTCCTATTTTGTACTTCATATGTATTCCTAGTTTTAGAATTCTCTAACCTATTTTACATTTACAATAACAGCTAACCATGGATGAACAGGTAAATCACCTATTTAATTAAATTCCTTGCATTTTTGGTTGGGTTTTTCTTGATGAACAGTAAAATTTTTTCCGAATATGCCTAATCAACAAGTCAAATGCCAAAAAATAAATATTCGCTGTCGAAGTCTTTAAATTGATTTTGAAAAAATCAAAATTTTCTCGTTTTGGCATAATGCACGTTAAAAAAACGTTCTGTTTCCCACCATTCTCGAACTCATTCCCATGCTAAATTGTCCCCTGCCAATACCCTTTGGCCAAATCTTAAAAAGTGCAAAAAATTATTCCCTAAAATGGCCCCGACGACCAAAAAAAAGTGTAAATGCCTTCCACCAGAGCTTTTGTATGAGACGGTTCTTTACGTATATCCCAAACCGGATATGTCGAATCTTTTCAATTCTTCTTGGATTCTCAGAAAATTTATGAGTTTCCGAGTCCAAAGATGGGAGGAAATACAGAAATTAGTATGTTAATGAAAAATTGGCAAATGCTTAATTGCCCTTCAATTTTCACTTGTTCAGGCGCGTGCGTATCTCCGTGCACTTCTCAATATTGCCATGAACACTGAAGCGTGGGAACATTTCCGTTTCGCGGCAAGAACTGACATCGATGTCCAACTTTTCATCAACACGTTATTGGACTTTCTGTCCATGGTGACCAAAATTTAATAAATATTATTTTGAAATGCTTATATGATGAATTCAGGACAGTGAGTATCAAGTCATGGGCACGGATCGTTTTGGAAGAATGGTGTCGATGTCCCCGGATAAGGCGAGTTGTTGCTCAGCTGTAGGAATTGAATGAGGAGAGGAGTGACCCGGGACAGTCCTATGATTTTGGCTTGGCGAACACCTTCCCCAGGCGACGACCTTTTTGAGCAGATTTTCATCAAAAAATGCTAATTTTATAGAAAAATTTAGCGAAATTTCAGGGAAATTTGGCTGAGATAGGTCTTGGATAGGGTACCAACAGGAAAAAAACGAAAATTTTCAACAAATATACTTTTTTTTTCTTAAAAATTTCGGGTGTGAAAGGGTCTTGGTGTGTCACTCACTGGGGTGACTGATCAAAATTTACGTTTTAATTTATGTTTAGAAGTTGCAAGCAACCTTCGGCCGTTGCGGGGGAACAGCAAACCGCGCATGGCGGCATTTTGTTTTGGCGGCGGAGGGTGACCCTGGAACGACCGAGTTCATTCGACTGCTGTTGGATTTCCTGTCTGCTGAAGTACTTGAGCTTTTGCATTCTTTTTAATCGGATTAACGGACACAAATTTTAGGGCACTTCTGAACATTTGAACCTTATACCGGCTGCAGCTTCCCGTTACCAATTGGTTCCCAAAACTCTTCACAAAAGTCAACCTGGGACTTCCAAGCCTTCTTTGTCCGCCGCTGTTCGTCCAATTCGTCCGTTTGGACCGCAGTTGCCACTGCCTCGTCAGGTGTTTAAGGGTTTTTTAGTGAAATATTTTGTAAGCCAGGGGAAGGCTGATGGTTTTTCGGTTATTCAAACTCAAACTGGGATTCCCAGGTTTTATAAGAGGGGACGGATTATTAATCGAATAAATGAATTTTACCAATTGAAAAATCCATATTTGTTTAGTCCGTTGTTCGTCCGAATGTTCCGTTTGGGCAGCAACAGCAATTGCCACCGCCTCGTCAGGTGTTTAAGGGTTTTTATGATTAAGCATTGGCTTCGTTTCGTGCTCTTTTAGCGAATTCGTTTTTGAAAGCAAATCATTTTTGGTTTCACTTTTAGTTGTCACAGTTTCGTTTTTCCGCCGTCCATTCTCAACCGCTCGTCACGTGTCGTCAACAACAGCAACAGGTTGTTTTTTGTGACCAAAACTTCGATTGAAGCAAATTTCAATATGTCTTTTATTCAGGAAAGCGCAGGACATTTTGCTGAACATTTGCCGTTCTCCGACGCTTTCCCTTTCCATGCCAAGGTTTAAATGGGCATTTTGGAGGAAAAAGCAAAATAAAAATGCGTTATTTAGCCAAATACTTCCGAGGAGGATCACATTTACCATACTGTTATGACGACCACGTCCAGTGGTTCGCAGCGCTCTTCTGTCATTTACGCCGTCCCTCCGATCACGTCAAAAATTTCTCGCGAATCTGTTACAACTCCTCCACCGGTACCTCAACATACTTTTGTTCAGGGTTAATTTTGGTTCAAAGTGGGCAATTTACTCGCTTTTCTCGAAATTTCATCAGGGACAGCTTTTTGGATTCATTTTTTTTTTTTGAAAAGTCGCACCTTTTTGGTTGGTTTTTTTGTCCAACCCCAAACAGCAAAAAGTGTGTTGAGAGTTCCTTTTTGACAATAGACAATCAAATTTTATTTGCAGCACAAGAACCGAAAGAAGAACGATGAAACGCCTTCCCCGGCCTCCAAATGCTCGGACACGAAAAAGGTCATAATTTTGGAGATGAACTGATTTTTGAAATAAAATAAAATTGTTCGTTTTTAGCGCAAAGAGACGCCGAAGAAGGACAACGATGGAAAGAAATGAAATGAAGGCGATGTTCATCCACTTAACAACTCACAAATAACATCATATTTTTTTTGTTCACTTTGGACGGTTAATTTTTTTGTTTTATTTTAATTTCGGCATTTGATTCGAGCATTTTGCCCTTTTCATTTGCATTTTATGTTTTTTTGTTGCCGAAGATAAAAAGGCTGTTTTATTGTACTGGTTTATGCATACAATTAAGGTTTCACAAGTGTTAAATTTAGAGTAGAGCGGGACCGGACAAAAATCGAGGTCCCGGTTTTGCCCAAAATTCCGGTCCCGCTCTACTCTAATTAAATTGCTCTAAAATCTGTTACAGGTTATAAGCAATCCCAATCAGCAGAAAGTGCCATTTATAAAAAATGCTAACTCCAAGTTCTATAGAGCATAGAGCGCTTTACCAATAGACCTATAAATTCGAAAAATAAAAGTATACAAATAAAAATGTAAAAAAGCTCTGATTAATCCGTCCATTTCCATCTCTCTCCCCTCATCTGTCATTCATTCATTTGTGTTGCCAAATAAGCATTTGACAATGCCACAACGGTTCGCCACAGCGATCACTTGTCGGATTGCCTTCAGCGAGAAAAAGTCGCGCAACCGATAGGCACGGAGCAGTGCCAATTTGTTCGTTTTGCACACCTCACAAAAGTTGCAGTCCATGTAGCACACGGAGTGGGAAGCGAAGCCGGCATCTTTCAGTTCGGCACAGTCAATGCCGCGCGATTTATGGCGCTGTAAAAATTGGGAAAAAATGCCGTTTTTTAGTGCCAACAAGTTGAAATAGCATCAAATTTCTCACCAAAATGTATTGCTCCATTGCATGGATAAGACATTTGCCCGTACAGTTGATGAATTTCTTGCCAATTCTGTTGAAACGTTCGTAGATTTCTGCCCCATTTTTTCAGGTGTTTCTCAACATTTTTCAAGTCAACGAGTATTGGTTCAATTGGTCCCAACTGTTGTTTCTGATTTGGAATGCCATCAATGACCCACTTTTTGGCTATTGCAGGTAACGAAACTCCCGAGTTTTATCGAAAAGTTCAATTTTAAGACCCCAAATTCGTAAAATTTTAAATCGAAAAAATTTTCCATCACTCAATTTTTTTAGAGATTTGGAAAATTTTAGCGAAGAAATACATTTTTTTGTGTGTTTTGGGTGAATTTTAAAGAAATTTTTGTAAATCCAAATATAAATTTGGTTAAAATCGACATGAATCGCTTTTTTTCTAATAGCCATAAAATTATCATTCTTGATGAAAAAATATTCAAAAAAAATATGGCCAATCTCAATTTAATTTTTCCCCGGCGGCGCCTGCTGTGAGCACACACAGCCTAGCCCTACCCAGAAAGTTGTTTTTTTTTTTGAAAAATGCCGCAAAAATAGAAAAAAAACGAAAATTTTTTAATAATCTTTCAATTTCTAAGGAATTCCTTTCAAAATTTATACAATTTTTTAAAGAAATTTCTTAAAAATCAAATTTGTTTTTCAGAATTTTGGCGCCTTCCAATTCATTTGCATTGGCATGGGCATCATTTCGCTGTGCTGCTGTACATGGCCGGCCACCTTGGCGGCGCGTCGTTGCGCGGCGGCGGCGTGCCATTGCCTTCAGGGCACCGTTTGCTGCGCGCCGAGGAAGACAAGGACGACGACGGCATCAGTGATGGGGGCGGCCTGCTGGGGGAGAAGGAGGACAAATTGGCTGCAATCGACTGCGATGGCACTGACACATGGCAATGGGCACGGGTGGCCGAGCTGACCAAGGTGGGCATGGCATGGCACGTGCCAATTGGCCAAAATTGCAAAAATCGAAAAAAATTGGAAATAAATTTTGCGGTTTGTTTTTTTTTCAAGAAAATAATTGGTTTTTAAGTAATTTTCTGAATTTTTAGGAAAAATCGAAAGAATAACCAATTCTTTGATTTTTCCCCATAATTTTTCTCTTAATTTTTTTTTTGGCAAGGATTTTAATGAGTAAAAGTTTGTGAAAACCAACGGGGTAGGGCTGGGGGTTTTTTTTTTGGCAATTTTAATTTTCAGAAATCCTTTGCAACCCCTTTACTCTTCCCACATTTGCTGCAATTCCTTCCCTTTTTTAAAGCAACTGATCAGCGCAAAGGACTTTCAGTGCATTGTGTTCACAAATTTTATACATATTTTGAGGTGACGCATCAAAAATATAATTTTACAAAAAAAAAAAAAAAAAAAAAATTTTAACCCAAAAATTCTTTACACACTTACAAAATTTAACAATTTTTCCATTTTATACCCCATTTTTGTATGTTTTGTTTTTTTCAGAAGTGTCAGCCACATGAATTTTGCTGTGATTGCCACCGACATTCTCATTCCCCAAACGATGTTGCCCAAGGGCTCGTGGCAACTCAGCGCTTTCTTCGCCGTTTGCACTCTTTTGCCACAGGTTGGTTTCGTTTTTGAATCACAAAAAATAATTCAGTTTGATTACGAATTACTTTTGCATAGCTTTTGAATTCGCGCATTTTTTTTTACTCTGAAAAAATGTTGGATTAATTTAAAAAAATTTAATGGAAAAATTTTTGAAAAATTGACCAAATTTCAAAAAATGCCCGTTTTTTGCAAATTTTTTTTTGTCCATCAACGCTTCATGCACAATGTTTTCCCCTCCCACCCCCCAACCACGAAAATTTTTTTTATTTTTATTTTGAATTTTCGGGAAGCGAGAAATGACTTACAATTAGTGTGGACAGTATGAATAGTCCTTCAAAAAATCTTCGCATTTATTTTTTCTTCTTTTTTTCAATTAAATATTTTTCTGTAAGTTTATGAAAATTCTAGGTCTTTAAAAAAAAAAAAAATTTTTTTTTGCAAAATTTTCTGGGGTAGGGTAAAGATATTTTATGTTCAAAATTGTATACATTTATACATATTTTCCATTTTTTCCCCCACTTTTTTCAGTGTCACTGTCCACGCCATTGCCCCGCTGTTCAACATTTTGTTCTCCGAATTTATCGAAGATGACAAGCAACGCTATGCCAGAAAGTGTGTGATTATTCCGATCACAATTTCATTTTTTATTTCCAATTTTCTCAAAAACAGAAACCCGGTGTCCTCGCTGGTCTTCTCGCTGAACGCACTGCACTACTGTTCACAAAGCCGGCCATGATTAAACTTCATTTATTATTATTTGGGAAAATTTTTTTGTAAAAATTATAGGGAAATATAAATGAATAATGACTCTTTTCTTCCGCTATGGTATTCAACTTGTTTTTTTGAGTCTTTCCAGGAACAAAATTTTGTTTCGAAAAGTTCAAGTCTGAAGGCATTTCATTTCGGCGAATTCTGAACACGGGACCCCAACTCGAACAAGCCGGAAATTATTCTGTCTTTCGGGATTTTTACCGGAATCCCGGTCCCATTTTTTATTTTGCCGGTCTCATTTTCATTGTGTCTGATCGCATTTTGAGTCAACGATTAATAAACAGCTGAATTAATTGATCATGTAATCATAATTAATGTCCAACATGTAAAAAATTTCGAAGAAACTAAAAATTTCGATTTTTTTTTTCAATTTTCATTTCATAACTTTTTTGATAATTGTCTAATCACCAAACAATAGCATAGAATTAGCTTCTAAACATGTTAAGCTTTCGAATGATACCAAGATTTAACATGTTTCTTTCGGAAAATGCCGAAATTGCCAAATGAGATTTCGAATACGTAAGCACTGTTTTTTATTCTCACCAAATGCGGAAGTAAAAAATACAATGCTAATTGTAAAATGTTGGTAAAGAAATTGACCCAAAATCGCAAAATTTAGTTATTTTTATACAAAATTCAATTTACAAAAAAAAGCCCACTCAAAATTTTCTATTTTCCCGCCGGCGACGCCCTATAAAAGGAGGCATTTTCCACCGACCGACCCACACATTTCCCTCAGTGTATTTATTGTGCCTAATTTTATTTGTGCGTCGGCACTTGTACATATTACGACAGTTTGTCGTCGACTGCTGCTGCATATTATTATTCTTATCTTCACCACACCACTCGTCAAGCTGCTGTTGAGCGCAATGTCCAAGAGACGGCTTAGACAGGTGTCACTCATTTGGGGATGCCGTTGTTTTTCATTTGAAAAAGTCATATTGGCTCTCATGTCGTTCATTTTTGGCATCCTCATGAATCCAATCAAAATTTGCGAATCCAATTAAATCAATCAAAATTTAATGAGTCTGATCGCATTTTTGTGTCATTCCGAATTCATTGACTATGTTTTTCCATATGCAAATTTCGAAGTTTAAGGCAAATGCCAAAAGCGAAATTTTTTCGGAACTTGTATTCCGATGCTCAAAAATTCCCTGGAAATCTGCTTTTCCGGGAGCAGAACTGTCTGTCATCCAATGCTGTTTTCTTTTCTCCCTTTTCCAGGAACTCAATGACATGGTGAAGAACCCATTGCCTGAGGGATGCACTGCAAGGCCACTTAATCAAACGAACATGACCAGCTGGACGGTGACCATCCGAGGCCGGGCCGGCACACCGTACGAAGGCGGCAACTTCAAACTGAACATGGCATTTCCGAGGGACTACCCGTTCAAAGCGCCGCAAGTCACGTTCACCACGCGCATCTTCCACCCGAACATCGATGTGCGGGGCAAAGTGTGTCTGGACATTCTGCAAACGTACTGGGCACCGACGCTGACCATCGAAAAAAGTGGAGTGGATTTTGTGAATGGCATTTGATCACGTTTTAAATGGATTGATCAGTTTAACGCTTATACCCTTTTCAGGGCCATTAAGACCCGCTAATTGTGTTTGATTAGCAGATTTCAAAAGATTTCATTGCGTTTTTTCATGAGAGTTAGCGAAAAACGAATTTTTGGAATTTTATGAAATTTTGTAGGGGTTAAAAGAGAAAAACAGCAATCTTTGTATCGGGAATGAATTTGATTCGTTGATTTTGTGCAATTTGAGTGACCAATTTTTTCACATTACAATTTTAGGCTGCAGAAATTGTCAATTTGTTTCTCTGTCTTCTTCCAGTTGTGATCTCCATCATCGTTCTGCTGAATGACCCGAACCCGGACAACGCGCCTCTCAATGCGGAAGCTGCCAATTTGTACCGGACTGACCGTGCGACGTTCAACAGACGCGCCCGTGACATGACGCACTCCTATGCACGATGAGATGATCAGCACAGCAGCACTTCTTTCTGATCTCACTACCAATTATTTTACTCATTCATTGTATATATTATTGTACTGTATGTTGTACCATATTTGTGTGTCACTACTGTGTGTCTGTTTTTGTATTGTATGTGTATGTATATAGGTATGTGCAAATTCGGTAAAGAATTTTATGCTCTTTCTATGGGCGTGCTCAAATCTTTCTGAAAAATTTTCCCATCCCCTGGATTTTTTATGTAATTTTTCGATTTTCAACGTATTTTGTGAATGTGTTAGATCATTATGAATAATATAGGTATATATAATTAGCAATTACTTAATTTCCCGTCCAATTATATTCATTAGTCGCAGAAATTTGAATTGAATGAATGACATGTCATTCATTCATTCACTGACATATAACAATCGATTGGGGTCATCTCACAGTGTAAATGTTTTTGAACTAATAAGGAGGATGTGATAAATGATGATGATGATGATGATGATGATGATGATGATGAGTGAGTGACAATTGTAAATGTCACGGCTCAGAAATGGCTGTGAAGCGTGGACCCCGCCCCTCCCCCCTCCTCCCCCTTCCCCCACGCCTTTCACTCAATTCAAATCATTATCCGCCCACTCCCTCACTCCCTCTCATTACCGCACAAATCATTCCATTTCCTCTCATCACTCAACTCATCATTCCGTGTGTTCGTTGAGTGACCGTTCATTTTTTGTCTCATTTTTGACTGGGATTTTACGGGCCCATTTTTTTTTTTGTTTCTGTCCCATTTTGTACTTCATATTCCTAGTTTTAGAATTCATCTAACCTATTCTATGTATCTTAAGCTTCATTAAGGCTAATAAAGCTTGTTAAGAGCTTTTTGGAATGATACCATCCATGATCATTGGACTTGTTCAACAAAGAAAAAATTTAATCAAAAAACTCGGGTTGGCGCACCAAAATTACCCTTTCCCTGAAAAACCACCAAAATTTCAGTTAGAAATGCAGAGTCATTTCGAATAAAAATAACACAATTTGAAAAAAATGAACAAAAATAGACAAATAAAAATCTCTTAATTAATCCGTCCATTTCTTTCTCTCTCTCTCTCCTCATCTCGAATTCATTCATTTTTGTTGCCAAATAAGCATTTGATGACAATGCCACAACCGTTCATCACATCGATCACTTGTCGGATTGCCTCCAGCGAGAAAAAGTCGCGATGAATGCCCCAATTCTCATTCAAAAGTTATAAAAACATTACGCCAAATCGCAGAAAATAAAATTTAAAAATTTTGTTGCCATGGAAATGAAAAGTCGCTAAAACAGAATCGCGGAGCAAATTCTTTTTATTTGGTTTTAAATTCCATATTCAATCAAATAGGTAAGCGGTAAATAAACTTGACCTCTTGCGAATGCTCTTAGAAGTTCTCTATATTTTTCATGGAACGATTGGACGACTCACAAAGTTTAGTGCATGGAAGTCAAATCGTAAATATTCTTTGTTCGAAAACATGTAACTTTCGGCACTTTTGGTGTCTAGGGCCCCTGAAAACCCACAAGTTTTCTCGACTTGTGACAAAAATAAATATGCAGAACAAAAGCCCTCCACCTTTAGGATTTTTTCGGAGCCCCTAAACAGCATAAGTGTCAAACTTTCAAACGATCCCGAAATGGTTGGTTGTGTTATGTTAACATAAAAAAGGTTATGGGTAAAATTTGTTTCGCGAACCCTCCGATTGCGAGTTTGGAATACAAAATTTTTTTCTTGCCCGACCGGATTTTGCACGATTAATCCCAAAACTTGCAAAAAAAAAAATTATATTTTGGGGAATGGGATCCGTAAAATCCGGCGCATGATCCGCGACCCGTGCCTAATCTCTATTCGCACACCATTACCTATATCACAACCCAAAATGAATTCTACCATGGTTTATGCCAATACCAACAATTCATTCCTCTTTTTTTCATATTCCATATTCATTTTACTTGTTTGTTTGCAGATTTAAGCGACACACAACAATGGAAATAATCAAAATTTCTGAACTTTATTTGGCATTGCAGGGCGAACAATGTTATTACACAGTGCCATCCATTCATAAGGGATTCAACGTTAAAAATGTTTGTTCTTTCGGGCTGGGGGGGACGATTTCTTCGAAAAAAGAGAATTTCGGACCTCGGGTCAAAACTCAGCAAAAATGAAACTAAAAAACTGAAATTTTGGATTTTCTCCAAACAGTTGGAGTTCGGCATTCTCTGAAATGCATGGCCATTTTCCTGATCCCAAAAACTCCAATGTTTTCTGGTTTTTTAAACCAAATTTTTTATCACCCAAAATTTTTCCATTTTTTTTTAAATTTTAAGGTCCCATCCGAGTGTCCGTCCTTTTCAATTGCACTTGAACAGCAGTTGCAACAAATTGTGGACTTCTCCGGCTGTGTGAAGGAAATTGAAACATGGAAAGCGGAACACATGTACAACCGCATGGACTGCTTGGACTCGGTGAAGAAAACAATCCTGGAGTCAATCATCGACGCCTACAACATTTACCAGAACGAGGCTGACCGAATGCGTCGCGAGGTTTGTAGAAAGGCCGGAAAAATTGAATAATTGACATTTTTGGGGTAGAATTACACTTGAAAATTCATATGGCAATACTATTATAGTGCCTCCCATAAAAAAAAATTTTTTTTTTTTTTGAATTTTTTTTTTCCAAAAATGGGGTGGGGTACCACTTTTAATATATAGTATAACCAATCATTGTTTGCCGGAAAAAAAACAAGACTGTTCTAAGCGTTATGCCAAAATCCAAGGTTTTCAGGGCCGGTGGAAATTGAATTGGTCCGTTTCCATACCTGTTAGGTTCCAGATAACTTTTAGACTTGCTCGATTAAATCCATCAAATTTGGTATCATTGGAAAGCCAACGCGTTTAATTAACCAAATAAAACACCAATAAAAAAAAATTTCCGAAAACCAACCCCCCTCATTGTTTGAAAAATTAAATAATTTTTCAAATTTTTGACACTTTAAAATTCAATTTTTATACCGGACAATGTTCAGAATGTGTTGCACAAGTACAGCCACAGCATTGCCGATTTGTGTGCCTTTGTTCGCACTTGGCAACAACGGCTCAACCACCTGTTGGGTTTGCTGCAAAAATCGGACGGTCTCTGTGGCCTTGAGATGATGAACGTGTTGTTTGGCCAATGGACATTCCAGTGCTGCATCAACGACTGGCGTTACAGGTTTCATCAAAACCTATCAATTTTTTGTTATTTGACGGTGCTGAAAGGCGCCAAAATTTTTGAAATTCTTTTTTTACGAAATTGTCATGGAAAGGTGCTACAATTTTTTTTTCAAAAATCGCCCATCGATTGGCTTTGATATTACCTTGAAGAAAAAACTAAAAACCTAAACCTTGGTGGGTTCGAAATTCGAACAAAAATTTTAAAAATCGGTTTCCTTGGGGTCATCGATTCGCCAGCAACTCCGAATAAAAAACGTTAATTTGGATTTTCCTATATTCAATTCTCCAGGGCTGAAAAATCGTGTCAAACCGAAAATTTTTTTTATTTTTAATTTTAGAATGATTGAGAAGGCACTTCTTGCCGGCTCCACCGCAATGCACCAACTGCTGGTCGGTTGGCTGCTCGACGCCAAACTGGCACCCGCGGCACTCACCCGATGGTTCATCCGACCCAAATGTGTGCCATCATCCGACGACCCAAATGAGTCCCAACTGCACCGCCCGCGCCATTCATTCAACAACTCCGTGCTGTCCGCCGCCCAGCTGACAATGAACGGCAGCGCGAACGCGCTCAACATGAGCCTGAACAACATGAGCATCGCCGCCAACACCACCACCAACTATCAAAATGAGTGCTGCCTTTTTGAGGCGCCGCCGCCGACGGCGGATGCCGCCGTCATGGCATCGGCAACAACAATGACCAGAAACAGCGCTTCCTTTTTTGGCACCACCACCGCTGGCAGCGATGTGGCAAGCATTGGCACCGGCACGGGCACTTTTGTTGTCGCTGGTGCGGTTGTTGAGGACAGAAATGGTTGGGCTTCACTGCAGCAGCAGTTGATTCTGTCGGTCCAGCTTGACACTGACGTATTGCCAGCACCGTTTTACGGCTGCGAGGAGCTGCTCAACATGGTCAGTTATTTGCTTTTGATTATTTGCGATCCGCCATTTTCGGAGTGAGTCACCTCCCGTGAGAAAGTTTTAAAAAAGTTTACCAAAAACTTCAGAAATTTTCAGCAAAATTTTTTTTTCTAAATTTCTGCCTAAAACTTAATCAAAAAATTTTAATTTAAGTCTGAAAAGGGGTAAATTATGCAGAGATCTTCAAGAATTTTCTCGGTTTTAAAAATTTCTGAGAATTTTTTCTTGAGCGGTGTTGGGGACGACGCATTTAAATGTTATTTTAGTAAATTAATTTTTATTTTTTTAAGATCATGGACATTGGACGAAAGGTATGTGTGTTTTTTAACCATAAATTGTTTTTTAATTGTACATTAAAAATTGGCTTTATGGAAAAAACGACCAATTACCTAATTGCTCTTAATTGCCCCTGTCAGTTTCAATTTTGTCCAATTAAGGTGCACTTTCTCAAATGTTGCGTCCCGCCCATGCCAACAATGAGCAGCAACAATCGCTCTGTGCCCAACTGCCGACCAATGTTTGGTGCACTCCGTCCGCCATCGGTCGCATGGCCACCATTTTGCGCCAAATGCACGCGGTGGTCAGCGAGGAAATGGGCCAGGAATTGATGGGACGACAACGGTTGATGGACCATCTGTGCCTGGTCCATGGCTACTTCTTCATGTTGCGCGGCGATTTTGCCTCCGCACTTGAGCACATCCTCTTGTAAGCAGCGGCATAAATTTTTATATTTAATTTAAAAAATAATGGAAAAAAATTTTTTTTTTTTTGGGGGGGGGGGGGGGGGGGGGGTTCACCTTCGAAATTATATAAAAACAAAAATTTTTTTTTCTTTGTAAATTTGTATACTTTCAAGCAAACAAATTCTGGTTTTCAATGCCTTTTTCTTTGAGTTATACGGATGTTAAACAATTTTTTTTTTCACCGTCAAAAGCACGGACTCTCCGATGGCTTAATTTTTTTTTTTTTTTTGAAAAAAATTTTCCAAAATTTTTTTTTAATTCATTTTAACTGTTAAAGGAAATTTGTTTCCTCGAAAAACGCAAATTATCATATTATTGATAAAATTCTTAAAATGTTGAATTGGGCAACACATTAATCCAAGATTTAAAATTCATTTTTTTTTTTTGCAGTATCAAAACCGCCAAAACGACCGCAACCAAAAAGTGTGCCACGCCATTCTCGTCGCGCAAAAATGTGTCCCATTCGACAAAAATTGCGGAAAAATGTGTGAACGACGCGTTGGCAATGTGCGCACCGCCCGCAAATGTGGCGGATCTGATGCATTTGTTGTGCGGCGTCAAACTGACCAAACGCGAGCAAATGAAGTGCAAAATTTTCTCCGAAAAATTCATGCTCAAAAGTCGACTTCGGGAAGGCCAACGAAACGGTAAAATTTTTGAAAACCAAACTTTTTCTTAAGTTAAACCCGTTAATTTTCTGGAAAAAACGCTTCTATGAAGCCAAAAGTTTTTTTAAAAATACCTAACATAAAATAAAAATCAAAAATTTTTTTTATTTTTTTTGACAAATTTTAAAAACCTAACGAACAATTGTTTTACTAGGTTTTCACTTAATTTTAGATTTATCATTTATTTTCAGCTCTTACAAATGCGCCAGTTCTTATAAGAACAATTTCTAAACATTTTTTGAAAAATTATTGTTTGAAAATTTAAAAAAAAAAATTTTTGGAGGGGGGGGGGGACGAACTGCTCGCTCCCTGGTGTTTATCCAAAAATTTAGGGGGCTGAGCGGTTTTTTTTTTCTTTAATTATTATTTTCCCTTATTTAAACAGAATTCCAAGCGGTTGCTGAGTTTTTCTCCACCAATGCGCTCCGGGCGTACAAGCGCGTGTTCGGCTTTGTGTCCAACCTGCAGTTGCAGCGGGCTCAGTTGGACTACACGGGACAGAATTTGCTGCGCGTTGTGCGCCAGCGGTTGGCCACACGGAGCGGTGCGTTTTGGTGCAGAGTCTCCCCCCTTCCCCCGAAATTTAAAAAAAAATTGAAATATTTTCATGTGTCAGGGAATTAAAGCAAATTTGGCATATTCCTAACTTAATTAAAAAAAAAATTTTCTATTGCAGAATATCGTTCCTCTTTCTACTCGATGCTCATCATTTTGCAGAAAGTCCGAATGTTTCTCAACCGATTGGCCCATTATGTGTTTGAAGAGGTACAACAAATTTAAATTAATTAAACAATAAATTGGGGACAGAAAATTGGAAAAAAATGACTGTCTCGAACTTAATGAAAAATAATCATTTGAGTATGTGGGATTCTAAATTTAAAACTGTTTGTTTATCATATCGGTTGTTTAAAAAATAACAAAATTTTCGGAAAAAATCTCACTAAAAGTGACGACCACCCCATTCTTTAGGTGTTGCTGTTGGAGAGCATTTACATCTTCGACAAAGTCCGTGCCACGAAGGACCCGCATGTACTGCTTGCGGGCCTTTACCCGTTGCTGAGCGGCGTGTTGTGAGTTCATTAAACTTTATAGTATATTTTGTGTTGATCATTTACTTTATTTTAGCTCAATTAATTAATCTTGAAATGTCCCTCTTTCTCAAAAAAAAAATCAAAAAAATTTCTTTACGTTTTTTTCTGCAATATTTAAGCATCAGCATCAAATGGTATAAACCTGCATCTAGGAAAAATCCAGGTCCAGACCGAGTTCTAGAAAATTCAAGAAAACAAAAAATTACAGGGTGTGGGATGGATAAACGTGTGCTCCCCCAAAAACAGTGAATTAAGAGGATAATTTGTTTTGATTTTTTTTAGGCTCGCACTTTTCTTACCGTCCGCACTCAGCAAACTTCATGAAAGTGTGCAGCAGTGTATTCGAAATGCCAGTGATTTTGTGGGATCAAGTAAGAATTTTCATTTTCATTTTTTGGGATGGGGAGGTGGGCTGAAATATGAAATTCCAAATCACTCATCGAATTTTGGTTGAGATAACAGTTATCATCTCGAACCTCTCACAATCAGTTTTTTTTTTTTGCATTTATGTTTTTTTGTCATTTTTTTTAGTAATTTCCCTCAAAAAATTTTCAGTCAGCAAATTTTGTGTGTTCATTGAGCACTCGGACTCGGATGTGTTGGATGCGCTGTTGTTGGCATCGACTGACGACGACGGCACCGCAACAAATGATAACATCAGCAACCACCATCACGACGGCGACGACGACGGCACTGTTCATCGCCATGACTTGAGGTTGGTTGAATTAATTCAAAGCCCCCTAAAGAGGGAAAAATAAAACAAATCCATGGGTGTTCATCATTTTTTTATAAAATTTTAAAAAACATGGTTTCACCTAAAAAAATTAAGTGGGCGGGGGATGTCTTTGGGGAATTACCAATACGAAAAACTTAAATTTAAAAAAAAATCTGTAGACGCGGATACGTACTCAAACTTTTTTTCATAAAAATACATTAACTTACCCGAAAATGAAAAATTTGGTCGATTAAATTTCTCCAATTCCAAAAAATTGGCATTTTTAAATTTTTGAATAATTTTTTTTAAAATTGTGCCTTTTTCATTGTCAGCAATGGCCGCCCGCATCACCAGCAGAACTGTAACGCCAACAATGATCATTGTTGTGATGGCATTGAACAGCGCGAGAATCAGCCGCCGCCACCGCCTTCGGAGGAGGAGGAGCAAGCACAACAACCACAACAACAGGCACAGAAAATGGTGACGTACAACAACAACACAAACAGCAACGACAACAGCAGTGCCAATGGGCTCCGAAGTGCCGCCGAAAACAGAAACAACAGCCGGACGACGGACGCGGACCAACAACAGCAACAACAGTTCCACAGTGTGGTGTTCGCCATCAGTGACAGCAATGTCAATTTTGAGGTGCGTGCGATTGGTGGTTTTGGAAAATAGTGAAAAATTCAAAAATTTCCTAATTTTGTCCATTGATTTTTGAACGAGGAACAAATTTCGCCGAGGGTCTGTTTTTCACGAGGCTCAACATCCATGACACTTTTGGCCTCAAGACCCAGACCCTGAAAAATTGAGCGAGTTGAGGCTCGGGACTCTCGAACAGTAACTGCTGTTGATTACACGTATACCATGCATGCATGGGGTGTACAAATTGTTTATGGAAAGCCGGGCCTTTTTGGCCCCGTATTTTTAAATATATTTTTTTGAAAGTTCATTATTCCGTACTCCAAAAATTTTGTTCCCCCGTCAAGTCGGAAACCTAGATTTTTCATGTATTTTTTTTCAATTATGCTTTACAATACAATTTTTTTTCCCCACAGGCATCCGTGGCCAAGCTGCGCAACGACCTGGCCGCACTGTTGGCCGAGTGTTCGTCGTCCGAAGCAAAATCGCGCTATTTCACGCCCTATTGGTCCAAACTGAACGCGCTGCTGTTCCATGATTAGCCAATGTGCCGTCGTCGTCCTCGTCGTCGCACCTTTGATCACACACACATATATCCCCTTGCTTATTCATTCCGTTTTGAGCTGGCAAAACCTGTATAAATTAAACGGCCAAGAAGTTATTCTGTGTTGTAATGCTGAGATTTGCTTTGGCCTCGCCTCCCAAATTTTCGGAAATTTTCAAAAAAAAAAATTTTTCGAATTATTTGGGTCACTAATTTTCGAGCCTTGGTGTGACCCGAATTCAATTTCCCCACCCCATCCTGTAAAATAATTTACGGATGGGAATTCGGTAGGCGAATCTCAGTCATTATTACTATGAAATTGTCATTCAAAATTCATTTTAATTTATTTTTGTTCGTATCCCGTTGGACCATCTCTCTCTCTCTGTACGGTCTCTCTCATTTCTGTGTGCCCAATATATACTGTATTTCTCCCGCCCCCCGAAAAAATATATTCCGTGCAATTTTTGCTGTTGTTGTGGTGTTGCAATGTTTTTTTTTGTTCATTTATGTGACCTTTCCCCTTTCTTTTATTTTAAAAATGCGTCGCCGATTTTTGGTCCAAAAATGGAATAAAATTTTGCGTTTTGCTGCGCAACTTTCCCTCCATTCTCTTTTCACAATGAATGCATAACATTTTCTGCTGATGGGTGGCGTTTGGTGGTCACGCCACGCCACACGTCTTTTGTCGCTGTGTGTTGTTTTGGGGCATTACAATTTGTGAGGGGACTCTCTCTTTTTTTTAATTAATTAGTTAATTGGGATTTAATTGATTGGATCCCCAAAATTTTCATCATTTTACGCTTGATTGGCCCTAATGACCAAAAATTAACTCCATGGCCATTTCTTTCTTTTTTGAGATTTGTCGATTTCGTAATTATTTTTTGCCTCCCCCCCAAATTTCCCGTTTTCTTTTTTCTCTGCCCTTTCTCAATTTTTGAGTTGGGCGGGGGATAAAAATGCAATTTGTCAAATTTGTTGTTTTCTCCTCCATTTTACTATATTAAATTTTCCTTGATCACAGATAAAATGGGGGAGGGCACCGTTTTTAAACAAAAATATTCATTTTAAATCGTTAAGTTTTTTGTTTCAATTTTCAAAGAATTTACCCACTGCAAACTTCTCGATTTCGAGTTGGGAAAAATCCCCTCCATTTTTTAGCACCAAACGGACCTCATATTCGTATTTTTAAATTTGATTTGGCCAGCATTTTTGGGACCATTTTCACAAATCAGTGTTGGGCATCACTCGCTAAAAGCAATTATATGGTCGGCTGAAGTTTTTTATTGTTTTTGAGAGGCCAAACAGTTTAAAAAGCGCAGAAATTCCTTCTTTTTTTTTTGTAATTTTCTCGCAGAAATTCTCTTCTTTTTTTTTTTTGTAATTTTTTCCGTTTCCCTTAATTGACCCCTTTAGGGTCAATTTTTTAAACTTTCTTCGAATAGGGGACGGGGGCGGAGAAGCATCCGAATTTATGTCGTACAGTACAAAAGATTTTTGTAATTTGCAAAATTTTCTATTTTTTTCCATTAGCAATTAATTCTGTGAAGAGCTTTTGGTGAAAAACAAATTTTTAAAGAAATTGATTAAATAAGAACAGCAGAAAAAATGGTGCGTTAATTTGCGGCACTAATTAATTAATTAATTGAGCAGTCGACGGTCGGACGGACGACCCATTTTTGCCATTTTGTTTTTGTTTGTTTTGTTTGAACGCCTTGACCCTAATTTTGCCGTTCCTTTTTTTCGGGAGCGGGGAAGGCGAGAGTGGGATCAAGGTCAGTGTCGCCGCACTTCAGCCGTTCACTAACTGTCCATCCGATCAGTTGGCTGATCAGTGTCGTGTCGCGGCGGCACCCCCCACCCCCTCCCCCCATTCTGTCACCGATTTCGCGCCGGCCGTGGCGTCGTTCTTTTTCATTTATAAATCCTTCCCCCGCGATCACTTCCCAAGTGACCCGACCAATTTCAAATTAGCCCCCCCCCCTTTTTTTTTGCTGATCACTTGTCAAACTGATCGGACAAAATGCAAATAAGCCCCTTTTTCTGATCACAGCCCAAATTGATCGGTGATGGCTTCCTAAATTGAGCATTGATCACTTCCTCAAATGATCGCTGATCAATTCCTAAATTTGTCGATCATCACTTCCTCAACTGATTAGGCTAACTGATCAGATTTGCCCTTATGGGGGGGGGGTTCTTCTACAATATGTACATATTCCCTCCTCCATGATCACACTTCTTCCTTATGCATTCCCCACCAGACCACTAAAAATTGATCCAAAAATAGAAATGATCAAAATTGGGTCCCACCCATTCATTCATTCGTTCCTTCTCCCGCGCCGATTACTTCACAAAAATTGATCGGACCAACATCAATGTTATTTATCTCCTTCTGTTGATCATTTTCTTTTTCAAAATTATTGTACTGATGGGCGGTCTTTTATTTGTGCCTATTCCGATCACTCATCCGACTGATCACCGCGAGAAAGTCATCTATTTTGCTGTTTTCTCTTCCGCTGATCAGTGCCAAAACTGATCAAAACGCTTTTGCTAATTGTTTTTTCCTTCTTTTATATTCCAATCACTTTCCAAAACTGATCAGAACACAGAGGAGCGTTACTTTCTATTATAGATCACTTCCTATAACAGACCATGACACAGTAGAGGGTTCTTTTCTGTTTTTGATCACTTCAAAGCTGATCAGTACTACTCCAAAATTTCAAATTACCTGTGCATAGAGTTGGGGACGGGTTTTCCAATCACTTCCCAACTGATCACAACTGTTATCTCCTATTCCCGATCACTTCCCAAACTGATCAGTACACAGAGGAGCGTTATTTTTTCTATTCCCGATCACTTCCCAAACGGTTAGACCCCCAATGAAATGGTTAATGTTCCCATTTCCGATCACTAATTTAGCCCATTAATCGGCGGAACAATGCGCGTGAATGGGTCCCCTAAAAAAAATTCGTAATTGCCTCTCATCTCCGCCTTTCAAATTTTTAAATTTATTTTTATAACCATTAATTACCATCATCACTCACAAAAGAGGCAAGCAACCCGACGGAAAAAAAAAATTCATTTACATTTTTCAAAATTTAATTTGGCGAAACGAATTTCCCCTTTTTATTACTCCTTAAATGGAGTGGACACACACACTTCAATGTTGCAAGCCAACACAATCGTCTTGAAAATATGATTGAAATTTTAAAAATGAATTTTTCCATCACTTGAAACATTCCCCGGGGGGAGGGGGAAGAGATTTCATGAAAAATGTGTGATGAAATCAGGGAGCGAAACTTAAATTAATTTAAATTAACAAATTTATAACGCTTCCCCCGTGGAAAATTTCATTCCGTTTTCCAAAAGTTAATTAAGAAATGTTCCATTTTTTTGTGTTAATTATGCTACACATTAATAATTTTTTATGGCACAGGACGGGTCGGGCGGGCGCTGGCAACATTTAAAAATTATTTTAAAAAATTTAAAATTGAAAATTTATTTTTTCAATTTTTTCAAATTTTCCTACGAGTTGTTTTGTTGTCATCCCAAGTAGCCGCCCAAACCACCAATTTCTCCACCAAAAACAAAAATATAATAACAAAAAAAAGATAATTTCCTCATTTTCCCGCACGGTGTTGGGTAATTAGGTAATTAGCAACCAAAGTATGCACTATTACAGAAATTCATCAAGCAATTAATTAATTATAATTGGGCAATTAGCAACCAAATTATGTGTTGTTACATTACAATTGTGCCCCTGCCCCCCCCCCGCGCATATCGTTTTAAAATAATTAAATGCATTATTATTCATTTTTGGGTGCGTGTGGCGCCCGCGCGTTGCGCGCCGCTGCCGCCCCCTCGGGGGTGGCGGTGATGTCATTTGTTCGCCATGTCATCGCGCGCGAATCAAGAAAAAAATGGCAAAAAAGGACGGCAGGAAGAGAACAACAGGTTTTCTTCCTTCTTCCATCATGTGCAGCAGGTATGCTGATCAGGAAATCAGAAGGAAAAATGGCCTCGCCAACTGATCGCCGTCGACCAACTCAGCGCCAGCCATTTCCGTCCCCATCTCCCGCCACCCCGCATGGCTAGGCGAATTTTTCGTCCGTCCTGTTTAGAACACATAAATCAGGGCCATGATCTGCTGGTAACAGGAAATTCTGGATGGCGCTGGAATCTGATTTTTTGATCAAAATTCCAGAGTAATCCAGAAATTTAAGGCAATGGATCGTCTTTTAAAGAGTTTAAAAACAGCTGCTGATCAATTTGATCTGCTGGAATTTTTTTGGCCCTTTGGTTACATCCCTGAAAATAGCGTTACAGGGTCCGGGTTTTTGGGCAGAATCGGACCCGGATATTGCTGGATCCACAAAAGCCGGGTCCCGGTTTTGAACAAGCCGGAAATTCGGGTTTGAACCCGGTCGGGTACCCGCACCGGTGTAATCCTACCTAAAACAAAACACAAAAAACACACTTTTAAATGGAATTCGATGGCGCTGAATCGTCCGCGCGGATTTCGATTATCTATCCAGTTATCTAAGCGCCACCCTCCCCAAATAAATGTACCATTTCCATTTTCTACCAATTGTTTTACGGCGTTCGGAACAGCAGAAGAAGGAGGTCGATGACTCACTCTCTGCTGAATTTATTCACCGAATTCGTCTCCGCCTTAAATGGCGCTTAATTAATATTGTATGCGTCATTAACATTACTACTAATTACCTCACTCCAATTAAACAATAATAATAATAGGTATATTGAAACTCATGTGTTTGTTTGGACTTGGACAAAACAATGATCAGCTGAAACCTCTCCCTAATTAGGGCCAGCCTCGGGGATTTTATCCATCCGTCTCTATATCTCTCCTCTTTCTCTCTCTCTCTCTCTCTTCCGTTTCTCTTTCCTCTCCTCTCTCTCACTCTCTCTTTCTCTCTCTCTCTATCTCTCTTTTCTCATTCTCTCTCTCTCTCTCTCTCTCTTCCCTCTCTCTTCTATCTCTCTCTCCCCCCTCTCTCTCTCTCTCTCCTCTCTTTCTCGCTCTCTCTCTCTCTCCCCCCTCCTCTCTCTCTCCTCTCTTTCTCTCTCGTGCTCTCTCTCTTCTCACTCTCTCTCTCTCCTCTCTCTCTTCCTTCTCTCTTCTCTCTCTCTCCTCTCTATCTCTTCTATCTATCTCTCTCTCTCTCTCTCCTCTCTCTCTCTCTCTTTCGTTCTCTCTCTCGTCCTCTCTCTCTCTCTCTGATCGCTAAAAAAGATTCTTCTGTTCATATAAAGTAATCGTATCATGTATCCGTAAAAATCTGATCACATGATCGACAAACGAATTTCCTGTCGAGAAATTCACCGAATTCATCATCACCAGCAACTGAAGTGGGGCCAAACTCATGTGCTTGCCATCCTAATTGCCGTCTATAAAAATTAAATTAATTAATTATTTAAACAGGAGGAAAATTCAAATTGAACACACAATTTTTTTTTGATTCTTTGACTTCGAATTCAGGTCGTGTCCAGACATTTGAGCCCCTGACATTTACGCTCCGGAGATTTGCGACCCGGACATTTTCGCCTATGCCAAAAATTGGATTTGAATTTAAGTTTTTTCAATCTTAGAGATCTTAAACAGAATTTTTGGCTAATGTTTCTCTAATTAGTGTCATTAGCTTACTGATCACTTATTTGCATCATTTTTATACTAATGAGCAAATTATTTGATTCCGACCACTCTGATCATCTTTCTCTCTCTGATCAGTTGGTCGCCATTATATTTATTTAAATCATAAATTTCCTCCATTTAGTGATTAATTATATATAATTTATATTTATTGCCCAGAAAATGAATGATAATGATACGGCAATTAGTAATCATCGGCAGAAACAACAACAACAACAACAACAACAAGGCGGCGACATCAATGGGGCGATTGTGATTAATAATTTCACTGATCAACAACACCAACAAAACCAGCAGCAGCAAAAGAGTGGGTTTATCAGAAAGAAAGAAATTTGAAAAAAAAAAATTAATTTTTAATCAAAAATCATTAGCCTTTAAATGTACATTTTGGCATTTTTAATGTACTTAAAATTCAAATTGATTGATCCATTTAATTTTGACATTTTAAATGCAAATATATCCAGAATTAATGCCCTTTTTGTCATTAATCGGGGTTTTACAAATTGACCAGACGGAGATTTACCCACCCGTTTTATCCAAATCTGATCAATGGTCATAAACAATTCAAATCGATCACACAGCAAAAAAAAAAAACACACTGATCACACAATATATCTAGCAACAAAATTCCATCCAAATTTGACAAGCGTGTCCAATCCAAAAACTGATCAGAGAGCTGCACAGCTGACTGTTGTCTTCCAATAATTATTGATTGATTAGAGCTGATCAGGCCACAAAATTTCTCCCTAAACTGATCAGTGATCACCAATTTTGTTCACTTTCCAGCAGCTGATCAACAGTGCCATTCACCGTCGGCATCGTCGTCGTCCTCGTCGTCCTCGGCATCCTCCGCTGCCCACAGTGACACGTCGTCCCAATCGTTTTCCGCCCGCTGCTCCCTCCGTCTCCATGCGGTCGTTGCGCGTGCCTATCGCCGCTGGGCCCATTTTGTGGTGGCACATCCGTACAAAATTGTGTTCATATGCTTCATCTTGACCGCAATATGTGTGGTCAAAATGGCAAAAACCAAGTGAGTGAGTGATGCGGAGGGTGCCAATTTAGCCGAGAAAATTAGACAAAGTGCCGACGGGGCCCAAAAAGGATGGCGACAAAATGCCGAAAGTGATGCCCAAAAAGGGCGGCGACAAAATGCCAAAAAAGTGGGACAAAACGCCGAAAAATGCGGGCCAAAAAAAGGATGGGACAAAATGCCGGAAAGTGCGGCTAAAAAAGGACGGTCAAATGGCAAAAACCAAGTGAGTGAGTGCGGTGCTGGCGGAGTGCCAATTTTACCGAAAGAAATGGGACAAAATGCCGAAAAACCTTGTCCCAATGATGTGCCGTAGGCAGTCATATTTGGTCCCCTTTTCTTTTGACATTTTGTCTGGCCTTCGGCTTTCGACACTTTACCCCAACTTTGTCGGCATTTTATCCAATTTTTTGTTATTTTTTATTCATTTTGTCCTAATGTTTTTATCCCACTTCGCCTTTTCTCTCCCATACATTTTATCTGAAATGTGAGCATTTGTTCCCCATTATGTCGACACTTTGTCCCACTCTTCGTACCATTTTGCCCTCATCTGTCGACCCATTGTCCCATTTAAGACATAAGAACAACATCCGTGGCTACTACGCCGTACGGCTCACGGGCACTGTATGAGTTTGATGTGCGCGACGAATTTTTTGACCAGTCCGGTGTTGGCATTCGCTTCTTTGTGCTGATTTTGCCTCGGAACGGCACAAATATGATGCGCATGGAAACACTGCGCGAGACGGTGGAGGTACAAAAAAAAAAGAAAACAAATCGCCAAAAAAAAACTGACAATTTGAACGCCTTCCAAAAACTATATACAATGAATGGGCTTTTCATGTATACGGTAGCGAAAATTATTGTAAAGAAACCCAAATACCGTGGTAATTTAATACAAAAGCAATCATTAAAAAGAGAGAAAACAATCGCCAAAACAACAGAGAATTTGAACGAACTTGCACAAAACTGTATACAGTGAATGGTTTTTTATGTATGCGGTAGCGAAAATTATTGTACAATCCCAAATACCGTAGAAATTTAACACAAAAAACAATCACTAAAAAAGAGTGAATGTGAGAAATCCAATCATTTAAAACAATACTCAAAATTATTTTTTATGGTATTTTATACAGTAGTAAAATTACAAACCAACAAATACCGTGCGTGTATTTGGCATTGGAGCAGCAACAAATTACCCTAAATACCGCCTAATTGCCACCTCATGGTAACAGTAGGCACAAATTGTGAAACAAATACCGTTTATATTTATTTGGCATTTTATACAGTATTACAACATATTGAAAAGCAATCGTAAAAAGAAATATAATTTATAAAAAAAATTATTTTTCGAAAACCAAAATTTAATCGTTTTCAATAAATTTAATGGAAAATAAAATTGAATTTTTTTTTTCAGGTCGACGAACTGATCCAAAACAATTTGACCATTTACAATCGGATCACGCAACGTGATGAGCCGTTTTCGCGCATTTGTCGCCGTTTTTGCACCATTAATGAGCCCATCCGACTGTTTTATGTGCGTTCATTTGATGGCATTATGCCGTCCTTGAATTCCGGTGCCCTGGAAATAGGCTCATTCAAGGACACAATTTAAGAAAAATTCAGCATAAATACCAATCCAAGGACGCAAAGGGCGTATTTTTTAGGGTTTTTAAGATAATTTCTAAACCGTTTTTAGAGCAAAAACTCGAAAATCGAAAAAATTGAATTTTCGACGGCTTGTTCGAATCCTCTCGGTTTATTGTTCGAACTGGGTCGAAATGTATGCCCAAAATTATCTTCTTCGACTCTGAAAGTTCCAAATTTGAAATTTTTAAAAATAAATTATTTGCCATTTTTCTGGCACTTTCATGCCATTTATGGCAGGCACAACAACCTTGCCAGTTTGCTCAATTTGTACATAAATTTTGCGTTTCAGGAAGGCTTCAAAGACCACCAACGACGGGTGGCCAAGCACCAGCAACCGAGTCACAATGTGCAGCTTGACTACCCAACTTCTACAGTGTTCGGACAACGTATAAACATACAGGTGGGTTACGGTATCGGCTTTTGGACAGTTACTACTGTATTTAGCCTATTCTTGGGGGCTAATTGCTAATTTTCTGGCGCTTTTAACACCCACGCGTCGCAGCATGAAGCTAAATTTTATAGATTTTGAGCTTTAGTATTTATTTTAAATAGTTGTGTCACTCACTGTTGATGGTTACTGTACGCCACAGTTTCACTAGGGTTACTGTATGATTGATTGTCATTTCTCCAAAATGCCAATTTTTCAAAAAAAAAATTCGGCATTTCAATAAAAATACAGCGATAATCCATTTTTAACCAATCTTCGACCTCAAATCATTTGTCTTCGATCACATAAAAATTCCTGATCACCGATCATTTACTTGATCAATTTTTTAAACTGTGCCATTTTTAAACATTTTGCCAATTTTAGCCAAATTTTTTCGGCATTCATTTCGCCAACACAACAACATCTGCAAAAGAAGAAGCATCAGCAGTGTCACCATCTTCAAATCGGTTCAGCAACATGGACAGTGTGGAGATGGTTGTGTTGCTGTACCGTGCCGAACGAATTGGCGGATGGAAAGACGACGACATCAGGCAAAATTTACAAAATTTAAAAATTAATTTACTAAATTCGGTATTTTAAACTAAAATTTGAAGATAAGATAAAGTCTTTTGAACATTTTTAAACATTTTCTCAAATAAAATATTTTTTTGATTTTACAAAAATTTGCAAAAAAAAAATTTCCATTAGGGTTATTTTAAATTAATTTTTATTTATTTTTTGGCAATTTCCCCAAACCTTTAAACCAACAAAACAACCTTTTTTGAACAAATTCTCAAAATTTAAAACTTCCGTAATTTTGAGGGGTTCTCCGAGGGTGCTAGGTCGTTTCTTAAATCCGCCAAGGGGTAGGAATAAAATTTAATCTAATTGCTTCTGAAAAAAAAAGTTATAAAGCATTGAACATGCTATGTTTTTTGCCATGCTCATGCATATTTATTTATAAACATTTAAAATTTCGAAATGCAATTGAGCCAAAATTAATTTATACATTGAATAGCCCTAAGAATTCTCTATTTATATTAAAGAATTTCAAAAAAGTTATGGCCAAAAAATTTCTGACCCAAGATTTTTTGAAAATTTTATAAAAAAATTTTCTAAATTAATATTCTGATAGAGAACACCTAGAGCTATTAAATGATACCATATAATATTAATTTGGTTGATTTTGAGCCAAGTATGAATTTATATGTCTTATTACATTTTTTGTTTTCCTACCCCTTGGCGGATTTAAGAAACGCCGCCCATAGTGGCGGTTTTTAAGAAACGACCTAGCACGTTCTCTGACCACTTACGGTCCCTGGCCGTTACAGTAATCTATGTCAATTGGCCGATCACTAATTGAGCCCTAATTATCTGTCAATTACCGACTAAATGATTTTGCACTAATAATTGGTCAAAACAACAACAACTTTCAGTGACTACGAGATGAGCATCTCCAACTACTTCAAGGAGTACGCATTTTGACAACAACGCATTTAATAATAATTGCCCTTTTTGCCCATATTTAGCAAATACATTGGCAAACACATTCGCGTTCTGACCATCTCGACATCGTAAGTTTTGGCACTGTTTAATGGAATTTTGAATTTTTTGGGATTATCTCATATTTTCGGGCATTTTCATCATTGGCATTCAATTTTTGACACTTTTTGTTTTTCCTATTTTTGCCATTTTCACTCTTGGGATTCTATTTTTGGCATTTTTTTGATCTTAGGCATTCCATTTTTGCCACTTTCATCAAATGGCACTCCATTTTGGCACTTTTTCATTTTCGGCATCTATTTTTACTATTTTCACCCTAAAACCTTCCATTTTTGGTTTTTTTTTTCATTTTTGCCATTCTATTTTGGCCATTTTCACCCTTTGTCGTTTTATTTTGGCATTTTTTTCATTTTTGGCATTTCATTTTTCATTTTAAGCCTATGGCATCCCCATTTTTATCGTTTTCATTCATCGGCACTCCATTTTTGCCTTTTTTTTTTTCATTTTTGGCATTCAATTTTTTGCCATTTTAACTCTTTGGCATTCCACATTTTTGCCATTTTTTTCAGTTATGTCCAAGTGGAGGTGGACCGTGCCGGCAACATTATCCGTTCCTATTTTGGCTTTGGGCTTGCCGTGATGATTTTGTGCTCACTGTTCAGCAATTCATTATCCGCTTTTTTCATGCATCAATTCTCCATTTATAAGGTAAAAAATATAAAAAAAAAAATTTCCTTTTTGCCAAATTTTCAAATTTGTTGTGCCTATTTTTCTAAGGCCATCAATTACCGTACACCTAATGCAGGATAATACTTTCTTTATCTTGGAAGAATTAGGGGTTTCCCACAAATAGAGCCCGGACATGACACTGGGTCCTATCAGAATTTTTCCGAACCCTTAATTCTTCCTGATCTGGATATATATTTTAAAAAGTGACCCGGATCAGGAGTTCTTGAAAAATGGGATTTTTAATCCTGAAACCCGGTCCGGGTCTGGTCTTGGTCCGGATTTGAAAAACCCGAAATCCTCTACTCAAAACGGAGCATTTTTAGGAGAACATTTAAAAAAAAATTTAATTTAGAAAATAAATTAATCGTTAATTAAAAATTAAAAGAATTTTCAAAAATTTCTCGAGTGTCTGCTTTATTTTGAACAACTGTACAGTAAAAAGGCCTGGGCGGGGCGGGCTTTACAATTAGCTCACTTGTACCGTGAAATGGGTACGGTAAATACAGTAATGGTTGGCCAATTAATTGACTAAATTAATTTGTCTAATTGTTTTTTTTTTTTGCCATGTGCAGTTGCCCGTCGCCATTTTCGCCTGTCTGTGCCCGTTCATGGCCAGCGGCACTGCGCTTGGCATTCTGTTCTTTGCCGGCGTTCGGCACAGTTCAATTTTGGCGGTCACTCCCTTTCTGATCTTGGCACTAGGCCAGTCAATTAATTAATTAATTCATTCTTCAATTAACTAATTGGCTAATTACAATAATTATGAATTTAATTTGTATAAAATAATAAATGAATTTCAAATTGTTGAAATTTATTTTATAATAATTTTTATCTTTATTAGAATAATTTTTTGTTCAAATTAGTTTAAATATTATTTTAATAAAAATAAATTCAACTCTTAAAAATCATTAAATAAATTTATTATTTTATTTATTTAATATATATTTAAATAATTATTATTCTTATTATATATAGTTTAATTTAAATTAATTCTCCAGGCGTTGATGACGCCTTCCTAATGATCCATTCTTGGCAATTAGCCTCAAAACGTCGGCGGCACGAAGGCGGCCGCGCTGTAATGGCACACGACGCTTTGTCGGTGAATTTGGCGGTGGTCGATCAGTTGGCCGAAGTGTTAGAGGTGTTGAATATTTGGACAAATTACCCTCATTTAAAACGCTAATTATCCCTTTTTCAATTTGAGATTGCCAATTAACTAATTAATGTTTTACATTAATTAGCGCAAAATACCAACTACCCATTAATTAATTAATGAATTAATTGGTACGAAAGGCCAAACATTAATTAATATTAATGCCAAATTTAATTAGAGTAAACAATGAAGAACAATTAATAATAAAAAGAAAAATTATTCATTAATCATCCTAATAACCATTGTGCAATTGCTAATGATGCTAATTAATTAATTAATCAATCAATCAATCAATTAGGATACGGGCCCGGCCATTCTCATTTCGACACTCACCAACATTTTTGCCGATTTGGTCGGTGCCTTTCTCGGCTCTGAAGAGATCACATTGCTTTGTATTGGCAATATTGCATCCGTAAGTTTGGCGTATCGTCGTTCTTCTTTTTTTTTAATTGTTGCTCTGATCAGCATACATTGACCAATGATCAGTGTGATTTGAAGATAGGCGCTCTGATCAATGTTCTAAAACCATCTTTCATCATTTTTTTTTGGGTTTTCAGCGAATATTTCGGCAAATTTTGATGAAATTTTGTAAGAAAATCCATTAAAACCGAAATATAGTATATCCCCTTCGGGGTTGATTTTTTGGAATCTTTCAAAAAATATGGTTGGTCCCTAAAATCCACTCTGACTAAAATTAAATAATGTCAACAAAATATAATAATTTGTTTTAAAACAAAAATGGATTTTTTTTTTAATTTTTGTTTATTTTTTCAGATTATCGTGGATTTCTTCTACCAAATCACTTTGTTCACTGCAGGTCATTTTTGGCATTTTTTTATCATCACAAAATTTATTTAAATGAAAATTTTTTAAATCTTTCTCAAAAAAAAAATTACCATCAATTATTTTTTAAACGTTTTAAAATTATTTAAATAATTTAATTTTTTAAAAATATTTTCTCCTGAAATAGTGAAAATCAAAATTTTTTTTTTGTTATTTTTAGGAGAGATGGCTAAAAATTCGACCATCAAAGAACTTTAAAATTTTTTTCCTAATCCCAAAAATTTAAAATGAAATTTATCCCCTCCATTTTTAATTTTTTAAATGCATTTTAATATTTTTACACTACAAAAATTTGATTTTTTCCGTTTCTCATGAAAATCTAAAATTTAATGCCTCTTAAAATTGAAATTTAACCCTCCCCCTAAAGCATTTTTTCAATTTTTCTTGAAAACATAAAAATTCTCACTTTTGACAACCTATAAAATCGAAATTTTACCCTCCCTCTAAAATTTTTTTTTTTAATTTTTCAATTTTTTTCAGTCCTTGTCATTTGTGCCCGTCGGGAACTGATCAGTGCCCGGAAGCGAGACAACAACAAAATCCATGCCACAAATAGTAACAATTTGTCGGAGGATGACATTAAGCCGCCAAAAAGCGGCGGATTTCGGCACTCATTGGAACGCCAATTCAACGCATTTAAAGACATTTACATTTGCCTGGTCAGTATGCCAAATTAAAAAAAATGGACATTCCATCCACAGGACTGATCAATCAGATCAAAAATCAACCCATGATCATGGTCATTAATGCTTAAACATTGTGATCACAAGAAAATTTCAAGAGAATAATGAAAAAATATTAAGCTAATTAAAAAATTTTTTTTGAAAAATCGCCAAAAAAATTTCATTTATTTTTTTCTTGAAAAGTTCATAAAAGAAATTTTCCTGAAATTTTTTTTTTCAAAATTCTTAGGTTTTTATACTATCAATTTTGGCGTCCAACATTTTTTTATCCTTAATTTGTCGGATTACCTTCATCAATTAATTGTGCCAATTTTGCTTTTCGGTTTCCAACGCGATCAGCTCCCTGTTGGTGTGCATTGTGTGGGCCGCATTTTTGGTTGTCTGTCTCAATGTAAGTGATCAATCAATCAATTGATTAATCCGGTCTGATCATTTATCTGTTATTGGATGACCCAAATCATCACCATCCAAATGTGTCCAATTTTACACAATTTTTCAAACAGAAAATCCGAAAAATTGCTTTTTTTTTTTATAAAATAAAAATTGTAAAAATGGGAGCCCTATTGTAAGGCAACGATAAAAATCTTGATCTGGATCAGAAAAAATTTTCTACATCATTATAAAAAAATATTATGGTATAAAAATTTCAAATTTTTCGTTTTCGCTCATCAAAAAATTTTCGTTTTGTTTTCGCGAGAATTTTTATTTTCGTTTCGTTTTTTCGTTTTCAAAATTTTATTTTTCGTGTTTTCATGTAGCCCCCTAATGCTGGTTTATTTTGGTTCAATTGTACTCCTCTTTTGCGCTATATGCAAAGTGACAGATTTCACTTTTTTTTTTTGGTAATTTTTTTTTTTTTTTGTTTAAAAAGTCATGAAACCAAGTACCCGGGGGTTTTAGAGGTCGCTGATCAAGAATATGACAATTATTTGGGCCTATAAGAAATTTGGCGCTAGTTATAAAGTGACAGATTTTTAAATTTTTTTGAGATAAAAAATCGTGAATATACTTTTTATTCACCATAATTGTGATGGTAATGCTTAATATACATCATTATGTGTAAATAAACAAC
Organism: Heterodera schachtii; assembly: GCA_023374025.1. NCBI lineage: Eukaryota > Metazoa > Nematoda > Chromadorea > Rhabditida > Heteroderidae > Heterodera > Heterodera schachtii. The sequence goes on along the minus strand of SIJG01000010.1, from coordinate 816,206 downwards.
AACAAAAAAAAAAATTTACCAAAAAAAAAAAGAAAAAATTTTCAAAATCTGTCACTTTGCATATAGCGCCTCTTTTTTTATCTATTTTATTTATCAATTGTTTTAAAAAAATTTAAAAATAAAAAAAAAACATTTCGCCAGGCCCTGTTCAAATTCGAAATCAATTTGACGCTGAAAAAGCTGTTCCCGCCCGACTCGCCGCTGCTCGAAATTGAGAAATACCGTGAGGAAAAAGTGTTGCCCTTTTACACAACCGCGCAACTGTTTGTCAACAACCCTGGCGATCTGTCGAACGCAACGCGGCGCGCCCATTTGAATGGACTAATTGACGAAATGGAACACCTGTGAGTCATACTGTAATTAGGAACCATTACGGTACACTGAGCATATTTAAATATACATTTAATACTAATTTAAAAGTATTTATTTTTTTAAATTTTTTTAAAACAATTTTATTAATTTTTTATATTAATTAAATTATTATTTTTTTTACGAAATAAAGAATAAGAATAATTAATAAGTCTTCTCATTTTAAAATATTGTTAATATAATTTATTATTTCGTATTCATTAAACATTTAATTTTGAAATTACAAATTTTTTTCTGAATTTTATTAAAAATATTTATGCAATTTATTTATATAAATTGTAAAATTCCAATTTTATTTTTATATTTAAATAACTTTTTATTTTCAAAAAATTTAAATTTTTAAATTTATAAAGTTAAATGATATTAATTTTTTTATATTAATTTAAATTTTTTTTTTTACGAATAAAGAATAAGAATAATTAATAAGTCTTCTCATTTTAAAATATTGTTAATATAATTTATTATTTCGTATTTATTAAACATTTAATTTTGAAATTACAAATTTTTTTCTGAATTTTATTCAAAATATTTACGCAATTTATTTATATAATTGTAAAATTCCAATTTTATTTTTATATTTAAATAATTTTTATTTTTCAAAAATTTAAATTTTTTAAATTTATAAAGTTAATGAATTTATTTTTTCCAGGAATATGCCTATCCGGCAGAAAGCAGCCTGTATTTTGTACGGACATATGAAGAATTTTTACACGGCGATTCGGCCGGCATTTTGGACGCCGCGGCGGAGGAGGAAAATGCCAAAAATGGCACCGCAACAAATGAATTTGACTTGTCCGAACTTGAAACATGTGAGAGTGTTTAAAAAATCCATGTTGATAAACAGAATGCCAAAAAATGGTTCGATGAAAGTGCCGAAATTGGAAAATGCCAAAAAACAAAGCTAAAGTGCCAAATTCCGATTTTGCAGAAAAATTCTTAAAACTAGGAAGATAACTGATAAACTGCTTAAGAATTTAACTGACAATCATAGTGCCATAATTGGAAATGCCAAAACGGTTTAGGAAAAAAGCGGCAAAATCCGATTTATAATTGAAAATTTACAAAGAAAGGTTGACATATTCTTTTTCCAATAAAGTGCCAAAAACTGAGTATAAATTGGTCAACTGGGGCCCGGCTTTTGAGTCCTCGTGCCAAAATTCTCATTTCAGTTCTCAATTGGCCCGAGTTTCGGCATTGGCGCGGTCTGATCAAGTACCACCACAATACGCACCAGCAACAACAGTCAGCAGGGAATGGGACTGATTTGGCCATGGCGACGAATCGGAGCGATGGGACTCAGTTGGACACGATGATGACAACCGTCGCGTACCACGGGGACGAGTTGCAGGACTGGTATAACCGGGCGCTGATGTTGCGCGAGTGGCGCCAGGTGGTGGACAAATATGTGCCCGAGTTCAACGTGTCGGTGTTGCATGACGACGGACTGTACCTGGACCTGTTGGAGAACATGGTACGTTAGGGAGAATGGGGAAAACGACAGGGGTACGGTATGGAAAATGGAGTGGGCAGGAGAACATTGTACGGTAGGGGAGAATGGGGAAAACGACAGGGGTACGGTATGGAAAATGGAGTGGGCAGGAGAACATTATACGGTCGGGGAGAATGGGGGAGGAGAACATGGTACTTATTGTACTTTAGGCAAAGCTTGGGAGGAGAATACGGTAGGGTAGGGGAGAATGGTGAAAACAACATGGTACTGTATGGACATATGGTAAAGCTTAACTCAACTGACAAATGAGTTCTGTCAACTGAGGCCCCAAAGTTTTCTCTGCGGATTAATAGTGATTTGTTAATTAATCGTCCGAAAATTTTAAAATTAATCGATTAGAGCTTTTTTTTAAACTTTGTTTTTTCAATCTAAAAATATATTTTTAAATGCTAATTTCAATGTTTTCATTCAGCCCACCAACATTTGGCAATCCGTTGTGGTCACTTTGCTCTGCATGGCCGCAATCTGTGGCCTGTTCATGTGCAACATGTTCGTGGTGTTCGTCACCACTTGTGTCATTGCGTCCATTTTCATTGGTAAAAATTGAAATTTGAATTTACACTGTTGGCAAAACGCCAAATGTTTTTTTTTCTCTGAAATTTTGTGCCATTAAATTTTGTGCCATTTCTTCTAAGAAACATTGGGCATCATGGCACTGATGGACATGACCATGGACCCGGTGGTGATGGCGGCCGTGACCATTTCCATTGGCTTCAGCGTGGACATGCCGGTGAGTGTTTTTATGGCGGGGTGTTGATTAGCCATTTCAACGATCAATCGATCGGCTCTTCAAGTGATCAATAAATGCGTCCATTTCCAAAAACAATCAATAACCGATCCCTTCCCAGTTAATCGATAATGACCGATTTCCAACAAATCAGTAACCTATTTGCCTCCCCAGCTGATCACAATAACCGATCAATTTTTGCCAGCCGATCAATAATTACCGGCTCTACTTTTCAGGCACATGTTTCGTATCATTTCCATGCCGCCAAATGGGCCGGCACTTTGGGTGGCAAAAACGTGCATGGCATTGCCGACCAAAGTGTTGAACACAAAATTCGGCACGCCTTCACCTCTGTCGGCTTCCCGGCCTTGCAAGCATCCATTTGTAAGTTGATTTATGGATGGATGATGGGAAAATGTGCCCTTGGCTATGTGTGGCACAATGTTGCACATTGCGACGACGAAATGTCCGGCATTTTTGCGCCAATAAAAAACTTAACCCTCCGAAAAATTTGCCAACTTTAGGGGCAAATTATTTTGAAAATTAAATTTTGAAAATTTTATTAATTTCCCAACAAATCTCAAATTTTTTTCCCCTGACGCCTGTCAAAATTTCATTTTTTTGGTATATTTTTTTCCAAAATTTTGCTGTCTAGGCCTGAGGGTGGGTATACACTCCATTTATTTGTTAATTAAATTAAAATTTTCAAACTTTTTTCCCCTTTCCAGGCACTTGCATTTGCGTGTTGAGCCTCGCGTTTGTCAAAATTTACACTGCTCAGGCCCGTTTTTTTTTTGCGGGAAAATTTCAAAAATTTCCAAAAAATTTTCCAGGTTTTTGTCCGGGTTCTCTGCGTGTGCATTGTTTTGTGCGCTGTCCATTCCCTGTTTTTGTTGCCCGCACTTTTCACATTTTTGGACGCATTTTGCAAATTGTTCTGGCAATTTGTGTGCCAACGGCGATGAATTAACGGATTATCACTAATTAATTGAATTAATTAATCCACTAATCATGCTCATTAATTGTTTTTTTTATTGCATCTTCTAACCATAATTTGTATATCGCATTGAAAAAAATGACTTCCAAAAAATTTTTGTATTTTGAAGAAAAAAACACGAAAACAAACAAATTACAGTAAATGTTCATTTTTATTGACAGATGAGAGTACTGTAAGGCGATGCCTACTGTAGAAAATGAGTAAAAATCCACAAGAATAGACAGTTATGAAGAAAGAATTGCTTAAAAGCGACATTGAGCGGAAAAAGACACACAATTAACTTTTTTGGTAATTACTAATTAATAGAGACCGACTAAAAAGGCACTATAATAGGTAGGAAAAAATTGAAAAAAAGTATGTATTGGGAAATTAGTTGATAAATATTTGATTAAAATGGAAGATTTAAAAATAATAAATAGGTCAAAGAACTTTTTTTAATTTATTTGATCGAATAATAAATTAAAAATCTTCACAGAAAATTTCAAAAAAAAAAAAAAAAAAAAATTGGAAAGAGAGAAAATATCATAATTAGGGATGGGATTTTTATGTGCTAATTATGTAAAAAAAAAACCAAAAATAATGCCGATAAAATTCAAGAAATATCTCTCACATTCTTTATTGTTTTCGCCAGAAAAATTGCAAATTAAATTTACATTTCGAGGTGTTCCGATGATAAAAATTGGTCATTTTTTCTAATACAATTATTTTTATAAATTGATCAAACAAAGAAACTTCCAAAGCCAAATAACTCATTTGTAAAAACGGAAAAATGCCATCCCTAATCATAATGCTCTCGACTTGTTGAATTTGTCGGCGCTTTACATTCACAAAAGCATATGAACATGGAAAATTTCTGCATCAAATAATGCCGGCACAATTTTATGGTCAAAGCTCTGTTCGGCACTGGCCCGTCGTGAGACAGAGGCCTGATCAATACCTGTCAAAAATCCATTAAAAAATTTAAATTTAAAATATTGTTTTTCACCAAGAGTAATTAATTAATTAATAGCAGAAAAAATCAAAATTAAATTAAAAAAAAAATTTAAATTGTTTTTCACCAAGAGTAATTAACTAATTAATAGTGGCAAAAATCAAAATTAATTTAAAAATTTAAATAGTTTTTCACCAAGAGTAATTAACTAATTAATAGTGGCAAAAATCCAATTAAAAAAATTTAAATTTAAAAATATTTTTTCACCAAGAGTAATGGTGGCAGCGAAGCTGAAAAACTTCCAATTATGTATCAACACCAAATTACGATAATATTGAAGCGATTGTTTCAGTTCCTTCGCGAGTTCATTGAGGGGTTTTTTGTTATCCCGCCATATGCTTAATTTAGAAAATGAGATATGCAGAATTAGGTCTACGTCAGTTGGGCCCTCACGGTTGGGCCCCAGCATAGTTTTCCAGAATTAGGTCTACGTCAGTTGGGCCCTCACGGTTGGGCCCCAGCATAGTTTTCCACTATAACTTTCTACAACTTTTTTCTTTGTTATCCAAATCCAACATTGTTGGGTATCATTCGAAAGCTTAATGTATTTAGAAGCTTTTTCTAAGCTATTGCTTTGCGCTTAGACAATTACCAAAAAGTTATACATGAAAATTGCAAAAAAAGTCGAAATTTTCAACTTTTTTCTCAATAAAATTTTTTCCAGGCTTGAAAAACTTTTCGTTTTTTTTAGCAAGGCTAATAGAGCATGTTAAGAGCTTTCGAATGATACCAAGATTATTGGATTTGGATGCCAAAGAAAAAAGCTTAAGTGGAAAAACATGCTGGGGCCCAACTGACGGGTTCCGGCAGAATTATGTGAAAATTTAAAATAACAATTTTCGGGATGATGAAACAAAAATATTTTTGATTCCATCCAAAAATTTTAATTTAGAATAATTTGCTTTTTGGTAGAGCTGAGCGGGACTGAAAAAACACGTACAATTGAGTACCGAAATCCCGGGTTTTTCCAGCCAAAACTTCCCGGTCCCGGTTTTGCCCAAATTTCTCGGTCCCGAGCTCAGCCTTTACTTTATGGTATATTTCATTTTTGCTTTTATCTGTGGCGTAAACCATGCTGCTGCTTTGCATGCCAATTCATTATTTGTTTTGTTGTCTTCAATTCGGACTACGATAACATTGATTTGCTTTATGTCAATTAAATCAAAGTATGAATTAGCTTCGCTAATGATTGCCATCGCTTCTGGATTAGTCCAATTAGGGAAAACGATGACCGTGTAATCGTATCTGAATAGGTCGTCGTTACAAAGCAGGAATGTAAAATTAAACATTTGAAAAATTAACATTATTATATAATTAATTGCATTAATTTAAAAAAAAAATAGTCAGTAAGTTTTTGTAAACCAAAATACAAATTCTTAAGCTATAATTTTTCGATAAATTTGGATAATTTATTTTTGAGTGCCACGGGACCGGGAATTTTGGGCAAACCAGGGACCGGGACCTTTTCGTTTTGAAAACCCGGGAATTTTTGGCTGGGAAAACCGGGAAAAAAAACGGGACTAGTCCCGGTCCCGGTCAAAACCGGGACTTTGGTACTCAGTTGTACTCAGTTGTCCACTTCCAGGTCCCGGTCCCGTGGCACTCTAGTTTATTTTAAAATAGGTGAAAAATAAATTTTGGTCGATTTTGAAAAATTGTGTGTTGAAAAACACAAATCCCTCGCCCATGAAATAAAAGCCATCTTTGAAATTGGGCCTAAAATAGAACCCCTCAGGGTTGTATTAAAGGAAACACGGTATAGAGGTTAGGTTCGTTTTTTTTTGATTTAAAAATTACCATTCATTATTAGGGCTAATATTTATAGTTTTTTCACTATTTTTTTCCTGAGCTCCCCGTAGCCTGAAATGGGCGAAAAAGATGTTTTTTTCGGCTGTTGTTAAGCTATTTTTCGAGTTATTAGCAACTATTTTCTAGTTTTTTATTTTTAGCAACTAAAAAACTATCAAAATTTTGAAAAAAACTATTTTCAACTATTTTGGCGTTTTGCCCAAAATTTGTTAACATAAATACAATAAAAACGAAAAATACACCCCTAAGAATCGATCCGAAAATTTTCAAAAATGCACCTCTAAAAATTCACCTCCAAAATTTATTTGTTTATTTTCTTGACGAGAATTTTTGATTTTGAAAATTATTTATATTCTTAATGATTTGGCAAAATATTTTTGCTTTTTGAGGAAAATTTTCGATTTTACACCCCCTAAATTCGGAACTTTTTAGCAACTATTTACCCAGTTTTAGCAACTATTTGGGTTTTTTTAGAAATTAAAAACTAATTATTTTGGCAGTTTTGAGCAACTATAAATATTAGCCCTATTCATTATACAAATAATTGCATTCATCTTAAAATAATTCAGTGATTTTTTAAAGCCAAAATAAAAGCAAACAAAAAAAAAATAAATAACAGAAAATGCACTGCTCAAAAAACTAATATAATTTTTCGATAAATTTGGATAATTATTTCTTCTAAAATAGATGAAATGATCACTCAATTTTACATACTCGAGTTCACCAGTTTGGCCGAGTGCATACGATATATTATTCGCTACAGTTTGATACTCCTTTTTAATCTCTTTGATATCCAAATCACCAATTGCTGATTTTGCATTAATGCGTGAAATTGTTGGCCAACTGTTTTCCTGAATTATTATTCTACCAAATAGAGAAGTGTTACAAATAGAGAACGAAAAAAGGCAAAAAAATAAATTTTTGTAAAAAAAAATTCAAAATTTCTGTGCTAAAAACTGCCGAAACCCCAAAATATGTTTTTATTCCCAAAAAGTCCAAAATATGTTTTTATATGTGCTAAAAACTCGCTTTGATTGAAAGGAAAACAGGTAAAAATGCCATTTTTGAGCTTTTCATGCGATAGCATATGCACAAAAAAAAATATGTAAAAACATATAAATCCGTTCCCTGGTAATTATGTAAAGTGTTTGTAACAATAAAAAAAATTACTGTAAAACTAAAATATGAAACAGTATAAAATTTGGTTCATCCAAAATTGGGACTAAAACACATATCAAAAAATTATATTTTTTTATAATAAATTAATAAAATTTATTTATGAAATATTGAATTTTTTTACCAGCATTTTCTCTACCCAATCAGCCACATGTGCTGCAGTTTTCTGCATTGAGAACGCGATCTCGTTAAACTTTTGATCAATATCCAATTCATTATCCGCGCTAGAAATATAGGCACAGTGAAATGCGATGAGAGACTTAATTAATATATATGTTATATATACTGAGAAAATGGCATAAGCTAAAAACGCACAGCTTTCATCAAATCCAAACGCACAATTTGAACGAAATGAAAAAGCGGTTCTCGTTTCCATTCGTTGCCATCAGCCATTGTTCGCAACAACATCTGAAGGAGTCATGCCCAACTCATCCATATCCAATTCAACAATATCCAATTCATCAATATACCAACTCATCTATATCCAATTCATCAATATACCCAACTCATCCATACCCAACTCATCCATATCCCATTCAACAATATCCAATTCATCAATATACCAAACTCATCCATACCCAACTGATCCATATACCCAACTCATCCATATACCCAACTCATCCATATCCAATTCATCCATATACCCAACTTATCCATATACCCAACTCATCCATATACCCAACCCATCCATACCCAACTCATCCATATACCCAACTCATCCATATCCAACTCATCCATATCCAATTCATCCATATACCCAACCCATCCATACCCAACTCATCCATATACCCAACCCATCCATACCCAATTCATCCATATACCCAACCCATCCATACCCAACTCATCCATATACCCAACCCATCCATACCCAACTCATCCATATACCCAACTCATCCATACCCAACTCATCCATATCCCATTCAACAATATCCAATTCATCAATATACCAAACTCATCCATACCCAACTGATCCATATACCCAACTCATCCATATACCCAACTCATCCATATACCCAACTCATCCATATCCAACTCATCCATATCCAATTCAACAATATCCAATTCATCAATATACCAAACTCATCCATACCCAACTGATCCAATACCCAACTCATCCATATACCCAACTCATCCATACCCAACTCATCCATACCCAACTCATCATATACCCAACTCATCCATATACCCAAACCCAAATCCATACCCAATCATCCATATACCAACACTCCTATTACCAAACAGTCAAAATCCATATTACCATCGATACAATATCACAATACAAATATCCAAACATCAATCCATACCAACTGATACATATGTACAATCATGTATACATCAAAAAAATTCTATAACAAATATGAACCAACTCATCCATACCAATTTCATCCATCAATCACACATTCATACAATTCCAATTGTTATCAATATACAAAATCATTCATGACCCATACTGATCCTATACCAGCATTTTCTCTACCCAATCACCACATGTGCTGCAGTTTTCTGCATTGATCCTGTTCGTTATTCGCGCTAGGAATATAGGCACAGTGTAATGCGATGAGAGACTTAATTAATATATATGTTATATATTGAGAAATGGTATAAGCTAAAAACGCACAGCTTTCATCAAATCCAAACGCACAATTTGAACGAAATGAAAAAGCGGCTCTCGTTTCCATTCGTTGCCATCAGCCATTGTTCGCAACCAACATCTGAAAGAGTCATGCCCAACTGATCCATATCCAATTCATCCATATACCAACTCATCTATATCCAATTCATCAATATACCCAACTCATCCATACCCAACTCATCCATATCCCATTCAACAATATCCAATTCATCAATATACCAAACTCATCCATACCCAACTGATCCATATACCCAACTCATCCATATACCCAACTCATCCATATCCAATTCATCCATATACCCAACTCATCCATATATCCAACTCATCCATATCCAATTCATCCATATACCCAACTTATCCATAACACTGCGAGTCGTCGTCGTAGCATTTTTATGCGGTCTTGGTCGTGTCATTTTTGCATTTGCAGTCTGCTTCGTGGCATTTTTTATGCATGGATGAGTTGGATATATATATGGATGAGTTGGGTTTACCCCATCTGGAGTTATTTATTTATACATTTTATACGATTTTGATAATAAAACCAGAAAACCCCCAAAATAAAACAATGTAAAAATCGTTAGCTGCCGTTTTTTTAGTTTCTATAATCATTTGTATTTTATTGCGGCAACAAAACTAGACATACGGGTGATAATGCAGATCCGATTCCAATTTGTTCAACGCTTGCCAGGCCTCTTTTGCACTGCTGGCAGTGTTTAGGACTAATAAAATAAAATATTTTTATATTTACATATTATTTAAGCATTAAAAATAATGACCTTTTATCTTTTAAAATTTGTATACTGTAGATTAATCGTTGGTAAAAAATTTGCAACCATTTTTAATGAAAAAATCACTACCACTTACTTGTATTTAGTTTTTCTTGCATAGATGCCACCGCTGATTTGGCCAAAATTGCTTAAAAATTAATAAATTAATTACTTAATTTATTTTAATTATAAAATTTTTTCTACTAAATTTATGTATAATAATTATACAGCTTTTTATCCATTTATATTTCTCCGAAGGATGACGCTGTTCAATTTTCTCAAGCAGTTCAACAATTGTGGCATAATTTTCAATCTGTTCTTGTGATGGCAATTGGCAATCGTTCTTTAGACTTTGCTCCATTTTCTGTAATGATATTATTTTGACTTAAAAGTATATAATTGTTTTCGTTTAAATTTTTTCTAAGTAATAAATTCCATGCTAATTATTTTTACTTGATTATTGCCACTGTATCATGTAGTGATTACATTTTTAGGCTCTAAACACTACCAAAATAGGTAGGCTCTAGGCTCTAAAAAAACCCCCAAAATAGGTACAAAAAAAAATGGAAAATAGGCACTAAAAAACCTCATTTTTAGGGGTGTAAAATGACAAAATGTATGTGTTAAAAAATAGTAAAAAAAATTAGGCCAAATCAGTATTGAGATAAATGTTTAAAATCACAATTCTTGTCAATAAATAAATTTGGAGAAGAATTTTGAAAATTTTTTCATTTCTTAGGGGTGCATTTTTGAAAATTTTCGAGTCGATTCTTAGGGGTGTATTTTTTGAAAAATTTTTTGGGTCGATTCCTAGGGGTAGGGGTGTATTTTTCGTTTTTATTGCATTTTTGTTAACAAATTTTGGGCAAAACGCCAAAATAGGCAAAATAGGTTATTTCAAAATTTTTTCGGCTTTTTAGGCGCTAGAAATAAAAGCCTAGAAAATAGGCATTAATAACTCGAAAAGTAGCTTAACAACCCCCCTAAAAAACATGTTTTTTCGTGCGTTTCATGCCACGGGGAGCTCAGGAAAAAAAATATGTAAAAACCTAAAAATCGTAGCCCTAGTAATGAGTCTAGCAAACTAAGCAGCAGGTTAATTGAGCGGATATTTTTTCAAAAAATTTCGATTCCTAACTTGATTAAAATTTGCTATGTTTTTAAATTAAATGATGGCAATTTGTAGACAATTAAAAATATTTAATTATTATTTTTTAAAATCCTTAATTTGGGTGCCCAAACATCCTCCTCTCTGCTCCCAGTATAATTGTTTCATTTAAATTTTTTCTAAATACTGAATAATTCCATGCTAATTATTTTTGCTTGATTATTTATTAGAGTGCCACGGGACCGGGACCTGAAAGCGGACAACTGAGTACCAAAGTCCCGGTTTTTTCCCGGTTTCCCAGCCAAAAATTCCCGGGTTTTCAAACCGAAAAGGTCCCGGTCCCGGGTTTGCCCAAAATTCCCGGTCCCGTGGCACTCTATTATTTATTGCCAAATTGTATCACGACAATTGGAGAATACACTCACAAGCAAAACATCAAACGGTGATGTTGAAGCATTGCTACACATAGCAATGAATTCATCTTTATATTGATAACGTTCTTTGAGTGGATCCGTAATGTGTTTATACAAAGGCTCAATTACATCAAACGGCCTTCTCACTGCCTTTAACAACAATTAAAATAATTGATTAAGAGCTCGTCAGAAGAGGGTCGATCATTTTGGGACCCACGTGTTTGGGCGCCGACCGTTTCGGCGCCAGCGCCCAGTTTTTGGACTATAACTTTTTTCTTTGTCAACCATATTTAACAATCTTGGTATCATTCGAGAGCTCTTCATGTGCTCTATTAGATGAAAATTTCCAAAAATTTCGTTAAGCTTAAAAAAAAGTTCGAGCCAAAAAAGTTGGAAAATTTCGTTTTTTGAATTCTGGTCCTAAATTTTTTTGAACCTTAACGAAATTTTTCGGAATTCGGCAGGCTAATAGAGGACACTTAGGGCTTTCGAACAATATCAAGATTTTAAATATGGTTGACAACGGCACTTCAGTGCCTCGCCATAAATCAATGACGATTTTTATGATCAGAATTTTACAAAAACATCTTTTACCGATGATCAAATCAAAATATATGAATTTTTCTCAACTAATTTTGCCATTATTTTTAAACCCCGGTGCCCCTATTCTGCTGAACTTTAATTGCCACTATTGTTCTGAGTAGGGTTGGTCGGGACCGGGAATTTTGACAAAAACCGGGACCGGCAATTTTTGGGTTGAAAAACCGGGACTTTTTGGCAGGGAAAACCGGGAAAAAACCCGGGAATTTCCCGGTCCCGGTCAAAATTTGTCAAAACCGAGACTGGGTACTCAGTTGTACCCGTTTTTTTCAGTACCAGTCCCGGTCCCGACCAACTCGAGTTCTGAGCCTTAAAAATAACTCACCGGCGCCCCCACAAAATGTCCAGGCCACGAAATGTCCACAAGAGTAAAAAAATCCATTAAATATCCACAAAATGAAAAATTAAAGTTTATAAAAATTCGGGAAATAAGTCTAAAGTCTATTTTAGGGTTTTCGGAGTCGGTAAACTTATTTTTCGGATTTTTATAAAATTAATTTTATTTTTTTCTGGACATTTCGTGGGTTTTTACTCTTGTGGACATTTCGTGGCCTGGACATTTTGTGGGTCAGCGAACTCAACAGATTTTGGACTTTCGATGATTTCATAAAATGTTTAAGAAATTTTTACAAAAAAATTGAATTTCTAAATTTTTGAATTTTTATTATATGCTAAAACAAAATTACATTTTTTATATAAATAATTTTTTTTCCAAAAGTTCTTACAGAAAATTAAAAATTTTCGATTTTGTATTTTTTTAAAAAAATTCCCAAAAAGTCGATCCTTAGGGGGTGTATTTTTCGCTTTTTTCGCATTTTTCTTCTGAAAATTTGCCAAAAATGGCTGAAATATGCTCTAAAAGCCCAAAATTGGCAAAATATGCACTTATTCTCGAAAACACCCAAAATATGCTTTTATATGCACTAAAAACCTTCACTAAATCAAAAAATTTTAACGTAGAAATGCTATTTTTGAGCCCCTTTCTTCATACATAGCATACAAGGGCGTAGCCAGACCCTTGGCTTTGGGGGGGGGGGGGGCTGAAGTCAAAAATTCGATTTTTAGGGGTGTATTTTTCCTTTTTAAGTCAATTTTTAGGGGTGTATTTTTTGTTTTTTGAAATCCCGAATTATGGGGTGTATTTTACAAAATTTTTCGCCAAAAAATTAATATTTTTTACCATTTTGGCCTTCATTTTTCAAAAATATGGTAAAATGGTGGTCCGGCGGTGCCGATAGGCGCCGCCGGGAAAATTTTTGAGTATTTTAATGCAATTTTGTTAAGAAAATTGCTTAAAATTTCAAAAAAATTTACTGAAAATTTTTTACTTTTTGGGTTTCGGGGGGGGGGGGCTTTAGCCCCCTCAGCCCCCCCCCCCCCCCCTGCCTACGCCCTTGATAGCATATGCGCAGAAAAAATATGCAAAATCATACAACTTCGAACCCTACTAATAATATTTAATATTTTTAAATTTTATTTTAAGATTTAAATACCTCTATATATTCCTCATTAACAACAAAATGTCCAGTTTTTTTGCTTTCCGAATGTACAATCGTACGAAGAGCTTTAAACTGTTCACGTAAAAACTCATGTAATTCTTTGATGGCTTTTAGCTCTTCTGCTGATTCTGTCTTAAAATTTAAATTGTAAATAATAAAAAGTGTAATAAATGGGGCATAGAAAAATATGGATATAAAATCGCTAAATATTGCCATAAAATATGGACATAAATTTTCAAATTGAGGGTATAATTTTGTATTTAAAAACCATAATGATAAAGCTAAGGTTTACTCATTTTGGCGAAAAATCAGCCTGAAAAGCGAAATTTTCTCTTTTTTGCTTATTTTGACATAAATTTACTTTTTTAAGAAAATATGAATTTATTTAATATTTTCGAAAAAATTTTGCTAAAAATTATTTTAAGAAAAAATTTTTTCCGATTTTTAGTGTGAAAATTCCAATTTAACTGATGGGGGCCGTTCTAATAGAGGTTTTTTGGAAAATGCCAGAAGAACCTTTTTGAAACTCAGTGAAATTTTTTGAAATTTTAAAGAATAATAGAATAAATAGAGGAATTGAAATTCTAAAAAGAAAATTTATCTAAATTAATATCATTCGATAGCCCTAACATTTCTCAATTTATTTTTAAAATTTTGGAAAAATTTCATTGAGTTTAAAAAAAAAAAAAATTCTGACTCAAGATTTTTTGAAACTTTGGCCAACACTTAAAGCTATTGAATGATACCAAGACTTATTAATTTGGTTGAAATTGAGCGAGCATACATATTTATATGCTAAAATGTACGAAATGTTAAAATCTTGACATTTTTCGATAGCCCTAAGTGTTTTCTATTAGCATACAAAATTAAAAAAAAATTAATTAAGTTTTAAAAAAGTTATGACTTGAGAAGCTTCGAAAACCAAGTTTTTTCAACATTTTTGGTTATAACTTTTTTCAGACTTAACGAATGGTTTTTTATATAACGCCCTTTTTGATGGTTTTTATATAATGACTCAGCACCCTTACCAGTGCTTGTTTTTCCCAGTTCTTGGTTGCCCTACCGGGACCGGAACCGGTGCCTGAGATTTTCAAAACCCGGACCGGAACCGGGACCTCGGATGACCGGGAATTCCCGTCTTGGTCCCGGTCCTGTGGCACTCTAATGTTAAGGTTTACTCATTTGTTGAAAGAATCAACCTTAAAAGCTAAATTTTCGCTTTTTTTGCTTATTTTGACATAAATTTACAAATTTTTAAAAAAATTTAAATTTATTTAATATCGAGAAAAATCTTACTAAAAAATGATTTTTTCGCAAAAAATTCCGATTTTTGTGGTGAAAATCCGAGTTTAGCTGGTGGAGGCCGTTCTAATAGAGGTTTTTTGGAAAAATGCCAAAATATGGACAAGGTGCACCCCAAAGCGTCGCCGGCCGAAATTCACCGGAAGACTTTTTGGACCATAACTTTGTTAATTGTCAATCAAATTAAGCATTTTTGGTGTTGTTCGATAGCTCTATGTGTATAGTTTTTAAATAGCAAAATTTAAAAAATTAACGTTAAGTTTCAAAAAATTGCCAGAAGGAAATCTAAAAGCTAGTTTTTTTTAATAAAAATATGCTTTCTTTCAACCAATTTTTACTTTTGGTGTGCTATCAGCCGCCGCCATAATTAAGGCGCCAACTGGACGTGCAACACGCGCGAAAGATACAGCATGATCGCTGACAGTTCTCAATTTTTTAATGGTGTCCCATGTTGATTTGGTTAAAAACAAAAATTCTCTTGCCATTTCCTTCACTTCCAGCGTGTCTTGAAAAAAAACAATTTAAAAAAGTTATACATGAAAATTGCGAAAAAGTCGAAATTTTGAAGTATTTTCTTTATAAAACTTTTCCAGGCATGAAAATCTTTTGGTTTTTTGTAAAGCTAATAGAGCATGTTAAGAGCACTTTCGAATGATACCAAGATTGTTGGATTTGGAAGCCAAAGAAAAAAGTTATAGTGGAAAAACGAGCTGGCGTCGAAACGCCGGCGCCGAAAAAAACGCCGGCGCCGAAACGACAGCGCCCAAACGCCGGCGCCGAAACGCCGGCGCCGAAACGCCGGCGCCGAAACGCCGGCGCCGAAACGCCGGCGCCGAAACGCCGGCGCCGATACTCAGTGGACTCGTCACAGAAATAGGAAAAGCGCAAAAACTGACCAATTGCTAATGGCTTTTGCTGAGAAAACCCGACTTCCAAAAATGTGCACCATAATAACAAATTTACAATGCTCAAGATCCTGGCCATTAGGAATATGCCACAAAATTCGCTAAAAGAGCTTTGTAGCAAATGGTGGATTTTGCTGAGATGATAATGAGTTTTTCGGGAATGAATTTCACCAGCAGATGGAGATGAATTGTATTATTTAAAAGTAGAGTGCCACGGGACCTGGTAGCGAACAACTGAGTACCAAGGTCCCGGTTTTGACCGGGACCGAGACTAGTCCCGGTTTTCCCAGCCAAAAATTCCCGGTTTTTCAAACCGAGAAGGTCCCGGTCCCGGGTTTGCCCAAAACTACCGGTTTTTCAAACCGAAAAGGTCCCGGTCCCGGGTTTGCCCAAAATTCCCGGTCCCGTGGCACTCTATTTAAAAGTAATAAACGAATTAATGAATGTAATTTCATATACGATTTCACGAATTATATTTTATGTGCGTATTACCAGTCATAATAATAATAATAATAGCGCAAAATTTAATCAACGAATTAAATATTTGGACAGATGGAGCGGAAGTGTTTGCCAACACACACATACATATTTATTTCCAATTACGAAGAATTTTTTTCCAAAAAAATATGCATTTTATTTACATATTCTAATGCATATTTGGGTTTTTTTTGTACATATTTCGTATACATATTTTAGCATTTTTATATAAGTATTTTAATTATTTACAATTAAAAAGAAAGATAATTAAACACAACCGATTGACAATGCATTTGGCCATGAGAGAACCAAAATCAAAAAGCTGACCTTTAAATAAAATTTCATTTAAAATAATTATGGACAAATATGTGACCATTAGAGACCGGAATTTTGAGATGGCCGGGATCGGGACCGGGACTTGGAAAATCGACCTTGACGGGATCCCGGGACCGGGACTCCCGTTTTTCCGGGAATCCCGGTCCCGGTGGTTTGTCCAAAAAAGCCGGGACCGGGACCGGGAGTCCCAGCAAAATCCCGGCGGGATCCCGGTCCCGTCCGGTCTCTAGTGACCATTATAAACTATTTTGTACCAAGTTCACAATTTGTGCCATTTGCAAATAATTTTTTGGGGTTAATGAATATTTATTTTATTCATAAATATATTCGAATAAATAAAAAAAATGTAATTGAATATATCTTTTTAAATACACGCTTATTAATTCGATAAATTAAAAATATAATAATAATAATAATTGCGCAAAATTTAGATAAACATATTTTAATTGACTGAAGTAGCCGGAAGTGTTTGCCAAAACTTATTTACAAATCTTAATTATTTATCATCGCCCGCCGCCGGAAAATTGAAACGGATGGCAATTAGCAAATTGTTCCGGCAATTATGTGACAACGACGATGAACGGATTATCACTAACTAATTGAATAAATTAATGCAGTAATTATGCTCATTAATTGTTTTCTATTTCATCTTTTGACCATAATTTGTATATCACATTAAAAAAACGACTTCCAAAAAATTTTAGAATTTTGAAGAAAAAAACACGAAAACAAACAAATTACAGTAAGCATATTCATTTTTATTAACAGATGAGAGTACTGTATTATTATTAATTCACCAAAATGAATTTATAATTTTGATATTATTATTCGATAGTCCTAAGTGTTTTTTTTATTATCCTGCAAAATTTCAAAAAAATTCATTAAGTTTCAAAAAAGTTATGACCTAAGAAACTCAAAAACTAAGTTTTTTTTTAACTTTTTTGGTATAACTTTCTTTAAATTTAACGAAATTTTTTGAAATTTTCCAAGATATTAGAGTATTCTTAGATTCTTTCGAAAATATCAAAAATTAAAAAATGGTTGTTTTTGAGCAATGTTATATCTAAAAATATTTTCATTTGTTGGTTTTTTGAGTAACATCAGATGAAAACATTTAAAAATAATAAATAAATATGCCAAAGAAATTTTTTAATTGATAGAATAAAAATAAATAAAATATTTAAATTTCAAAGAAAATTAAAGAAAAAGATTAATTGGAAAGAGAGAAAAATTATCATAATTAGGGATAGGGATTTTTATGTGCTAAAAACTCAAAAAATGCCAAAATATGTGCAAAACATGTTTGCTATGTTTAAAATTGGAAAATAAATTATGTGTGTTTATGGTAAAAATTCAAGAAATAAATATCTCATATTCTTTATTATTTTAGCCAGAAAAATTGCAAATTAAATTTACATTTCGAGGTGTTCGATGATAAAAATTGGTCATTTTTTCTAATACAATTATTTTTATCAATTGATCAAACAAAGAAGTTTGAAATCCAAATGACTCATTTGTAAAAAAAAACGGAAAAATGCCATCCCTAATCACAAAAGCTCTCGACTTGTTGAGTGTGGCACATTACTCACAAAAGCATGTGAACATGGAAAATTTCTGCATCAATAAACGACACCGGCACAATTTTATGCCGGAAACTCTGTTCGGCCTTGGCAGATCTGATAAAGCTCTGAGTAACACCTGTCAAAAATCAAATTTAAAAATTAAAATTTAAAATTTAAATCGTTTTTTACCGAGAGTATTAACTAATTAATAGTGGCAAAAATCAAATTTAAAAATCAAAATGAAAAAAATTTTAATCGTTTTTCACCGAGAGTAATTAACTAATTAATAGTGGCAAAAATCAAATTTAAATTTAAAAATAAAAATTTAAATTGTTTTTCACCGAGAGTAATTGTGGCAGCGAAGCTGAAAAACTTCCAATTATGTATCAACACCAAATTACGATAATATTGAAGCGATTGTTTCAGTTCCTTCGCGAGATCACTGAGCTTTAAATGTCTTTTGTGATCCCACCACAGTCTTAATAGCAGAAAATAATATTTCATGAAGGATTTCGTGATACAAAAAAATAATAATTTTCAGAATAATAAAACAATAAAAAAATATATTATTTATAATTAAGGGTTTCCTTTTTATGTAAGAAAAATCACGAAATATTTAAATAAAATACGTATAAAAAAGCTAAAATATATATGAAAAATGTACAAAACCAATTTTTAAATGGTTATTTTTTGTAAAAAAAAATTTCTTAAAGGTAAATAATGAAAATCTGTACGAAAAATTACGAAATTTTGGATTTTTTAGGGTATTAATAAAAAAAATTTCCTTTAAAACTCTAAAAAATTGCAAAATATGTACGAAAAAATGACGAAAAAATATGTCATATGCAATATGTAGAAAAACTGCCGAAATATGTAAATAAAAGTCCCAAATTTTACTTCGCAAATACAAAAAAAATAAAGTATTTTCCTGCTAATTAGGCTATAGAGAAGCCAGGAAAAAGACAAAAGGAAGCCGCTAATTATAATTAATTTTTCTCTACCAAAATCTAGTGCTATCGAATGATACCAAGAATGTTTAATTTGCCCGACTTAAACAAAAGTTATGACGATTTTTTCTCGAAAAACAGTACGCGTAAAATAATATATCGTATTTATTGAATTATAAGCCCCTCCCCTGAATTAGAGCCACCCCTCCGAAATAAAGCCCCCCTTTTGAGGGGTGGGGGGAGGTTGAAAAACAAAGCCCCCCCTGAATTAGAGCCACCCCTCCGAAATAAAGCCCCCCTTTTGAGGGGGGGGGGGAGGTTGAAAAACAAAGCCCCCCCTGAATTAGAGCCACCCCTCCGAAATAAAGCCCCCCTTTTGAGGGGGGGGGGGAGGTTGAAAAACAAAGCCCCCCTGAATTAGAGCCACCCCTCCGAAATAAAGCCCCCCTTTTGAGGGGTGGGGGGAGGTTGAAAAACAAAGCCCTCCCCTGAATTAGAGCCAGCCTCCGAATAAATCCCCCCTTTTGAGGGAGGGGGGGGGAGGTTGAAAAACAAAGCCCCCCCCCCTGAATTAGAGCCACCCCTCCGAAATAAAGCCCCCCGTTTGAGGGGGGGGGGGTTAACAAAGCCCCCGGGGGGAGGTTGAAAAACAGAGCCCTCGGGGCTCTATTACAATAAATACGGTAATTTCTCTACCAAAAAATTAAAAATTACTTTATGGCTTCTTTCATTTTTGATTCTATCGTTGGCGTAAACCATTCTGCTGCTTTGCTTGCCAATTCAAAATTTGTTTCATTGTCTTCAATTCGGACTACGATAACATTGATTTGGTTTACGTCAATTAAATCAAAGTATGAATTAGCTTCGCTAATGATTGCCATCGCTTCTGGATTAGTCCAATTAGGTAAAACGATGACCGTGTAATCGTATCTGAACATTGTACATACTTGTTAATCATTTTAAAAAATTATGCAAATTCCAAAAGTTTATATTAGTAGAAAAACATTTAAAAATTCGTACAATTTTAAATATAATATTTTTTGCTAATCGACTAATTTTTGGTAGATTTTTTTGGCCAAGTTTTTAGGATTTTTTAAAATTAATTTCTGAATTTGATCACTAGAGACCAACTTTTGAGGCATATGCCTTTTATTTTTTTGCTCATTAGTCCCAATATATTAAGCATAAAACAAGGCACAACAATTCCAAAAGTTATATTAGAAAAAAAAACATTTAAAAAATTCGTACAATTTAAAATAAAAAATGAAAGATTTAGCTAATCGACTAATTTTTTGAATTAATTTTGTAAAATTACACTTTTTGTTTTGGTTGATTTTTTTGGCCAATTTTTTAGGATTTTTTAAAATTCATTTCTCAATGATCAATCATAATATTTAAAAGTTTTCTTGATTATAAACTGATCAAGAATGATCACTCAATTTTGCTTACTCTGCTGCACCAAATTGGACAAGCTCTTCCTTGATCTTTTCCGCTACAAATTGATAATCCTCTTTACTCTCATTGATAGGCAAATTGCCAATTGCTGATTTTGCATAAAAGCGTGAAATTGTTGGCCAAGTGATTTCCTGAGTTAATTCGATGCCATCAAAAACCATCAAAATGGGTGGGTGTTATTCAAAAAAGCCAATAAAGTAAAAAATGGTTGACAGAAATTATTGTATAATTTCACCAAAAAGCAACAGCCCAATTTTATTATTTTTGATACCATTCGATAGTCCTAACTGTCCTCCATTAGCCTGCAAAATTTCGAAAAAAATTCGTTTCGGTTAAAAAAAGTTATGACCAAAATGATTCAAAAAACTGGTTAAAATATTTTTTGTCATCTGTTTTTTGAACCTTAACGAATTTTTTCGAATTTTTGCAGATTAATAGAGCATGTTAACCCCGGCTCTTGAATGATGATACCAAGAATTTGTTGGATTTGGTTGGCAATGAAAAAAAGTTATATAATTGATGATGATTTTTTTGGTATTGTAGAACAAAATTACAGAAAATCAACGTTTCAAAACACTGGAATTTCACAGAATTAAAATCGACAGCAAAAGTTTTTTGATTATAATTGTAAGAAATAAAAGATAATTTAATAAAGTGACAACAAAATAATGCCCATTTTTACCATCATTTTGGCTATCCAATCAGCCATATGGGTAGTAATTTCTTGCAGCCTTAATTTGATGTTCCTATGGTCAATATCAATATCTTTTTGTTTGCCCGCATAAATAACATTGGCACAATGTGACGCGATCAAAGACTAATAAATTAATTAATCAAAAAAAGTAATTAGTTAATTAGGTGTGAAAACCCGTAATCTAAAAACTCACCATTTTCATCAAATCCAAAAAAACTAATTGAGCGAAATGAAGAATCGGTTCTCGTTTCCATTCGTTGCCATCAGCAATTGATTGTATCCAACAGCTGAAAGTATATAATTTTCGAAATATTTCTCAAAATTTTGTTTAAATATTAATTTTAAAGAAAATTTTAATTTTGTTACAAAAATAATTTTAAAAAATGGAAAATTTCGCTTTTTTTGTCGGTTTTTGATTTTTATTTGTCTTTCTTTATTTTTAATACCATATTCAGCAATTTTAGATGTATATTATTAAATTATTTACTTATTAAAATAATAATAATAATAATAATAAATTTGTTTTTGTCAAAAACAAAATAATTTATACGTATTTTCTGCATAATGAAAATCCGTGTTCAATTTGATCAACGCTTGCCAGACCTCATCTGCACTGCTCGCACTGTTTAGGACTAATAAAATAAAATATTTATGCACATTATTTAGCCATTAAAATTAATGATTATTTTATATCGTAATTTAAAATTTGATTACTGTAGACTGATTGATAAAGAATGCAATATATTTTTGTTATAAAAAATGACTATCTACTTGTATTTAGTTTTTCTTGCATAGGTGCCATTGCTGCTTTGGCCAAAATTGCTTAAAAATTAATTAATTACTTAATTTATTTTTAATTATAAAATTTCTAAATAAAGCTTTATATATATATATATTTTTACAGCTTTTTATAGATTTATATTTTTTCACAAGAAGGAAATCATTTTGATTTAGCAGCAAATGATGACGCTGTTCAATTTTTTGGAAAAGCTCAAGAACAGCGGCATATCTTTCCAACTGTTCTTGTGATGGCAATTGGCATTCCGTTGCTAGATTGTGCTTCATGTGCTGAAATATTATTTATCACCAGGGCTGCAAAAAATATGCACAAAAAGTGGCCAAAATATACGCATAAATATGCAAATAAAGTCGTGAAATATGCACAAAAATCGCAAAATATGCACCAAATATGCACAAAAAAAACTTGAAAATTAGGGGTGCAAATTAACTTTAAAAAAATTTTTTCATTAGTACACTTGACAATGAGCTACAGTTTTTTATAAAATTCTCTTAGCAAATATTGACATTTTAAATCAAAAATTTTGTCATGAAAAAAAAAAATTTGGGGGAAGAATTTTCTGATAAAATTTTCCAATTCTTAGTGGTGTGTTTTTTAAAAATTTTCGGTCGATTCTTAGGGGTATATTTTTCTGAATTTTTAGGTCCGATTCTTAGGGGTGTATTTTCCGTTTTTATTGCATTTTTGTTAACAAATTTTCCAGAAATGGAAAATATGCATAAAAATGCAGAAAAACCCAAAATATGCAAATAAAAGTCCCGATTTTTACAAGCAAAAACAAAAAAGAAAGTGTTTTTCCTACTATTTAGAGCATGGAGAAGCCAGGAAAAAAAAATATGCTTTTGCATATTTTTTGCAGCCCTGTTTATCACTTTTAAATTCGTTCAAATCCGCCATTTTAGCACATTTTTGGGCAAAAAAAATGGCATAACTTTTTACCCAGATTATTAATGAAAAATTTTACACATTCTTGGTATCGTCTGATAGTCCAGAAGTGTTTTCTTTATTAGCCTAAAAATTTTGAAAATTGTATGAAAATATGACCATTTTTACCATAGCTTTAGGCTAATTAGAATACATTTAGAATTGTCGAACTATGCCTCTAAAATGTAAAATTTGGTTGCTTTTGAACATAGTTAGTGCCATTTTTTGCCGTCATATTAGAAAATTCAATGTTAAGAATTTAATGCTGCTCACAATCAGAACATGATATGGTGGTGCTGTACCACTATTGCCTCGGCATCCGTCAATAAAGCTTTCTTTAAATTGAGAACGGTTTTTTAGTGGATCCGTAATAGCTTTGTAATGAGGTTCGACCATATCTAGTGGGTATATTACCGTCTGAAAAACAATTGAATAACACAAGCATTTCAAAAAAAAAGAAGGAGAAATCGCAAGTAGATCTCCAATTTTTAGGCTTTAAAAACCGCAAAAATATGCACTAAAAAATTCTTTTTGGAAAAAATAAATTCTAAAAATATAAAATAAGAGAAAATAGGGGCTGAAATTTATTAAAAATTGCTGTTTTTTCTATGTAAATGAGTTAAAAGCCTAAGCAAACAATTTTATTCATGATTACTAGGGCTGGGATTTTAGTTTTTTTTAACCTATTTTTTCTACGGCATTTATTTTGACGAGAAATGCACGAAAAACACATTTTTAGATCAGAAATTCTTCGTTTTAACGCCACTATTCATCACTAAGAATCACTATTTTAGATCGGCGCGTTCCCGAGATAAAGAAAGCTTCATTGCCGGATGCCGAGGTCGCCAAATTGGTACTACATCACCCTATCATGTGTCAGGGATCTAATTTCATATAAGAATGGTAAAAAATGGTTTAAATTTTCATACCAAATTTTGAATTTGACGAAATTTTAGGCTAATTAAGCAAACTCTTCTAGACTACCAAACGATAACAAGAATGTAAAATTTCACTAATTGGGTAAAGAATTGCCATTTTTTTGCCAAAAATTTTGCTAAAATGGCGGATTTTACGAAACGAAATCTAGCACAATTTTAAAATACCTAACATTGTTCGATTTGATAATCTTTCATGTTCAAAAAATGCAATGTTAAGAATTTTGTACTCACAATCAGAACATCATATGGTGATATAGTACCACCACGTTTGCCTTGACATCTGTCAATGAATTCTTCTTTGTCTCGGGATCGTACCTTTTCTCGTGGATCCGTAATACCTTTGTAATCAGGTTCGATCATCTTTAATGGTAATGTTACCTTCTGAAAAACAAAGAATAACACAAGCATTTCAAAAAAAAAGAGGATTTCAGACGGAAACAAGCCCATTAGATACGACCGAAGCTCATTACAAAGATATTACGGATCCGCTAAAAGATCGGCGCGTTCCCGAGATAAAGGAAGCTTCATTGACGAATGCCGAGGCCAAATTGGTACGTACTACATCACCATATCATGTTCTGATCAGAAGTATTAAATTGAATTTTCTAGATAAAATATTATTAAATCAAACAATTTTAGGATTTTGAAATTGTGCTAGGAGTCATTTCGTAAAATCCGCCATTTTAACAATTTTTAGGCAAAAAATGGCATTTTACCTTGTTCAAAAACAACCAAATTTTATATTTCAGGTTTGAAAATTCATTGTTAAGAATTTTGTACTCACAATCAGAACATCATGTGGTGCTGTGTTAATTCCTTGACATTTGGCAATGAATTCTTCTTTATAGTGGGAACGCATCTCTTCTAATGGATCCGTTATACCTTTGTAAACATCTTCGATAATATCTAATGGTCTTACAACCGTCTGAAAAAACAAAGAATACACACCAGGAATGGCGGCATTCCGAGGCCCCAAAAATTTTGGGAAATCGGAATTCCGAGGGTCGAACAATTGATAAATAAAATTAAATATATTATTTTAAATTTTCAATACGTTTTGATAGTCCATTCCAATAAAATTATGTTTGATTGAGTGGGATTCCTGCTGTCTATGTCTTTCGAGTGCTTCAAACTTTGTTTTTATAAATTCATTCAATTCTTTGATGGTTTTTTGCTCATCGGATTCTGGCTTAAATTTAAATATATGAATATAATGCAAATTGTAAATAAATTAATTAAGTACAGTATTTATTTCTTCTCTTGTAACTCCGGTGGATATATTGTAGAGACCGGAATTTTGAAAAATATTCAGGATCAGAATTTGCGAACTGTGGACCCAGACCGGATTTGAGGGTTTTAAGTCCTGTTTTCAGGATTTCTCAAAATTCATTAACAGGGAACAACAATTGTTTTAATCAAATCAAATAATTTTATAAAAAATACAATTTTTAAAGAGAAAAATTATTGGGGCAAATTTTTGGAGGGGGCGGCTCTCTAAGAGGGGGGGGGGGAGGCTCTATTGTTATTTATTAAGGGGTTTCTACCGGAGGGTAGGGGGGGAGCTGAAAATTAGGAATACGGTAAATAAATTTTCAATCAAACAATTTTTTACTCCAAATTCGTTATCAACTGCTGTCCCAATGATAGCGCCCACTGCGCCTGCGGCACGGACGAATTCCATGGCATTTTCACTGACAAATCTCAACTGATTAACAATGTCCCATGTTGAGGATGTTAGCGATGAAAATTGAGTTGCCAATTCCTTCACAGCATCTGTTGTTTCTAGAAAGTCATTTTGTCATTAGCTCATTATTAGGGTGTCCAAAAATATGGATATATAAAATCGCGAAATATGGCCATAAAATATAGACCAAAAATCGCAATTTTTCCAAATTGAGGGTATAACTCCATAAAACTTGAAAATGGAAAAATATGGTAGTAAAATATCATTTTAGAAGAAAAAACATTGTAAAGCCAAAATTATTAATTTTTAGCAAAAATCAACCTGAAAATCGGAATTTTCGCTTTTTTGCTTATTTTTACATAATTTCTTATTTTGACATAAATTTTTTACCAATTTGTAAAAAAATTTAAATTTAATCAATGTTTTCGATAAAATTTTTGCTAAAATATGACTTTTTCGGAATTTGTTCAGTTTTTTGGACACCCTAATCATTATGATTAAAAAAGAAAGCTAAATAAACACAACCGATTGACAATGCATTTGGCCATGAGAGAACCAAAATCAAAAAGCTGACCTTTAAAGAAAATTTAATTTAAAATAATTATGTACAAATATGGGGGAGCATTATTAAATTTTGTACCAAGTTCATAATTTTTGCCATTTGAAAGAATGTGCCAAATTTTCACTGAAAATTTTGCTTAATTGGCGGTAATGAATATCTTGCTCATAAATATATTAAAATAAAATAAATAAAAAAAAGTAATTGAATATTTTATTCTACAATCTCATAAATAAATATATGCAATATAAATCGATAAATTGATTGAAAACATATATAAAATAATAATAATAATAATAATTGCGCAAAATTTAGATAAACATGTTTTTAATTTTGACTGAAGTAGCCGGAAGTGTTTGCCAACACTTAATTATTACCCAAATACTTATTATTTATCTCCCCCCCCCCGAAAATTGAAGCGGATATTTGGATTAAAATTAAAATTTGATGCCTAATTTTAATTGTCCAATTCACCTTTGAAAAGTAGTTTTGTCCACCCATAAATGGTGAACTGGAGGAAGCAATTTTTTAATTTTTAATCCCAGATATCCCTTCAATTTGCCGGCTAATGGAGGACAGTTAGGACTATCGAATGGTATCAAAAATTATAAAATTGGGGTTGCTTTTTGGTGAAATTATACAATAATTTCTGTCAACCATTTTTTACTTTATTGGCTTTTTTGAATAACACCCACCCATTTTGATGGTTTTTGATGGCATCGAATTAACTCAGGAAATCACTTGGCCAACAATTTCACGCTTTTATGCAAAATCAGCAATTGGCAATTTGCCTATCAATGAGAGTAAAGAGGATTATCAATTTGTAGCGGAAAAGATCAAGGAAGAGCTTGTCCAATTTGGTGCAGCAGAGTAAGCAAAATTGAGTGATCATTCGTGATCAGTGTATGATCAGGAAAACTTTTCAATATTATGATTGATCATTAGGGCTTCTTTTTTAGGCAAATGCCTAAAATTTTTGCGCACTTAATACGCACAGATAAGCACTAAAAACGCATTTTCGGCTTGGATTGGGGTGTCTACACTGACTTTTATAATGCCTAAATTTGCCTTTTTGGACTTTTTGTGCTTAATGCCTAAATTCCTATTTTTGTGCCTATTTCGCCATATGTTCACATGCTTTTGTGAATGTAATGCGACAAATTCAACAAGTCGAGAGCATTATGATTAGGGATGGCATTTTTCCGTTTTTTTTTTTACAAATGAGTCATTTGGATTTCGAAGTTCTCGGTTGGAACTTTCAAAGAAAAAATGACCAATTTTTATCATCGAACACCTCAAAATGTAAATTTAATTTGCAATTTTTCTTGCGAAAACAATAAAGATTATAGATATTTCTTGAATTTTTATCATAAACACACATAGTTTATTTTCCAATTTTAAACATAGCAAACATGTTTTGCACATATTTTGGCATTTTTTGAGTTTTTAGCACATAAAAATCCCTATCCCTAATTATGATATTTTTTCTCTCTTTCCAATTAATCTTTTTCTTTAATTTTCTTTGAAATTTAAATATTTTATTTATTTTTATTCTATCAATTAAAAAATTTCTTTGGCATATTTATTTATTATTTTTATGCTGGTGTTACTCAAAAAACCATCAAATGAAAATATTTTTTGATATAACATTGCTCAAAAACAACCAATTTTTTAATTTTTGATATCTTCGAAATATCTATGAATACTCTAATATCTTGGAAAAATCAAAAGATTAAATAGAAAACAATTAATGAGCATAATTACTGCATTAATTTATTCAATTAGTTAGTGATAATCCGTTAATTCATCGCCGTTGGCACATAATTGCCCGAACAATTTGCTAATTGCCATCCGTTTCAATTTTCCGGGGGCGGGCTAAGAAAATAATAAATAATAAGTATTTGACTAATTGGGTAATAAATAAGTTTTGGCAAACACATCCGGCTACTTCAGTCAATTAAAATATGTTTATCTAATTTTACGCATTTATTTTATTATTATTATATTTTCAATTTCAATTTATCGAATTTATAAGCGTGTATTTAAAAAGGTATATTCAATTACATTTTTATTTATTTATTCGAATATATTTATGAATAAAATAAATATTCATTAGCCCCGAAAAATTATTTGCAAATGGCACAAATTTGAACTTGGTACAAAATATTTTATAATGGTCCCCCATATTTGTACATAATTATTAGGGTTGTAAATTATATGGACTAAAAAAGCACGAAATATGGATTAAAAAGCTCAAAAACGGCCAAATATGGATCAAAATATGGACTAAAAACTACCAAAATAACTATATTTAAACCCTCAAAAATTCCTAAAAAGGTTTTATATATTCATATTTGCTAAAAATGCAATAAACAATCAAAAAATGGATTTATTTATTTATTTATTTATCGAACAAACCACAAGGTGCTATGCACTCTAACAGTGGCGTAAAACAAAATAAATGAAACGAAAATAAAATATAAATGGTAGTCAAAAATCACAAAATAAATGTCAAATCACAAAACAAATGTCAATTTAAATAAACAGTAAATATCAATGAAATAAAATCACACCTCTCAATAGGGAAAATATGCATTATTGCTTAATTATTCCTTTTGCAAACGAAAACTCAAATTTTTCTTATTTTTAGGGGTGCAATTTTTAAAAATTTCCAAAAAGTCTATCTTTAGCGGTGTATTTTTCGATTTTTTTTGCATTTTTCTTGTGAAAATTTGCCAAAAATAGCCGAAATATGGACTAAAAAGGCAAAAATGTCGCAATATGGATTTATTCCCGAAAACCCCCAAAATATGGATTTATATGGACACAAAACATTCACCGCATCAAAAAATTTTAACGCAGAAATGCTATTTTTGAGCCCCTTTCTTCATAGCATATGCGCAGAAAAAATATTCTTAATCCATATAATTTACAACCCTAATAATTATTTTAAATGAAATTTTCTTTTAAAGGTCAGTGTTGTGTCCGTTCAACAGGAATAATATTGATTTATTCCACACAAATAAATATAATAAATAGCGAAGGGAGGGAGCGGGTCAAAATTAAATGGAAACAACAAATGAATGAGGGAGAATGCACGGAATGGGGGAAAAGGGGGGTTTAAATGGACAACACGAAGGGTCAAAATGATGATCGATAAACGAGCATCTTTTGGCGTTAATTCAAATAATTAACGAACACAACATCTCCTCCCCACCAGCTGAAGTCAGCGATCACGCGCTGGGGTCGAAGATCTGTCGTGGCCTTCGTTCGCGCACCGATCTTCTCAATGGCGGATCGTGCAAATTTGGCGGATCGTTCGGCTCTTCTTCGTCCACGTCCGTCGGTTGTCCTCCGTCCTTTTCATCCTCCGTCTGATCACCATTGGACGATGTTGAGTCCGCCTCGGTGTTGCACTCCAGATCGGGCTTCGTCTCATCCGATTTCAGCTGGTCTAAATGCCGCTTCCAAACCCCATGGGCTGTTCGGACAAGAAACAGTGATGGACTTATTTGGCTCATGATTTGGCCTGCCATCCACTTCGAACCGTCTCTGTAATTTCTGGCAAAAACTCTTTGTCCAGATTTAAATGAGCGTTTCCACGTCCGCCGATCAAAATTCTCGCAACTTTCTGCCGAACATCATTTCTGCAGGAGAACGTCCTGTTGCAGAATGAGGCGTTACTCGGTATTTGAGTAAGAATTGGTTCATCGCCAATTCGTTGTCCCAGTTGGTGTCTTTCTTAACCAACAACATTCCTTTTTTGAATGTTTGGACAAATCGCTCGGCTTCCCCGTTGCTCTGCGGGTGGTATGGTGCCGTCAGCGTTCGTTCAATTCCGCGTTTGGAGCAGAATTCTTCAAACTCCTTTGACGCGAATTGCGGCCCGTTGTCAGACACAATTTGTTCTGGCAAACCGTGGGTCCAAATCAATTTTCGAAGCGCCTCAATCGTTGCCTCGGTCGTCGTGCTTTTCATCATTGAAATTTCTGGCCATTTTGTCTTGGCATCAACTGTGATCAGCCACATTTTTCCGAAAAATGGGCCGCAGAAGTCAATGTGAAGTCGCTGCCATGGCTTTTCTGGCACTTCCCATGGGTGGAGAGGGACCTTCCTCATCTCCGGCGCATTTGTCTGACAAATTTTGCACTTTTTTTTCATGCTTTCTATGTCTTTGTCAATGCCCGGCCACCAAACTTTTTGCCTGGCCAATGCCTTCATTCGGACGATTCCGGGATGCGTCTCGTGGATCAATTTCAAAAGATTCTCACGGAATTTGCTCGGAATCACTGTCCGGCATCCCAACATTAGGCATCCATTATTCAGCTCCAATTCGTTTTTTACCAGAAAAAATGGGCGAATTTTTTCGTCTTCCATCTTAGCAGGCCATCCATTGAGAACAAAAACCTTTGACTTTTGCGAACACCAGATCATTGCCAATTTCTTTCGCAATGTCCTTCACAGTGATCGGCAAAGCATTTTGGCTCTCCTGCTGGATTTCATTCAGCTCTCGGCTTTCCTTACAGATCTGATCAATTTCTGGACTTGGCAATCGCGACAACCCATCGGCGTAACCGAAGTTTTCTGTCGAACAGTATTCGATTTCGAAGTCATAATTCATGAGCTTCAAACTCCAGCGATGAAGTCTTCGTGCCGCAACCACGGGCAACTCGCCTTTTGGTCCAAAAATCCTTTTTAAAGGCTCGTGACCAGTCTGTAGAATGAATTTTCGACCGTACAAGTACTGGTTGAATTTCTCCACGCCGAAGATTACTGCGCGTCCTTCTTTTTCGATCTGCGCATAATTTCTTTTGGCTGGGCTCAAAGTTCTTGATGCGTAGGCTATCACGCCAAATTTTCCTGTGTTTCCATCTTTGTGGAAAAGGATCGCTCCAACTCCATAGTCAGATGCGTCCGTTGCCAAATAAAGCGGCTTGTTGGGATCAAAATGCGCCAACAGTTCGTTCGACGACAGCATCATTTTGATCTGCTCGAATGCTTTTTGCTGTTGTTGTCCCCAATGCCATTTGGTCTCTGATCGGCGTAACTCGTTCAATGGCTCAGAAATTGTTGCCATTGACGGAATGAATTTGCCATAATACCCAACCATTCCCAGAAAGGACTGCAACTCCTTCAAATTTTGGGGGGCTGGCATTTTCTGAATGGCTTCAACTTTTTCCGGCGACGTTCGAATCCCTTCTTTGTCGATAATGTGCCCCAAATAAGCAATTTGGTTTTGCATAAAGGAACATTTTTCCTTTTTGACACGCAATCCAAATTTTTGGATGCGTTGGAGAGTCATTTCCAGCCGTTTCAAATGTTCCTCGTCGTTGGGGGCTGTCACCACAATATCGTCCAAGTAGACGGCGACTCCGTCGATTCCACGAAGGACGTCTTCCATCACTTGTTGGAAAATTGCTGGCGCTGACGCAACACCATAAGGCATACGCGTAAATTGGTAGAGGCCTTTATGCGTGCAAATGGTCAAGCATTCCTTGGCTTTATCACCCAACATTAGTTGAAGATACGCCTCCTTCAAATCTAGCTTTGAAAACTTGTCGCCTCCGTTCAACACGCTGAACAATTCCTCCGGGCGCGGCAATGGGTATTGATGGATGTCGAGCCATTGGTTGACCGTGACTTTGTAGTCGCAACATAAGCGAATTTTGTTCCCGGGTTTGGGTACAATCACCAGCGGTGTTGCCCAATCGGAAGTTGTCACCTGCTCCAACACTTCATCTTTGACCCACTTGTCGATGACCTTCTCCACTTCGGGTCTCAATGCAAAAGGCACGGGACGCGGCTTGCACTTCTTCGATTGCACTTCCGGCTTAAATTTCAGCGAAATTTGCCTTGTGCATCGGCCGAGTCCGTCATTGAAGACCTCGCCGTATTTGAGAAGCACCGCTCCCAGCTCTCGGCTCACTGCCTGGCTTTTGACCTCGTTTATCGACCGGATTCCGAACGCTTTGTTGAGATCGATTTGTAATTCACCGATCAAATCTCTCCCACACAAATTTTTTCCTTCGCCGTCGACAACATAAATCTCGGCATTCACTTTTTTGCCGTTGTACTCCACATCAGTTTTGAATGATCCGAGGACTTTGATGGGCTTTTTTCCATATGCCATCAATCCTGAAGTTTGTCCAAGTTTCGGCCTTCCGATGGACATCCAATCATTCTTGGTGATGAGTGTGACATCTGCGCCACAGTCCAATTCAAAATCTGTCGCCTTTTTACTCAGCTGAAGTTGTATCATTGCTGGCGGCACAGAAATCGATTTAATTTCTTCAGACTTGGCCAATGTTCCAATGTCGTATGCCTTTTGGCATTCTGTGTTGACCTGGTGTACCGGCTTCCCTTGCCTCTTTGGCCAATTGGAGCCCTGCTTTGTCTTGCACATCGCAGCCCAGTGTCCAACATTGCCACACTTTCGGCATTTTGAGTCCTTGTTCGGGCACTCGTTGTTGCGGTGGCCATTTCTCCCGCATCGATGGCATTGCATTTGCTGCGTCGGTGCACCACTCTTTCTTTTTCTCTTTGGAGCGAAGACTTTCGCCACTTCCGCTTTCTTATGCCCACCGATTTGCTCTGCATCCAATTCGGATTGCTCGAGAAGTACCGCCGTTTCAACGGCATCTTTGAACTTCATCTCTTTGACGCCCTTCTTTATCAACTCAGCCCGAATTGAATCATTTTTAAGGCCGTTGATGAAGAGTGCGCTCAGGCACATGTCCACCGAATCCTTGTGCCATTCCGCTTTGGCAATTAAGGTCCGAAGTTGGATTGAGTAATCCCGAATGGACAGTCCTGACGTCTGTTTGGCTGAAAACAGCTCAAACTTTTTTGCCGCAATCGTCTTCGTCTCGCCAAATCGTTCCTCCATCAGCGCTTTGATCTCCACAATTGGCATATCGCGGACGTCATCTGGCAACGCCATTTGGCGAAGCTCTTCGTAGATTGGCCCAATCTCCGAAAAGAAGAGCAATTTCTTCGTCTCCGCATCAGTGATGCCCCGGAGTTTGATGAAAAACTCAAATCGTTCTTCCCAAATTGTCCATGACGTTTCAGATGTGTAAGGTCCTGGTCCTTTGCCAGCCTTTACAACCGCTGCCATTGTTGCGCTTTGTTAATTTGTCCAAACTAGGATCAAATTAAAGATGATGAAGTGTCAACTGTTATCCAACTGGGATTAACAGTGACTGTCAATTGTTATCCGAACCGGATTAACAATGAAATTGATGATGGACGGTCACTGTTATTCAACTCGAATTAACAGCGATATGCAATTGTTATCCGTCCCGGATTAACAATTGAATGTTGAAATTTGGCGATTGATGTCTGGCTGTTATCCAACTCGGATTAACACCAGTAATTGAGAATGCCACCTCCTGGGTGTGCAGCTATTCCACTGGGAATTAGCTTTATTCTCAGACGATTTGGCAATTGCTATTCCAACTCGGAATTAGCAATTCCAATTGTTGTTTGCTGCGTCGTTCCTCTCCGCTTTTGTTTCGCTCGTCTTTGCTTTTGCTGACTGCGCCAATAACTGTTGTGTCCGTTCAACAGTCAATGGAATAATATTGATTTATTCCACACAAATAAATATAATAAATAGCGAAGGGAGGGAGCGGGTCACAATTAAATGGAAACAACAAATGAATGAGGGAGAATGCACGGAATGGGGGAAAAGGGGGGTTTAAATGGACAACACGAAGGGTCAAAATAATGATCGATAAACGAGCATCTTTTGGCGTTAATTCAAATAATTAACGAACACAACATCTCCTCCCCACCAGCTGAAGTCAGCGATCACGCGCTGGGGTCGAAGATCTGTCGTGGCCTTCGTTCGCGCACCGATCTTCTCAATGGCGGATCGTGCAAATTTGGCGGATCGTTCGGCTCTTCTTCGTCCACGTCCGTCGGTTGTCCTCCGTCCTTTTCATCCTCCGTCTGATCACCATTGGACGATATTGAGTCCGCCTCGGTGTTGCACTCCAGATCGGGCTTCGTCTCATCCGATTTCAGCTGGTCTAAATGCCGCTTCCAAACCCCATGGGCTGTTCGGACAAGAAACAGTGATGGACTTATTTGGCTCATGATTTGGCCTGCCATCCACTTCGAACCGTCTCTGTAATTTCTGGCAAAAACTCTTTGTCCAGATTTAAATGAGCGTTTCCACGTCCGCCGATCAAAATTCTCGCAACTTTCTGCCGAACATCATTTCTGCAGGAGAACGTCCTGTTGCAGAATGAGGCGTTACTCGGTATTTGAGTAAGAATTGGTTCATCGCCAATTCGTTGTCCCAGTTGGTGTCTTTCTTAACCAACAACATTCCTTTTTTGAATGTTTGGACAAATCGCTCGGCTTCCCCGGCCAGGATATTGAGCATTGTAAATTTGTTATGGTGCATTTTTTTGCTAATCGGGTTTGCGAAGCAAAATCCATTAGCAATCGGTCAGTTTTTTGCGCTTTTCCTATTTCTGTGACGAGTCCACTGAGTTTCGGCGCTGGCATTTCGACATCGGCGTTTCGACGCCAGCTCGTTTTTCCACTATAGCTTTTTTCTTTGGCTTCCAAATCCAACGATCTTGGTATCATTCAAAAGCTCTTAACATGCTCTATTAGCTTTACAAAAAACAAAAAGATTTTAAAGCCTGGAAAAAATTTTATAAAGAAAATACTTCAAAATTTCGACTTTTTCGCAATTTTTATGTATAACTTTTTTAATTTTTTGTTTTTTAAGACACAGTGGAAGTGAAGGAAATGGCAACAGAATTTTTGTTTTTAACCAAATCAACGTGGGACACCATTAAAAAAATTGAGAACTGTCAGCGATCATGCTGTATCTTTCGCGCGTGTTGTACGTCCAGTTGGCGCCTTAATCATGGCGGCGGCTGATAGCACACCAAGAGTAAAAATTGGTTGAAAGAAATCATATTTTGAAAAAACTAACTTTTTGATTTCCTTCTGGCAATAATTTTTTTAAAACTTAACGTTAATTTTTTGAAATTTTGCTATTTAAAAACTATACACATAGAGCTATTGAACAACATCAAAAATGAACTTAATTTGGGTGCTATGTCGTTATATAAAAACCATCAAAATGGGCGTTATATAAAAAACCATCAAATGAAAAATGTCAACATAAAACTATCCATAACTTTTGTCAATGTCAACCAAATTAGACATTCTTGGTATGAATCGATATCCCTAACATTTCTCTATTAGCTCATCTAAGTTTTAAAAAATTTGGCCAAATTTGAGCAAAGTTATGGCCAAAAGTACCCATGGCACCGGGTTTTCATACGTTTTTGGCCATAACTTTTTTTAAACCCAATGAAATTTTTTGAAATTTTGCAGGCTAATAGAGGACACTTAGGGCTTTCGAATGATATGAAGCTTTCTTAATTTTGTTGTTTTTGAGAAAGTTTTGATCAGAATTTTTGGTGACCAAAATAATTTTATTTTTAATTAAAAAATTTCTGTTAGAAATTATTTTTGTTTTTTATTTTATGGTTATTATTCGATAGCCCTATGTGTCCTCTATTAGCCTGCAAAATTTCAAAAAATTTCATTGGGTTTAAAAAAAGTTATGGCCAAAAACGTATGAAAACCCGGTGCCTTGGGTGCTTTTGGCCATAACTTTGCTCAAGCTTGGCCAAATTTTTTAAAATTTAGATGAGCTAATAGAGAAATGTTAGGGATATCGATTCATACCAAGAATGTCTAATTTGGTTGACTTTGACAAAAGTTATGGACAGTTTTATGTTGACATTTTTCATTTAATGGTTTTTTATATAACGCCCATTTGATGGCTTTATATAACGACTCAGCACCCTTAATTTAATTGACAAGTTTTCCGGCGAGTTTCGGCCGGCGACGCTTTGGGGTGCACCTTGCCCATATTTTGGCATTTTTCCAAAAACCTCTATTAGAACGGCCCTCACCAGCTAAACTGGGATTTTCACACGGTTCCTAGATCTGGGAGGCTTTAGCCTCCTCATTTTCATTCTTATAAATAGGAGGGATGCAATTTATATGGAAATCCTTGTTTTTTCCTGGACTGTGGGGGCCTGAAACGCACGAAAAACATATTTTTTTTAGCTTGGTTTGAAGCCTCAAGGATGGATTTCTATATCCATATTTTTCCATAATTCGCGATTTATATGCATATTTCCATATTTGTCTGTCGTTTTTTTGTCATTTAGGTACATATTTTATGTCCATATTTTGGAATTTTCCAAAAAACCTCTATTAGAACGGCGCCCATCAGTTAAATTGGATTTTTCACACTAAAAATCGGAAAAAATTGTTCGAAAAATAATTTTTAGCAAAATTTTCTCAAAAATATTAAATAAATTCAAATTTTCTTAAAAATTAGTAAATTTATGTCAAAATAAGCAAAAAAGAGAAAATTTCGCTTTTCAGGCTGATTTTTCGCCAAAATTAGCAAACCTTAGCTTTATCGTATGGTTTTTAAATACAATATTTAGCCATTTTTGAAAAAGTTTTACTTTTACATTTAGCATATTTGAAGAAAATCTTAGAATCACATTTTTTATATTTAAAATTAATTTTTGGTGTCTCCTTTTATGGAAAAAATTCATTTTTTAGGGGGTGCATTTTCAAAAATTCTCAAAAAATTTAAAAAAATGCTAAAAAGTCAAAATATGTACCAAATATGTAGAAAAAACTCGAAATATGTAAATAAAAGTCCCAACTTTTGTTCGCAAACACAAAAATGAAAAGTGTTTTTCCTACTTTTTAGAGCATGAAGAAGCCAGGAAAAAAAAATGTATTTACATAAAATTGACATCCTTAAAAATTTAAAAAAAAAAACCAAAATTTGTTAAGAAATGCGCAAGAAAATTTTTTTAACGATTTTTAAGCGAATAAGAAAATTTTTTGAAAAAAGTCTCGGGTTTTTTTGGTCTCGGTCTCGGGGTTTTGGGTCTCGGTTTCGAGTCTCGGGGTCGAGTCTCGGTCTCGAGTCTCGGGAAATTTTCGGTCTCGAGCAGCATTACTTAACATTATCGTAGTTTTTTTTCTTCTAAAATAGTTTTTAAACCATATTTAGCCATTTTTTAACGTTTTATTTTTCATTTATCGAATTTGAAGAACTTTTGAGAAAGTATATAAAAATTTATGTCCATATTTATGGCCATATTTCGCGATTTTATATCCATATTTTTCTATGCCCCATTTATTACACTTTTTATTATTTGCAGTTTAAAT
Source organism: Heterodera schachtii (assembly GCA_023374025.1). Taxonomy (NCBI): domain Eukaryota; kingdom Metazoa; phylum Nematoda; class Chromadorea; order Rhabditida; family Heteroderidae; genus Heterodera; species Heterodera schachtii. Next base: position 778,787 of record SIJG01000010.1, on the reverse strand, counting down.
TTTAAGACAGAATCAGCAAAAGAGTTAAAAGGCATCAAAGAATTACATGAGTTTTTACAAGAACAGTTTGTAGCACTTTCAACGATTGTACATTCGGAAAGCAAAGAAATTGGACATTTTGTTGTTAATGAGTAGGGCTGGTAATTATATGCACATAAAATCTTAAAATATGCGCATAAAATATGCACCAAAAATGGCAAAATATGCACATAAAAAGTGAAAAATATGCACATAAAATTTCCAAATTGAGGGTGTATTTTCTCAAAATTTTTATAATTCGCTTAATGCAAAGTAAAACTTACAAAAATTTCTAAAATATGGTATTAAAAATCATTTTAGAAGAAAAAAAACACGATACAGCTTAAAATTTACTCATTTTAGCGAAAAATCAAATCAACCCAAAAAGCGAAATTTTGCTTTTTTGCTTATTTTTGACACAAATTTAACAATTTTGAAGAAAATTAATTTTATTAAATATTTTTCGTGAAAATTTTGCTAAAAATGCGCATAAAATATGCACGAAATGCCAAAATATGCACAAATATGCAAATATGCACATCAATCGCGAAATATCACAAATATGCAAAATATGCATATGGAAATACAGCCTAGAAGCTTCAAAAGAAGCTAAAAACATGTTTTAATGCGGATCACAAAATTTACAAAAACCGAAACGCCAAAAAGAAATTTCTTAAACAATTTATGAAAGCATCGAAAGTCTCCACAATCTGTTGAGTTATTTTAAGGCTCAGAACAATAGTGGCAATTACAGTTCAGAATAGGGGCATCGGGGTTTAAAAATAATGGCAAAATTAGTTGAGAAAAATTCATATTTTGATTTGATCATCGGTAAAAAATGTTTTTTATAAAATTCTGATCATAAAAATGGTCTTTGATTTATGGCGAGGCACTGAAGTGCCGTGTTACATTGTCTAGGTGAAATTTTGAAATTTTATTTTGATTTATTAGCTTATGTTTTGAAAATTTTCACAAGGGTCTGGAAGTGCTTGACAATAATCAGGGCACTCCCAGATCAAAAATTTCAATGCCTCATTTTGGGTTAAAAAGCCTCATTTTACAAAATTTATTCAAAACACGCTTAAACAAAAAACCACAAAAACTTCAAAATTTCTCAAAAAACCACAAAATGAGGCTAAAGCCTCACATCTGGGAGCCCTGACAATAATCAATTGGTGAAATTTAAAAACACCAAAACAATGGCTAAGGAGCTTTTGAGACAAAATATTAATTTTCAAAATTTATAAATTTTATATGCTAAAACAAATTACATTTTTATATAAATAAATTTTTATCCAAAAGTTCTTACAAAAATTTAAAAATTGCCAGATATGCATTTATTCTCAAAAACCCCCCAAAATATGCTTTTATATGCACTAAAATCTTCACCAAATCAAAAAATTTGAATGTAGAAATGTTATTGATGGGCCCTTTCTTCATACATAGCATATGCGCAGAAAAAATATGCAAAATCATAATACAATTTATAACCCTACTAATGATCAGGGTAGCCAGATCTGAGGCTTTAGCCTCATTTTGTGGTTTTTTGATAGGTCAATGAGGCTAATAAGGCTTTGAGGCTTTTTGCGGTTTTTTGAAAAAAACCGCAAAATAAAGAATTTTTTTAATGAAAATATGCTAAAAATATGGTCTAAATTCTTAATTTTTCCCCCGGCGGGCCTATCGGCACCGCCGGCCCACTTGTTCCCCAACACCCCTAGGAATCGACCCAAAAAATTAGAAATTTTATAATTTAAATTTAATATTTAATTTTTAAGCAATTTTGGCCAAATCAGCAAAGGAAGCTCTACAAGGAAAACTAAATACAAGTAGAGTTATTTTTTCGTAAAAATGTTTATTCTTTACCAACAATCTACAGTAATCAAATTTAAATTCAACGATAAAAATCATATTTTTGTTTTATTTTATTAGTCCTAAACGGTGCAAACAGTGCAGAGGAGGTCTGGCAAGCCTTGAACAAATTGAACTCAGATCTGCATTATTACCCGTATGTTAATTGTTGCAGTAAATTACAAAGATTATAGAAACTAAAAAGCGCCAGCTTCGGTTTTTACATTTTTTTGGGTTTTTTCTAATTTTATTATCAAAATTGTATAAAAATTTATAAAATAACTTCAGCTGTTGGTTGCAAGCAATGGCTGATGGCAACGAATGGAAACGAGAATCTATGCTTCATTTCGCTCAAATTGTGCGTTTGGATTTGATGAAAGCTGTGCGTTTTTAGCTTATACCATTTTCTCAATATAATTTGTGTATCAATTTAGTCTCTCATCGCATTACACTGTGCCTATATTTCCAACGAGGATGACGAATTTGATATTGATACCAACTTTAAGGATATCCAGGTCTCACTGCAGGAAACTGCAGCACATGTGGCTGACTGGGTAGAGAAAATGCTGGTAAAAATTCAGTATTTCCAATACAATTTTTTAAATTTATTATAAAACAATATATTTTTATGAATTGTCTTAGTCCTACTTTTGGATGAACAAATTTTATACTGTTCATATTTTAGTTTTAAAGAATTTTTTCATTACTACAAACATTTACATGACGAATTTAACAAATTATTTACTTTTTATAATTTATACACTTCTCTATTTGTAGAATAATTCAGGAAATCACTTGGCCAACAATTTCACGCACTCGTGCAATAACGGCAATTGGTGATTCGGATATCAAACAGACTAAAGAGGCGTATCAATCTGTAGCGAATAAGATAAAGCAAGAGCTTGTCCAATTAGGTGAAGCCAAGTAAGCAAAATTGAGTGATTATTCATGATCAGCGTCTGCATGCGACCCCAAAAACATATATATTTATAATAATTCAGAAGCGCTTAATTACATTTCTGTTCTAACGACCTATTCAGATATGATTACGCGGTCATCGTTTTTCCTAATTGGACAGACCCAGAAGAGATGGAGATCATTTGCGAAGCTAACTCATGCTTGAAATTGATTAACATAAAGCAAATCAATGTTATCGTAGTCCGAATTGAAGCAAATAAGGAATTGGCATGCAAAGCAGCTGAATGGTTTACCCCAACGATGGAATCAAAAATGAAAGAAGTCATAAAGTAATTTGTATTCTTTAACTAATTTTTGGACGCAATCGAAAGTATAATTAGTTTAATGTTTCATCCTTCCAAAATTGTTTTGTATATAATTTTCTATTAAGCGTATGGCAGGATGACAAAAAACCCCTCAGTGAACTTGCGAAGGAACTGAAACAAATGCTTAAATTTTATCGTAATTTAGTGTTGATACATAATTGGAAGTATTTCAGCTCCAAAGCCACTATTACTCTTGGTGAAAAACAATATTTTTCAATTTTATTTTTAAATTTTATTTTTAAATTTGATTTTTGACAGGTGTTGCTCCGACCCTTATCGTATCTGCCAGTGCCGAACAGGGATTTAAGCATAAAATTGACCTAACATTTGCGGATGCAGCAATTTTCCATGTTCACATGCTTTTGTGAGTAATGGTGTGCCACAACAAGTTGAACATTATGATATTTTCTCTCTTTCCAATTAATCTTTTTCTTTAATTTTATTTGAAATTTTCGGAATTGTTTTTAATTTATTATTCTATCAATTAAAAAATTTCTTTCCCACTTTATTCAACTATTTGTCAACTAATTTCCCAATAAACTTTTTGTCAATTTTCTTCTACCTTTTCTGACTTACCTATATCGGAATTTGGAAATAATTTATCGTCCAAAAATATGTTAGCTCTGGGTTCACCCCCGCGACAGTTCAAGGACCACCACTTTATTTTTGATTTTTTAACGATCTTCCGGATGTAATCTCGTCACGAGTAACCATAAAATCTATCAGATGGTGTTAAAATGTAATATAAGCAAAAAATCGCAAAATTTATTCGAATGGGCAAATATAAGATAAATTAAAGTTTGTTTCAAAAAACTTAGGTTCTTCATTTGGATAGCCAAACCACCAAAAGAAACATCAGGAAATTTATCCAAGTAAAATAAATATTAGGGATTTAGGAAGAAATATGCATAACAAATTTAGAATCCCGAACCCGAACATTTTTTTATAAAAAAAATAAAAATTGTTACAAATGCCTTTCCTGGGTTTTCGGGGGCGCTCGCTAATCACGAATATTATATTAAAAAAGTCGAAAAGAATTTTTCACAAAAATTCACATTTATTGTCCAAAACCGATTAAAATATTGTGTTATTCTTTAAATAAGCGCCTATTGTTTCGCGTTTTGATCATTTATTGACATTTGTTTTGGCTCCCTATCATTCCGTCACTGATCATTTCGTCAATAAGAAAATTTTCTAAAAAATTTGTATGGCAGATTGTCAAAACTGAAAAGCTTTACTTTACACGGCGATTCAATTTTGTGGCTCCAAGTATAATTAAGTTGGAATTTTCGTCTCAGTGGTCTGTGAGTTAGTCATCAAAAGGGGGGTCTCAGGTTCGAGTCCTCCTTATGTTGCATGTTAATTTCAATTTCTTCTTTTAGAGATGAAGGAAGAGTTATTTTTTTAAATAAAAGTTTTCGTGTTAATAATAAATAATATTCAAAAAACCTTGGTTACGTACTGTATCGGACAATTTTATGAATTTTTTAGCTTCTATCTTGGTCAATACTCGACCAAATAAAACCATTTTATGCTTATTTTGAAGGGAAAATTTTGGAGAATATTGTAAGTTTTATTTGGTTTGGCCTTAAATTGCGGGCTTGGCTAAAATGAATTAAAAGTATAAATTTTCACTATGGTCAAAAATTTTTTCAAATGCTCAGATTTTCTTGAAATGTTGCATAAGCACATATTTTAGCCCAACTTATAGGATGATGCTTTATTTTTTATCAAAATGCTTTTTAAATCGAGATCGGCTCTTCTATTTTTACAAGGGAAAATCCCAAAAAATTTTAAGTTTTGCAAAGTTTTGGCGTTCTGTTTACAAATTAAAAAATAAACTTATTTGCACTGGGAGCCCAAAATTGAATTGCCGTGTTTAGGTATTTAACAAATAAATCTGGCATAAAATATTTTTAAGGTGCAAATTTGACTTTTGCAGTTGCAAATTTCGGTATAAAAAATCACCGTAAGAAGCACCAAATATTAGAGACCGGATTTTTCATCACCAAAAAAATGAAAATTAAGCACTTAATTCAGCATCAAAAAATGCTAAATTTGCACAAAATAAGCGTGAAAATGGCAAAATAACACTAAATTCGAAAAAAGCATAAAAATTTGGCGATTTTTAGGCAAAATTTTTAGCAGTTAACAATAATTTCTCAATTTTTCTTTTTGCATTGACAATTCGAATTTCTCTTGGTTATTTTTTTCATTTTAGCGTTGGATCAGTTCCACTCCAAGTAACTATTTTTTCTTCTGATTTTTCAAAATTATTTCCTTTTCTGTTGGAATTCAATCAAAATTTTAACAATTAAACTCATAAAATATTGTTATTTTGGTGACTAAATTTGTTCACAAAGTGCATTAAAAGTCAAAATTTTTCCCGGCGGCGCCTATCGGCACCGCCGGCACCCAAAATTCCCTTTATTTTTTAAAATGACTCTAAAACCGCGAAAAAATTGCGTTTTTGGATTAATTATGGTACCTAATTGACAAAATACGAAGAAATAAGCAAAAAAATGTTTTTAAACGATTTTTAAACGAATAAGGAAATTTTTTGAAAAAAGTCTCGGATCTCGGGTTTTTTTGGTCTCGGTCTCGGGGTTTTGGGTCTCGGTCTAGAGACTTGCGGTCGAGTCTCGGTCTCGGGGTCAAGTCTCGGTCTCGAGTCTCGGGAAATTTTTGGTCTCGGACAGCACAAAAGGATTGACAAGAAGAAAGTGATGATACCGATGGAAATTAAATTTTATGATTTATATATCTATCAGGGGGTGGGACAACTCTCGCCTCTCGTCTCTCGCCTCTCGCCTCTCGCCAACTCTCGCCATTTTTGGTACTCTCGCCTCTCGTTTTTGGGACGAGAGGCGAGAGTTGAAAATACACCCCTAAAGATTGAACTTTTGAGCAGTCAGAATTCAAATTTACACGAAAAAATTCATAAATCCCTTTCTCTCCTTCCTTTCTTTTTTTTCTTCTTTTCGTTCTTTATCTTCTCTATTTTTGGCTAGCTCCAATTCAAATGTGGTCTGGTGGCTAAACCTTCTGCCTTTCATTATTTTTCTCTTGTGTTCAATTCTCCAACGAAACATAATTTTTTTTCTATTTTCAAAAAGCCTAAAAATCGCAAATTTAACCAAAACTTTGATCTTTTTTTGACAAATTCTGTAAACAAATCTCACTCAAAATTTCAAAAATTTTCCGGCGGCGCCTAGGACCCCGCACCCGCCCCCAATGTTCCAAAAAAGTTTTTTTGAAAAAACTGCGCCACAAAAAAAGCGATTTAAAAAAAAATTTAAAAAACAAAGGACACCGCACCCGTCCCCAATGTTCCAAAAAAGTTTTTTTAAAAAACGCACCGCAAAAAAAGGTGGTTTGAATGGCAAAAAATGGACAAATAATAAAGTTTGTTTGTAAAATAAATATATTGCATGAAAATATTTATTTTATTTTCTTGAAAAAATTTTAAAGATTTTTTTGGATTTTTCAGGACATAGACTCGGTTTAAAAGCTAGAGCCCTGGCCCGGCTTTTCTGGACCCGGTAATACCCTGACCCGGTATTTGCCCAAATAAGCAGGCCCGTAACGCTAATTTAATAATACTATTTTAAAGTTTTTTAAATTAAAAAATAAGGCTACAGAAAAAAATTGAAAAACTCTCGCCTCTCGTCCTCTCGCCTCTCGCCGACTCTCGTCTTTTTGGGGACTCTCGCCTCTCGCCAAACTCTCGCTCTCGTCTTTTCTGAGACAAGTCAACCCCTGACACATATGTATGCCAGATTTATTTGTTAAATACCTAAACACGGCAATTCAATTTTGGGCTCCCAGTGCAAATAAGTTTATTTTTTAATTTGTAAACAGAACGCCAAAACTTTGCAAAACTTAAAATTTTTTGGGATTTTCCCTTGTAAAAATAGAAGAGCCGATCTCGATTTAAAAAGCATTTTGATAAAAAATAAAGCATCATCCTATAAGTTGGGCTAAAATATGTGCTTATGCAACATTTCAAGAAAATCTGAGCATTTGAAAAAATTTTTGACCATAGTGAAAATTTATACTTTTAATTCATTTTAGCCAAGCCCGCAATTTAAGGCCAAACCAAATAAAACTTACAATATTCTCCAAAATTTTCCCTTCAAAATAAGCATAAAATGGTTTTATTTGGTCGAGTATTGACCAAGATAGAAGCTAAAAAATTCATAAAATTGTCCGATACAGTACGTAACCAAGGTTTTTTGAATATTATTTATTATTAACACGAAAACTTTTATTTAAAAAAATAACTCTTCCTTCATCTCTAAAAGAAGAAATTGAAATTAACATGCAACATAAGGAGGACTCGAACCTGAGACCCCCCTTTTGATGACTAACTCACAGACCACTGAGACGAAAATTCCAACTTAATTATACTTGGAGCCACAAAATTGAATCGCCGTGTAAAGTAAAGCTTTTCAGTTTTGACAATCTGCCATACAAATTTTTTAGAAAATTTTCTTATTGACGAAATGATCAGTGACGGAATGATAGGGAGCCAAAACAAATGTCAATAAATGATCAAAACGCGAAACAATAGGCGCTTATTTAAAGAATAACACAATATTTTAATCGGTTTTGGACAATAAATGTGAATTTTTGTGAAAAATTCTTTTCGACTTTTTTAATATAATATTCGTGATTAGCGAGCGCCCCCGAAAACCCAGGAAAGGCATTTGTAACAATTTTTATTTTTTTTATAAAAAAATGTTCGGGTTCGGGATTCTAAATTTGTTATGCATATTTCTTCCTAAATCCCTAATATTTATTTTACTTGGATAAATTTCCTGATGTTTCTTTTGGTGGTTTGGCTATCCAAATGAAGAACCTAAGTTTTTTGAAACAAACTTTAATTTATCTTATATTTGCCCATTCGAATAAATTTTGCGATTTTTTGCTTATATTACATTTTAACACCATCTGATAGATTTTATGGTTACTCGTGACGAGATTACATCCGGAAGATCGTTAAAAAATCAAAAATAAAGTGGTGGTCCTTGAACTGTCGCGGGGGTGAACCCAGAGCTAACATATTTTTGGACGATAAATTATTTCCAAATTCCGATATAGGTAAGTCAGAAAAGGTAGAAGAAAATTGACAAAAAGTTTATTGGGAAATTAGTTGACAAATAGTTGAATAAAGTGGGAAAGAAATTTTTTAATTGATAGAATAATAAATTAAAAACAATTCCGAAAATTTCAAATAAAATTAAAGAAAAAGATTAATTGGAAAGAGAGAAAATATCATAATGTTCAACTTGTTGTGGCACACCATTACTCACAAAAGCATGTGAACATGGAAAATTGCTGCATCCGCAAATGTTAGGTCAATTTTATGCTTAAATCCCTGTTCGGCACTGGCAGATACGATAAGGGTCGGAGCAACACCTGTCAAAAATCAAATTTAAAAATAAAATTTAAAAATAAAATTGAAAAATATTGTTTTTCACCAAGAGTAATAGTGGCTTTGGAGCTGAAATACTTCCAATTATGTATCAACACTAAATTACGATAAAATTTAAGCATTTGTTTCAGTTCCTTCGCAAGTTCACTGAGGGGTTTTTTGTCATCCTGCCATACGCTTAATAGAAAATTATATACAAAACAATTTTGGAAGGATGAAACATTAAACTAATTATACTTTCGATTGCGTCCAAAAATTAGTTAAAGAATACAAATTACTTTATGACTTCTTTCATTTTTGATTCCATCGTTGGGGTAAACCATTCAGCTGCTTTGCATGCCAATTCCTTATTTGCTTCAATTCGGACTACGATAACATTGATTTGCTTTATGTTAATCAATTTCAAGCATGAGTTAGCTTCGCAAATGATCTCCATCTCTTCTGGGTCTGTCCAATTAGGAAAAACGATGACCGCGTAATCATATCTGAATAGGTCGTTAGAACAGAAATGTAATTAAGCGCTTCTGAATTATTATAAATATATATGTTTTTGGGGTCGCATGCAGACGCTGATCATGAATAATCACTCAATTTTGCTTACTTGGCTTCACCTAATTGGACAAGCTCTTGCTTTATCTTATTCGCTACAGATTGATACGCCTCTTTAGTCTGTTTGATATCCGAATCACCAATTGCCGTTATTGCACGAGTGCGTGAAATTGTTGGCCAAGTGATTTCCTGAATTATTCTACAAATAGAGAAGTGTATAAATTATAAAAAGTAAATAATTTGTTAAATTCGTCATGTAAATGTTTGTAGTAATGAAAAAATTCTTTAAAACTAAAATATGAACAGTATAAAATTTGTTCATCCAAAAGTAGGACTAAGACAATTCATAAAAATATATTGTTTTATAATAAATTTAAAAAATTGTATTGGAAATACTGAATTTTTACCAGCATTTTCTCTACCCAGTCAGCCACATGTGCTGCAGTTTCCTGCAGTGAGACCTGGATATCCTTAAAGTTGGTATCAATATCAAATTCGTCATCCTCGTTGGAAATATAGGCACAGTGTAATGCGATGAGAGACTAAATTGATACACAAATTATATTGAGAAAATGGTATAAGCTAAAAACGCACAGCTTTCATCAAATCCAAACGCACAATTTGAGCGAAATGAAGCATAGATTCTCGTTTCCATTCGTTGCCATCAGCCATTGCTTGCAACCAACAGCTGAAGTTATTTTATAAATTTTTATACAATTTTGATAATAAAATTAGAAAAAACCCAAAAAAATGTAAAAACCGAAGCTGGCGCTTTTTAGTTTCTATAATCTTTGTAATTTACTGCAACAATTAACATACGGGTAATAATGCAGATCTGAGTTCAATTTGTTCAAGGCTTGCCAGACCTCCTCTGCACTGTTTGCACCGTTTAGGACTAATAAAATAAAACAAAAATATGATTTTTATCGTTGAATTTAAATTTGATTACTGTAGATTGTTGGTAAAGAATAAACATTTTTACGAAAAAATAACTCTACTTGTATTTAGTTTTCCTTGTAGAGCTTCCTTTGCTGATTTGGCCAAAATTGCTTAAAAATTAAATATTAAATTTAAATTATAAAATTTCTAAATAAATTTATATATATATATTTACAGCTTTTTATAGATTTGTATTTATCCATAGGAATGGCAGCATTTAAATTTAGCATCAGATGACGTTGTTCAATTTTCTGGAAAAGTTCAAGAATTGCGGCATAATTTTCCGCCTGTTCTTGTGATGGCAATTGGCAATCGTCCTTTAGACTTTGCTCCATTTTCTGTAATGATATTATTTTGAATTAAAAAGTATAATTGTTTCATTTAAATTTTTTCTAAATACTGAATAATTCCATGCTAATTATTTTTGCTTGATTATTTATTAGAGTGCCACGGGACCGGGACCTGAAAGCGGACAACTGAGTACCAAAGTCCCGGTTTTTTCCCGGTTTCCCAGCCAAAAATTCCCGGGTTTTCAAACCGAAAAGGTCCCGGTCCCGGGTTTGCCCAAAATTCCCGGTCCCGTGGCACTCTATTATTTATTGCCAAATTGTATCACGACAATTGGAGAATACACTCACAAGCAAAACATCAAACGGTGATGTAGAACCATTTCCACACATAGCAATGAATTCATCTTTATATTGATAGCGTTCTTTGAGTGGATCAGTAATGTTTTTATACAAAGGTTCAATTAAATCAAAGGGCCTTCTCACTGCCTTTAACAATTAAATAAATAATTGATTAAGAGATCGTCAGCAGAAGAGGGTCAATCTTTTCTAAATTCGCTACTCGGTTATTGTCGGCACCTCCAGACCCTCGTGAAAATTTTCAGAACTTGTCAAAAAGTGTAAATGGCACCACCTAAGCGCAAAAAAAGGTTTTTAAAAGTGAATATGCCAATGAATTTCAGGGGACCACAAAAAGCAAAACAGGAGATGAAGTCGCGCACTGTAAATTTGGTCATTTTTGGACAAAAATCTGTTAACAAATCGCATTAAAAATTACAATTTTTTCCCGGTGGCACCGATAGGCGCCACCGGACGCCCATCACCAACCCCCAAAATTTTTAGAAAAAAGCGCCGCCGAAATAAAAGCATTTTAAAGGGAAAAAAGTCATCGCTTGGTTGCAAAAATTGGCCTTTTTTGGTGAGTCTTGTTAACAAATCAGAACAAAATTACAAAAAAATTTCCGGCGGCGCCTAACGGCACCGCCGGACCTTCTCCCCTCGTCCATTTCCCAAAAGTTTTCCGAAAAATGCGGCGCAAAAGAATGTTAAAAATCTGCTTTTTTGATTCCGAATTCACTAAAAATTTATGATTTGCTCATTTCCTCCCCGAAATTGTTAAAAATGATTATGGGAGGCGAAAAATATATATAATTTGATACTATTTTAATTGATTAAATTGTTGCACACGTAATTTTAAATTATTTTGCAAAATGTTCTCATTTTTGACCCAAAAATCTTATTTTTCGGGCTCGATGTTCTGATTTTGAAAAATTTTCGATCCGAACCCTGCTTGATACATGGATTGCTATATTTTTTTGATAAAAAAATTATTTTAAGATTTAAATACCTCTCTATATTTCTCATTAACAACAAAATGTTCAATGTTTTTGCCTTCCCGATGTACAATCGTTGAAAGAGCTTCAAACTGTTCTTGTAAAAACTCATGCAATTCTTTGATGGCTTTTAGCATTTCTGCTTGTACTGGCTAAAATTTAAATTGTAAATATATAATAAAAGTGTAATAAATAGGGCATAGAAAAATAAAATATGGATATAAAATCGCGAAATATGAACAAAAAATTTTCCTAATTAAGGGTATACTTTCTCAAAATTTTCTAAATTCGCTAAATGTAAAGTAAAACTTTAAAAAATGGCTAAATATGGTATTAAAAATCATTTTAGATGAAAAAAACACGAAACCGTGCGCGCCCAACTGGTGTAGACCCATTTGAGGACCCGACATTTGAGGACATACACAATTTCAGAAAAAAATAAATTAAAATTTTATTTTATACCGTTATAAAAGAGAAAAATCGTTTACCGAGGGCCAGGGAGCGAATATAAAGCTATTATTAATTTGTATCACCCAATTTTTCAGCAATCATTGGCTTCCGGGTGGCCGGTTAACAGGGTTTTTACAGGGCTACTCTATACAATCGCTGCTTATCGGCTTCAATACGCTCTCTTTTCTTCAGAATAATAACTCGGATACCAAAAGTATTATAAATTCATTCATTGTTTGGGCTTGTGGTCATATCAATGATTCCATGCGTTAATAAAAGTGGGATCTTCCAGCACTACCAAAACGCAAGTTCTATGTTAATTAGTAGTTAATCTTAAATTATTTTTGAAATATGCAACTTTCCTAAATAATCAATGATTTATGAGGGCTTCCCAGCATTTGGTGCAATTTATAATTTGCTCCCTGGCCCACGGGAAAGGTTTTTTCTCTTTTTTTTATAATGGTATAAAATAACATTTTAATTTATTTTTTTCTGAAATTATGTATGTCCTCAAGTGTCGGGTCCTCAAATGTCAAACCCTCAAATGTCGCACCACGTGGCTATCAACTGCTGCCGAGATTAAGGCGCCAACTGGACGTGCAACACGCGCGAAAGATACAGCATGATCGCTGACAGTTCTCAATTTTTTAATAGTGTCCCATGTTGATTTCGTTAAAAACAAAAATTCTCTTGCCATTTCCTTCACTTCCAGCGTATCTTGAAAAATTAAGATGTCACAGAAATAGGAAAAGCGCAAAAACTGACCGATTGCTAATGGATTTTGCTGAGAAAAGCCGATTAGCAAAAATATAAATCGGAACAAATTTACAAGGCTCAATATCCTGGCCATTAGGAATATGCCAAATTCACTAAAAGAGTTTTGTAAGCAAATGGTGGATGGATTTCTCGGAGATGGCAATGAGTTTTTCGGGAATGAGTTTCACCAGCAGAATGAATTTTAAATTGTCTTATTTAAACATTTATTTTATAAACAATATGTGTAATAAACGAAATTAATGAATATAATTTCATATACGATTTCACGAATATATACACAATTTTATGCGTATTACAATTCATAATAATAATAATAATTGCGCGAGATTTAATCAACGTATTAAATATTTAGACAGATGGAGCGGAAGTGTTTGCCAACACATAATTATGTCCAATTACATATGTAAACATATGACTAGAGCGTTAATTTTTGCAGCATTTGCTGCTTTTTTTTTGCTACCTTGGGATGTGCTAATAAGCATGGTAATTAGGCTTCTAGATCCCCAACTTTTTAAAATTGGGTATCTCGATACTCTTTTGCTCAATTTTATTAATTTTGAATAAAACTTTATCATATTACACCTCCTAAATTTGTAAATTTTAGCAATTATTCCCCTTTTTATCACCTAAAAATATCATCAATAGTCATTTAATGGACTCAGTGGCAATAACAAAACAAACACATAATTAATTGGCTAAACTTTGTTATTTGATAAAATCTGCGAAACACTAAAATTCTTTTTTTTAATATATATTTTCTTTTTCCAATTTTTTATGCTTATTTTGCATTTTGTGCTTTTTTATGCATAAGTATTTTGGAAAAATTTGATGCGTTTTCCGGTGATTTTTTATGATGAAATTTGCAACTGAAAAAGTCAAATTTGCACTTAAAATACATCCATCAAATATTGGCTTTTGTCGAGATCCCAACCCTAAAATTTTGTGATAAGCAGTAATTCATTATACCATCAAATGGGGGCTCGCTCTTTTGAAGCATCGCCGACAGGAAGAAGAAGTACTGAAAATGGTGTAAGAAACCGATTCAGGCGGAGATGAAAGCGACGAAGAAATTGATGTTGAAGTTTCATAATATTTTTTGTTAATGCTTTAATATTAAAATAAATTAAATGCAAAAAAAGCGAAAAATACAGCCCTAAATATTGACTTTTTGAAAATTTATTTAAAAATTACACCCCAAAAAACGAAAATCTTGAGTTTTCGTCGGTCATTTTGGCATTTTTAATAAATATTTTCGCAATTTTTTGCGAACTTTTCTTTTTTTTAAATTAGAATTTTTTTTCGAGATTTTGGCAAACTTGGAAGTATTTTTTATACAATGGCGACCATAAAAATTTGCATTTTCATGTTTTTAAATCTATTTTTGGTTGTTTATTGCAATTTTTCAATTTATTTAAACAAGTATTGAATATGCACACCTTTTTTATAATTTTTGAGGGTTTAAAACATATATATTTGCATTTTTAATTCATATTTTATCCATATTTGGCCAGTTTTGAGCTTTTTAGTCCATATTTCGAGTATTTTTAGTACATATTTTATGTCCATATTTGACCTTTTTTAGTCCATATAATTTTGAGCCCTAGTAATATTCAATAATAAAAATCATTTAAAACGATTATAAAAATTTAAAAAATTCTAAATTGCATATATAAATTTAAAATTAAAAGGTTTTGCAATTGTCTACAAACGCTCCTTAGTCTTTGTTTTGGTGTTTTTAAAGTCAATTCTGAATTTTTACAAAATTTTGTCATATTAATCTCAAATAGTTAACTAAATTAGTGAGAAAAAATGCCAAAATAGCAACATAACGCTAAACATTTTAATTATTTTAATGATTAGTGACCGGATTTTGCTGCATTTGCTGAATTTTTTTTTTGCTACCTTGGGGCGTGCTAATAAGCATAAAAAACGCATTCTTAACTTGGTTTGAGGCTTCTAGGTTCAACTTTTTCATGCTAATTTTTGCTTAATGTGCTATTTTAGGCCTTAATGCTGATCATCTAATTTTGATGCTTGATTTAACATTTTCAATGCTTAATTTGACAATGTTGATGTTTTCCGTAGTGACAGCAGTCGGCGGGATGCCCACTTCTCGGACGCTTCTCAATTTTAATCCCAAATATCCGCTTCAAATTTACCGGGGGCGGACTAAGATAAATAATAAATATTTGACTATTTGGGTAATAATTAAATGTTGGCAAACACTTCCGGCTACTTCCGTCAAAATTAAATGTGTTTATGTATTTGACTATCTGGATAATAAATGTGTTGGCAAACACTTCCGGCTACTTCAGTCAAAATTAAAAACATGTTTATCTAAATTTTGCGCAATTATTATTAATAATCATATTATTATTATTATTATATATGTTTTCAATCAATTTATTGAATTTATATGCATGTATTTAAGAATGTGATTGTAGAAAAAATATTCAATTACATTTTTATTCATTTTATTAGAATATATTTATGAAATAAGATATTCATTAGCGTCAATAAATTAGAATCTCAGCAGAAATCCTACACTTTGCCAGCACAGTGAAAACACGATTATAGGTCGACGGGATTCCGCGCGGGATTCCAATCCGCAATCCCGCATTTTAGAAATTGCGGGATTTATACTTGCTGGATCCCGTCATGTCAAAATTTTGATTTCCAATCCCGAAATTTTTTTTTTTGGATAATAATGGTTTTAACATATTCTTGTGGTTTTCAACTGTGATGGTGATTTTTAAGGTTTCCACTAGTGTGAGGGAGTTGCTGGACGTTTTAATCAAAAATTTCAGTGAAATATTTGGCACATATTCCAAATGGCACAAATTGTGAACTTGGTACAAAAAATTACCATTTGTTCATAATTATTTCAAATCATTCTTTTAAGGTCAGCTTTTTGATTTTGGTTCTCTCATGGCCAAATGCATTGTCAATCGGTTGTGTTTATTTAGCTTTCTTTTTTAATTGTAATGACAAATTTATTATGATTTTCTAGACACAGAAGCTGTGAAGGATATGGCAGATGAATTTTCAGCGCTAACATCCTCAACATGGGACATTGTTAATCAGTTGAAATTTGTCAGTGAAAATGCCGTGAAATTCGTTCGCGTCGCAGGCCCAGTGGGCGCCATCATTGCGACAGCCATTGATATCGGATTTAGTGTAAAAATATTTGATTGAAAATTATGGTACTTTCCAGGGATGGCATTCCGAGGCCCCAAAAATTTTCGGAAATCGGAAATCGGAATTCCGGGGGTCCAAAATTTTTCGGAAATCGGAAATCGGATTTCCGAGGTCCAAAAATTTTTCGGAAGTCGGAAATCGGAATTCCGACCCCAAAAACGTCGGAAATCGGAATTCGGAAGTCGGAAATCGGAAATTTTCAAAAAATATAAATATAATAAAAAAAATTTTAAATATTATAATAGGCTAAATTTTTAATTCTTAACCAAGTAAAAGCTGGTTCAAGATTTTTTTGATCTATTTAAATAAATATTTGCCTTAAAAAATTATTCAATGATTTTCATCAAAAATTTTACCTTTTTTTTTTGCTGCGCGCTTTTTCAAAATTTTTGAAAACACGGCGGGCGAGGTCCGGCGGTGCCGATAGGCGCCGCCGGTGAAAATTTTTTATAATTTTTAATCAAATTGTTAACAAATCTTGTCCAAAAATGACTAAATTTAGCGATTTTGAGGCAACAATTTCTCAAGAAAAATATGATTTTTAGGGTGCGGCGGTGCCGATAGGCGCCGCCGGGAAATTTTTGAAAATTTCAATGCAATTTATTAACCAAAATTCTAAAAAATTGTTAATTTTTTGAAAAAAAATTCAAAAAAAAATTTCCGAAAATTTCCGACTTTTTATCAAAAATTTCGGAAATCGGATTTCCGACGTCCAAAATTTTTTCGGAAATCGGAAATCGGAATTCCGACCCCAAAAATGTCGGAAATCGGAAGTCGGAAATCGGAATTCCGTGCCATCCCTGGTACTTTCCTGTTATTAAGAAAAAATTATAGCCAAAAATATGTTGGGGCCCAATAGTTAGGGCCGGGCCCAACACCAATGACATAGACCACCTAATCCGGGTATTTTTTGAAAAATGCACCAGGATCAGGAGTCCTGAAAAACTGGATTTTAAATCCTCAAATCCGTCCGCTCCGGGTCAGGGCTTGGGCGTAATTACGGATTACGAATTACGGAAATTACGACCTTTTTGGACGCCGTCATGACGGATTACGGGTTACGGATTTTTGGGATTTCTCCGTAATTTTGTGTGTTTGGATTATTTTTCGAGACGCTTTCAAGCAAGATTATTTTTATTTATTCAGACTTATTCTTGGTAATTTGTAGTATTATTAAAGCTACAACCCTAATTTGAGTTTTCGTCTACAAAATAGTGCGTTTTTGTCGCTTTGCCCTATTTTTTTTCTTAATTTTAGCTTTTTCAAAATTCTTAATAATATTGAAATACTATAAATCAACTCTAATGATTAATGATTCAATTTTTAGTCTCTAAAAACCGGCAAAAAAGATAGGTTTTATGTCCTAAAAACTCCAAAAAAGTCACTAAAAATGGAAAATAGGCACTAAAAACCTAAAATATAGGTAGGGGCTAAAAGCCTAAAATTTTACCTATAAAGCGACAAAATTAAGCCAAATCAGTATTGGGACGGATATTTTTTAATCTTTAGACTCCTTGTCGAGAAGTAATAAATAAATGAATTTTTGAGAAATTTTTTCATTTATTAGGGGTGTGTTTTTTGAAATTTTGGGTCGGTTTTTTAGGGGCGTATTTTTCTTTTTTTATTGTATTTTTGCTAATAAATTTTCCAAAAAATTTAAATTATGTTTTTTTCAAAATTATTTTTTTTACAAAAATTAATTTTTTAGCCAATTTTAATTGCTTATAAAATTATTTAATTTTTTAAAATAAAATTTGAAAATTATTTTAAAAAAAATTAAAATTTTAAAAATTACGGGTTACGGATTACTGGAAATTACGGTGTTTTTTTGACTCCCGTCATCACGGATTACGCAATCCCTAATTGAGAAAATCGCCATAATTACGGATTATGGATTTGCGTAATTGAAAACTCAGTTTACGCCCAGCCCTGATCCGGGTCCAGTTCGATAATCCTGATCCTGAATTTTACGAAGTACCGGTCTCTACAATATGGTCACGGAGTTCTAATAAAGAAATAGAGTACTCATTTAATTGATTTTATAATTTGCATTATACAAATTTAAATTTTAAGCCAGAATCAGACGAGCAAAAAGCCATCAAAGAATTGCACAAATTTGTAGAAACAAAGTTTGAAGATCTCAAAAGACACGTAGAACATGAAGCTAACTCAATCACAAATTATTTGGTTAAAGTGGACTATCAGAACGTAGTGAAAATTTAAAATAATATACATAATTTTATTTATCAATAGATAAAATAAAATATTTCATAGAAATAATTATAATTAGAGACAGGAACTTTCAAATTTGCGGGTCCCGCTGTGAGATTATAACTCTACATTTTTTGCGGGACAGATCCGGCGGGATTAATCCCCGCAAATCCCCTCATTTTCCAAAAAAATGTGAGATTGCGGACTGGGGTCCCGCAAAATCCCGCTATCTCTAGTTATATAGGGGCGCGCCATATCATAGTATTATGGAAATCTCATCATCTTTGAGTGATATGAATGTGTGTGCCGTGCCAAGATATGATCAAGTTACAAAGTTTATACAATTTAATTAACCTTTTTATTATAATTTATGGATAAAAGTAGTCTCAATTATTAAAGCATTTGGCACTCCATAATCCCGGCACACAAAGTGCATCGCGCAAAAATGGTGGCAATTTCACACAATACAACTTTAGGATGATGTGTGGTGGTGGGTGTACTGTATGTTTTTTTTCAGATGGTAACAAGACCATTAAATATTATCGATGATGCTTACAAAGGCATTACGGATCAACGAAAAGAAGAGCGTTCCCACTATAAAGAAGAATTCATTACCAAATGTAAAGGAATTAATACAGCACCATCTGATGTCCTTATTGTGAGTATTCAATTTTTAACATTGAATTTTCGAACAATGTTAAAAGGCTGATAGGGGTGGTTTCGTAAAATCCGCCAATTTAGCAATTAACAGTTTGCACTCAAATTTTTGAATGGCTTTGCAATTTTGAAATTTATAGTGAAAAATATCCACAAAAAGTACCAAAAAGTAATTTTTATGGCATTTTATGGCTATTTCATGCTGTACGGGGAATTTTTTTTCAAAAAATAACCATTTAAAAACATTTTTATTTACATATTTGGGGTTTTTTGTACAAAATTTTGAGATTTTTCATACATATTTATCAGGGATGTGCCGAATCGGAATCGTAATCGTAATCGTAATCGCAATTAATCGGATTTTGGGCCATAATCGGAATCGGATAATCGTAATCGGATTTTGCCTTGAAATCCGATTATTACACCCCTAAGAATTGACCTTTTGAAGGAATTTTTTTAGCGAGAATACCAATGAATTTTGAAAAAAAAATGTTTTCTGAAACGAATGTTTTAATCTTATTTTAACATAATGACTAGGGTTGTAAATTATATAGATTAACATATTTTTTCTGCGCATATGCTATGAAGAAAGGGGCTCAAAAATAGCATTTCTACGTTAAAATTTTTTGATTTGGTGAAGGTTTTTAGTCCATATAAATCCATATTTTGGGGGTTTTTGGGAATAAATCCATATTTCTCCATTTTGTGTTTTAGTCCATATTTCGACCATTTTTGGCAAATTTTCACTATAAAAATGCAAAAAAAAAAGCGAAAAATACACCCCTAACGATCGATTTTTTGGAAATTTAAAAAAATACACCCCCTAAAAAGAGATTTTTTCGAAATTTCGGAAATTTTTTTTTAGTTTTTTTTTCGCTTTCGAAAATTTTCACTGACAAAGAATGAGATTATTACTAAAAAATTTGCAATGTATTTGGTTTTCAATTGTGAAGTTAGAATTTGATAAAATTTGGCATTTAAATCCATTTTTTTGGTTGTTTATTGTACTTTTTCAGTTTATTTAAACAAATATTGAATATATAATCCTTTTTAGGAATTTTTGAGGATTTAAAACACATATTTTGGCAGTTTTTTTCCATATTTTGGTCCATATTTGGCCATTTTTGAGCTTTTTAGTCCATATTTCGGGCTTTTTTAGTTCATATTTTATGTCCATATTTGTCTTTTTATAGTCCCTATAATTTACAACCCTAATGATGACTGAAATTAAATTTTTCTCACAAAGCAGTGCCGGATTAATTCTCCCCGATATAATCAAGTTTTTTGTTATTTAGCAAAAATTTTTGATTATGAATAAAATTTTTGGGAAAAATATTAAAAAAAAATCGGAATCGTAATCGGAATCGCAATTAATCGGATTTTGGGCCATAATCGTAATCGGTTTTAAAACCGTATCGGATTTTTGGCCATAATCGGAATCGGCGATTTAATCGGAATCGGATTTTGTCTGGCTCGGCACATCCCTGATATTTATGTGCATATTTGGACCATTTTTTGTACATATTTTTGGCAGCCCTAGTAATAAATAATATTTCAGAACATGAAGTACAACCTAGTAGAGCAATGCCATTTGCCATCACAAGAACAGGCGGAAAGTTATGCCGCTGTTCTTGAGCTTTTTCAGAGAATTGAACAGCGTCATCATCATCTGCTAAATCAAAATGATGCCATTTCTGTGGAGAAATATGAAAAAATAAAAAGCTGTAAATATAAATAAACTTATTAGAATTCATAATTAAAATAAATGTACTTAATTTTTAAGCAATTTTGGCCAAATCAGCAAAGGAAGCTCTACAAGGAAAACTAAATACAAGTAGAGTTATTTTTTCGTAAAAATGTTTATTCTTTACCAACAATCTACAGTAATCAAATTTAAATTCAACGATTTAGAAATCATTAATTTTAATGCGTGCTAGGTCGTTTCTTAAAAACCGCCATTATTGGGCGTTTCTTAAATCCGCCAAGGGGTAGGAAAAGAAAAAAGTGTAAGACATATAAACTCATAAATTGGCTTAAATTCAACCAAATTAATAATTCTTGGTGTCATTCAATCGCTTTAGTATTGTCTATCAGAACATATAAGCTTAGAAAAATTTATACGGTAATACTGCCGATCCCCCCCCCCCCCTTTTTGGAAAAAAAAAAATTATGTTCTGAAAAGCCGTGAAAACACGTTTTATGGGGTTTTTAGGGTCGCTGATCACGAATCTGACATTCATTTTGACCATCTTCAAATCCCGGACCCGAATTCGAACAAAAAGTCTGAAATTCAAATTTTCGGAATTCTTACGTTTGTTCCTAAATTTATCTAATAAATAAGCTAAATGACACCAAGAATTATTAATTTGATTGAATTCAAGCCAATTTATGAGTTTATATGTCTTACATTTTCGTTTTCCTACCCCTTGGCGGATTTAAGAAACGCCCTTAATGGCGGTTTTTAAGAAATGACCTAGCACCATTTTAATGCTTAATTGTTTTATTTTATTAGTCCTCAACAGTGCAAACACTGCTGATGAGGTGTGGCAAGCGTTGAACAAATTGGACACGGATTTTCATCATCCAAAAAATACGTATGTATCGGGGTTGATCCGGGTCGAGAAAAATATCGGGGCGGGTTTCGGGTCGAGAAAAAAGTCGGGTTTCGGGTCAATTAAAAAATTTTTTAATATGTTCAAATTCGGTAAGAATTTTTTATCGAATGTAATCAATAAAAAAAAATTTTGCGTCAAGCTTTTCAATGTAAATTTCTCTAACCCGAGGTCTGGCGGTGCCGATAGGCGCCGCCGGGGAAAATTTGACTGAAATTTGGTAACAGATTTGCACCAAAAATTGCAAGAATTTTGCGCTTTTAAACATCCTTTTTTTTGCGGCGCTTTTCCCAAAAAAACTTTTAGGGAACAAGGGGTCCGGCGGTGCCGATAGGCGCCGCTGGGAAATTTTTTCAAATTTATAATACGATTTGTTAACAGATTTTACTCAAAAAATGACCCAATATTTGGTTAATTTTTGGGTTTTTAGGCTGTTTAAAAAAAGTTGGAATGTTTTTATTAATTAAGTTTTAATTAAATTAATGTAAAGAAAATATGAAAATTATTCTATCCCAGTCGAGAATTGAACACAGACGAAAAATAATGAAAGGCAGAAAGTTTAGCCACTAAGTATGCACATGGAGCAAATGCTTTAAAAGAAATAAATTATTAATTTTTTCCTCAAAAATTTCTCTTCACCAAATTCCTAATCCACCTATTTTCACCCAGATCCCCCTTTCTTACCAGTGCTTATTCCGACCCGAAACTCGACCAAAATCATCGGGTCGGGTTTCGGGTCGAGAAAAAAGTCGCGTTTCGGGTTTCGGTTAACCCGGAACAACCCTGATATGTATTATTTGTTTTTGAAGAAAAACATATTTATTATTATTATTTTATTATAAAAAATAATTTTAAAAAACAATTAATCCAATTAAGCTTTATTTGGGCATTTTATTATTTTTGAAAACAAATCTACAATTTTTAAATTTAAAAATTAAACAAAATTTTTAGAATATTTTTCTAAAAATGATGTTTTCGGACAATTTCCGATCTTTGGGGGTCAATAGTCTAATTTAGCTGATGGGAGCCGTTCTATTAGATCTTATTTGGAAAGCTGTAAAAATATGTACATAAAATATGTAAATGTAGACATAAATCGCGAATTATGGAAAAATATGGATATAGAAATCCATCCTAGAAGCTTCAAACCAAGCTAAAAATATGTTTTCGTGCGTTTCAGGCCTCCCTCCCACAGTCCAATTCCATATAATTCCAAGCCCTAATTATAACTTCACAGGTGTTGGATACAAACAATTGCTGATAGCAACAAATGGAAACGAGAACCGCTTGTTCATTTTGCTAAAATAGTTTGGTTGGATTTGATTAGAGCGGTGAGTTTTATGTCAATGGCGTAGCCAGAGCCTTGGCTTCGGGGGGGGGGGGGGGGCGGGGCTCAAGTCAAAAATTCGGTTTTTAGGGGTTATATTTTTTAGTTTTTTGAAATCCCGAATTAGCGGCATATTTTATAAAATTTTAGCCGTTTTTCGCCAAACAATTACTATTTTTTGCCATTTTGATCTCTATTTTTCAAAAATATGGTAAAATGTGGGTCCGGCGATGCCGTCAAGCGCTACCGGGAAATTTTTTTGAGTATTTTAATGCAATTTGTTAAGAAAATGGCTCAACATTTCAAAGAATTAAATTACAATTTTTACTTTTTTTTTCTTTTTCAGGGGGGGGGCTTTAACTCCCTCAGCCCCCCCCCCCCTTACAAATTAGATACGCCCTTGCTTTAGGTTATGGTTTTTCGCACTTAATGAATTACTTTTTTGATTCTTTTTTTAGTCTTTGATCGCGTCACATTGTGCCAACGTTATTTATGCGGGCAAACAAGAAGATATTGATATTACCCATAGGAAAATCAAATCAAGGCTGCAAGAAATCACTGCCCATGTGGCTGATTGGATAGCCAAAATGCTGGTAAAAAGGAGGGCCGCATCAAATTTTTGTCACTTAATTATATTAGTAAATAAGATTATCTTTAATTATTTTACAAAATAAACTAGGTTAGGCCGGGTCCGGGCACCCGACCGGGTCCCAGACCAAAATACCCGGTTTTTTCACTACCCGGACCCGGTTCCAATACCCGACCCGGTAGGTCCGGGTACCCGGATACCAAAAATACACTGGTAAGAATGGGGGTTTGAGTGAAAATTAGTGGAAAAATTGTGGTGAAAGGCAAAAATTTTGAAAAAAATAATTAATATTTTATATAAAAGTGACACTACCAGTGCTAGTGATGCTCGAGACCAAAAATTTCCCGAGACTCGAGACCGAGACTTGACCCCGAGACTCGAGACCGATTCCGAGACTTGACCCCGAGACTCGATACCGAGACCGAGACCCGAAAAACCCGAGACTTTTCTCGAGTCGAGACTCGAGACCGAGACTTTTTCCAAAAATTTTTTTACACACTTAAAAATCGATAAAAAACCAATCTTTTGGGGTTATTTTCTCACTCACAAAATTTTGCTTTTTTCCTTATTTAAGCACCCCATCCATTTTTCCTTTTCATATGATTGACTTTTACACCATTTTTTGTGGTGCCCTTTTTCAAAAGACTTTTTGGGAACGGGGGGGGGGGTGGGTCCGGCGGTGCCGATAGGCACCGCCGGGAAAATTTTTGAAAATTTTAGTGTACATATTTGTTAACAGATTTTCACCAAAAAATGACACAATTTTGCATTTTTAGCTAATTTTTAAAGAAAAAATGATGGTTTTAGGCGTCGCCGGGTGAAAAAGTGCCAATTTTTTCCCCATTTTTAAATAAACCATAATTTGATAATTTAGATTTTTAATTCTTGATTTAGATTGATAATATGGCTGCCAAAAATATTTATAAAGGGTGGTCAAAATATATAAAAAATCCCGAAATATGTAAAAAAAATATGTAAACAAAAAGCCATCTTTTGTTGGCAAAAACAAAAAAGAAAGTGTTTTTCCTACTATTTAGAGCATGGAAAATCCAGGAAAAAATATGTATTTACGTAAAATTGGCAGCCCTATTTAGGGTTTTGTGTGCCGGCGGTGCCGATAGGCGCCGTCGGGGAAAATTTTTAAATTTTAGTGTGCACTTTATTAATAGATTTAGTCAAAAAATGAGAATATTTTATGATTTTAAATGTTAAAATTAGGATTGAATCCCTATCAAAAAAGGAATAATTTTGAAAAATTCGAAGAAAAAATGATTACTTGGAGGGGAACTGATCCTACGTTAAAATGAAGAAAGTAACGAAGAGCACAACCCACTTGATCACGCATATGACTAAGTAAAGCAAGCAAAAGTTATCTAAAATACATTAATTTTAAATTTACAAAAAGCCAATCATTAGGGGTGTAAAAAAGTCTCGGTCTCGAGTCTCGAAAGTCTCAAAGGCCGAGACCGAGACTGAAAACCCGAGACCTAGACTCGAGACCGAGACCAAAAAAAACCGAGACTTTTCTCGAGTCGAGACTCGAGACCGAGAGTCTCGAGCATCACTAACCAGTGCACATATTATTTCACAATTAAATTTCTGTAAAATTTTAATTTTTTAAGGAAATAAAATTAAAAATTATTCAATACTTGATTTCACCGGGTACCCGATACCCGACCCGGTACCCGGTTTAAAAACTGGTCCCTGGCCCGTTACAGGTTTTTCAATACCCGGTAATACCCGGACCCGGTTTTTGCCCAAATACCCGGACCCATCCTACCCTAAAATAAACTAATAAGTTTGGCTGTCAATTTTAATTACGTAAAAGTTTTTAAAGTCGATTTTTTGTGTTTTACTACAATACCAAAAAATCAACATCAATTTTTGCTATTTCAGGTCGTTTCTTAGGGGTGTATTTTCCCGAATTTATTGTATTTTTTAATAAAATTTTTCGGAGCCAAAAAGGCACCAAAACGGCAAAATGCCAAAAAAAAGGCATTTAAGGCAAGAAAATCCCCCAAAAAGACAAAAAAAAACATAATAAAAGTAAACCTAGAAGCCTTATAAACTAAGTGGAAAATGTGTTATTTATGCTTAATATATCGAAAATAGTGCGCAGAAAAAAGGCATATGCTTCAAAAGTCGGTCTTTACTTATAACATTCGATAGCTTTGCAAAAATTAAAAGAGTTTAACGTCCCAGCACCCTTGGATTTCACAATTTCCACCGTTATGCACTTGGAAACTGACTTGGTATGATCCGAGCCCTGAGTTAACAAATAAAGCAGAGTTCCCAAGTTTTTTTTTTCAAAATAAGACAAAATGGCCCAAAAACTAAGATTCGGACCCCAAAAATAATATTTTTTCTAAAACTAATTGTAGAGTGAAGGAAACGCAATAAAAACATGAAAAATCGACTTAAAACATTGTTTAGTGTAAAAACCAGGGCTTGCAACTGAAAATTTTCAAAATCTGCATTTGGCCGACAAAAAATCATCATTTGGGGTCAAAAACCTTTTAGGGATCGGGGGGTGTCCGGTGGTGCCGGTAGGCGCCGCCGGGAAGATTTTTGAAAATTTCACTGCAATTTGTTAACAGATTCCACCAAAAAACGACCAATTTTTGAGATTTTGAGCCGATTTTTATGAAAAAAAAAAAGTTTTGGGGACCCGGCGGTGCCGATAGGCGCCGCCGGAGGAAAAATAGAATTTTGACGATTTTTTAACAAATTTTCACTGAAATTTTAGGAATTTTACAATCATGAAAATGAAATAAAAATGTAATTTTTTTTCAAAAATCAAATTAAATCAAATATTCGCTTCAATAAAAAATAATATGTCAAATCAGTCATTCAAATTTTACATTTTTATTTCAAATTCAAAAATAAGCACAAAATAAGCACGTAACGCTGAAATAAGCACAAATCTTAGAAATAAGCACATTTTTACTTTCTAAGATCCGACCCCTCAAAATAAGCACAAATCTTAGAAATAAACACACTTGGGAACTCTGAAATAAAGGTTTAAGAAAGTTTTCAAAGGAAGCAAAAACTTTAGAT
The DNA here is from genome assembly GCA_023374025.1 of Heterodera schachtii. Lineage (NCBI taxonomy): Eukaryota > Metazoa > Nematoda > Chromadorea > Rhabditida > Heteroderidae > Heterodera > Heterodera schachtii. Next base: position 752,211 of record SIJG01000010.1, on the reverse strand, counting down.
TTTGGCACATTTGTTTACACAAAGTTTAATTCAGGAAATCACTTGGCCAACAATTTCACGCACTCGTGCAAAATCGGCAATTGGTGATTCGGATATCGCAGAGAGTGAAAAGGAGTATCAAAATAAAGCGGAAAAGATAAAGGATGAGGTTGACCAATATGGTGCAGAAGAGTAAGTGAATTTGAGTGATTATTCGTAATCACAGTATGATCAAGAAAACTTTTAAATATTATGTGTTTGTTGATCGTTCAGAATTGAATTTTAGAAAATCCAAAAAAGTTGGCCAAAAAAGTCTGCCTAACAAAAAGTGATTTTACAAAATTAATTCAAAAAATGAGTCGATTAGCAAAATCTTTCTTATTTTATTTTAAATTGTTTTTTTCGAATATAAAGTTGGAATTCTTGCGCCTTGTAAAAATAATTTGGTTTTATTATGCTGGTTTTCAAAAAATCGCTTTTATGTTGCTCAAGTTTTAGCTGCTGCATAGTTTCATTTTAAATGATTAATTTTCCTCACTTTTTTTACAAGTACACAATGTTCAGATACGATTACGCGGTCATCGTTTTACCTAATTGGACTAATCCAGAAGCGATGGCAATCATTTGCGAAGCTAACTCCTGCTTCGAATTGATTGACGTAAAGAAAGTCAATGTTATCGTAGTCCGAATTGAAGACAACAAAACAAATTATGAATTGGCATGCAAAGCAGCAGCATGGTTTACGCCACAGATAAAAGCAAAAATGATACATAGCATAAGGTAATATTTAATTTTTTGCTTTGGTAGAGAAAAAATTACCGTAATTATTGTAATAGAGCCCCAGGGGCTCTATTTCTCAACTCCCTTCGAAAGGGGGGGCTTTCTTTCAGAGGGCGGCTATAATTCAATTGATACAATATAATTAGTTTATTCTGTTTTTTGTATCACAAAATCTGCATGAAATATTTTCTGTTAAGAGTGTGGTGGGATCGCAAAACAGATTTAGATCGCAAAACAGATATCAAGCTCATTGATCTCGCGAAGGAACTGAAACAAATGCTTCAATTTTACCGTCATTTAGTGTTGATACATAATTGGAAGTTTTTCAGCTCCGCTGCCACCATTACTCTTGGTGAAAAACAATATTTAAATTTTCAATTTTTATTTTTAAATTTGATTTTTGGCAGGTGTTGCTAAGACCTACATCAAATCTGTTATGACCGAACAGGGTTTCAATCATAAAATTGAGCCGGTGTCGTTTATTGATGCAGAAATTTTCCATGTTCACATGCTTTTGTGAATGTAATGCGCCAAATTCAACAAATCGAGGATTAAAAAACAACAAATCACAAGTACTAAATGAAAGGATCCCTGATGGAAAGTCATAAACAATTACCTAATTACCATCTAAAATACGATAAAATTGTATTGTCTCTAAGCATTTAATAAAAAATATTTCAAAACATTTATTCTTTAAAGAATTACCTTATGAAATTTTTAATAAGCTTAAGCAGCGAAAAACGAAATGTCTTAACATGAAAATAATATATATTAAATTTAAAAAAATACATAAATAAAAACCAAATAGATCAAAATAAAAACTATGTCAAACTAAAAGTAACATTATAAGGTCCATCTTAAAAGCTCCAAATCAAAAAAAAAATGCTTAAAAATACTTAGTTATTCTTTTCATGTTAGTAAAGTTACTTGCTTAATGTGTCATAACTAGGGATGCAATTTATAATTGCAAAAAAGTGCCAAAATAGTTAGTTTTTAATTTCTAAAAAACACCCAAAAATATTTGCTAAAAACTTTCAATTTAGTGGTGTAAAATCGAAAACTTTCTTCAAAAAGCAAAAATATTATGCCTAACCATTAAAAATTTTGGAGATGATTTTTTGAGAAATTTTTCATTTCTGAGGGGTATGTTTTTGAAAATTTTCGGGTCGGTTTTTAGGGGTGTATTTTTCCTTTTTATTGCATTTTTGTTAACAAATTTTGGGCAAAACGCCAAAATAGTTGAAAATAGTTTTTTTCAAAAATTTTATAGTTTTTTAGTTGCTAAAAATAAAAAACTAGAAAATAGTTGCTAATAACTCGAAAAGTAGCTTAACAACAGTCGAAAAAAATCATAAAGGGCGTTATAAAAAAATACCATCAAATGAAATTTTTCAAAAAAAAAAACTACCATATAACTTTACTCAAACCCAACTAAAGTTTGAATTCTTTTTCATTCGAGAGCCCTAACAATTATTTATTAGTTCATTTAAATTTAAAACAATTTCGTCAAGTTTAAACAAAGTTATGGCCAAAAGTACAAGCAACCAGGTTTTCAAAAATTTTGGCCATAAGTTTTTTGAAATTTTGGGGTTCGAGCCCCCCGTGGGCGGGGATGGGGGCAGGGCTGGGCGAAGCTCGGCTTAGCACTCGAAGCCGAAGGTGAAGCCCAATTTTTATCCGAAAGCGAAGTCCGAAGCTCGGAGCCCAAAAAACCCGAGTTTTCGAAGCCGAAGTTTTTCAACAAAAATTTTAAAGCTATGGCAGTTTTCCCTGTGTTTATCCGAACCAGTGATGCCGCGGGTTGAGAAAAATTTCGGGTTCGGGTTTCGGGTTGAGAAAAACTTCGGGTTTCGGGTCTCGGGTTCGGGTTTTTTTTATTAATATATTTAAAGTTGGAATAATTCTAAATAAGCTCATGTTCGTTAACTATTTTTATTTATAATTCAAATAATTATTTTGAGATAATTCTTGAACCTAGGCGATTATAGTCACTAATTTTCTTGAATTACGTTTTAATTTCTTCTTGGAGGGTCAGAGTTCAGTAAATCATTCATGACGGATGAGATCGAGGACGGAACGAAGAATAAATCATTTCTGCGTTTTAATAAGAAAATATTTTTATGGGCTTGAAAAATGTAGTAACCCTATGAAAATTTAATTGTAAATAATATTTTAATTCCGATCAGTTTGAGGGTTTATCTTTGATCAGTGTATGAACTTTACCGACAAAGTGGTGAAGTACCCCAGCGGCACAATGTGTTTATTGTACCAGGGCTGTTGCAAAGGGAAAAATAAAAAGCGAAAGGCGAAAAGCGAAAAAAGCGAAACCAAAATAAAAAGCGAAAAGGCGAAAGCGAAATGCCTAAAAAAGTGAAAAAGCGAAAAGGCGAAAGCGAAAGGCCCCAAAAAAGCGAAATAGCGAAAAGCGAAACTTGCAACAGCCCTGTTTTGTACATGCCGCCCACCTTCATTCAAACATATTTTTGTAGATTTTTTTTTTTGCGTTTTACTGTATTTAGTATTAGCCCACCATTTGTTAGCTCAATTTTAAAGGAAAAAACATTTTGAAAAAATCTCTGCTGCTGTCGATGGGGAGGAAAGAGTGCTGCTGTGCAAATATTGGGCCTAAATGATCGCGGAGGAGAAAAAAAATGTTTTTGTCTTCCCATTTTCTTTGGCAGCCTTTGCGCAAAATTTGGCCAAATTCTACCGCCATGTGATGGTTAGGTTTAAAATGGATATAAAATCCCGAAATATGGCCATAAAAGGGGGTGGGGCAGTGTTGGAGGTCGGGTTGGAAAATAGGCCCAAAAATGTCTGGGGTCCGGCACGTCCGGGACTAGGTGGCTCGGGGTCGGGGAACAACCCAATTTAATAATTAGGGCGTCCAAAAATATGGATATAAAATCGCGAAATATGGCCATAAAATATGGATATAAAATCGCGAAATATGGCCATAAAATATGGACAACAAATCGCAAAATATGGACATAAAATTGCCAAAATATCAAAATATGGACATAAAATTGCAAAATATGGACATAAATTTTTTAAAATTGAGGGTATAATTTCCCAAAATTTCTTTAAATTTGTTAAAACCAGAGCTGCGATATCTGAGGATTTTTCCTCATTTTGTGGTCTTTTAGAAGGTCAAAGAGGAATTTTTTTGAAACTGAGGATTTGCGGATTTTTGTGGTCTTTTGAGAAATTTGAGGATTTTTGTGGTCTTTTTATAAAAAAGTGACAAAAACGCATGATTTTTTGAAAAATTAGGTATATTTGGCAAAATGTTCGAATTTTTTCTTCAAATCTTAAACATTTTTTCGAAAAATCCTCAGTCAAAATCATTTTTTTGACAAAATCTGTTAACAAATCGCACTCAAAATCTCAAATTTTTTCCGGCAGCGCCTATCGGCACTGCCGGACCCCCTCCCATTGTTCCCAAAAAGTTTTTTTGGAAAAACCGCGCACAAAAAAAGCAATTTAAAAGCAAAAATTTAAGAGAATTGTCAATTTATTAAAACAATAAAAAACCGATTTTTTTTTATTTGTTTGGTCGTTTTATGAGATTGTTATAATTTTTACCAAAAATTACAAATTTTGCGATTTTTCGGCCAATTTTTTAAGAAAAATAAGTCCGGCGGCGCTGATAGGCGCCGTGATTGTTTAAAACGAAAAATATGAAAGTTGACTGATTTTGTTCGCATTTTATGATGTTTTAAAAAATGAGGATTTTTCATGTCAAATGAGGATTTTTTATGGCTGAAATGAGGATTTTCAAAATTTTGAGATCGCAGCTCTGGTTAAAACCTTCAAAAATGGCTAAATATGGTATTAAAAATCATTTTAGAAGAAAAAAACACATTAAAGCTAAAATTTACTCATTTTTAGCGAAAAATCAACCCAAAAAGCAAATTTTTTTTTTTTTTTTTTTTTGCTTATTTTTGACATAAATTAACCATTTTTTGAAAAAATTTAAATTTATTCAATATTCTCGAGAAAATTTGGTGAAAAAATGATTTTTTTGAGAAATTTTCCGTTTTTTGGCTAAAAAGCCCAATTTAGCTCCTGGGGGCCGTTCTAATAGAGGTTTTTTGGAAAAATGCCAAAATATGGACATAAAATATGGATAAAAATGCCAAAATATGGACATAAATCGCGAAATATGGAAAATATGGATATGGAAAGTCATCCTAGAAGCTTCAAACCAAGCTAAAAACATGGTTTTCGTGCGTTTCAGACCTCCCACAGTCCATGAAAAAAAAATATGGATTTCCATATAATTGGAAGCCCTATTAATAATATATTTTTAGAAGTGAAAATTTGAGTGTTTTTTTTTATTCAGCCTATCAACATTTGGCAATCCGTTGTGGTCACTTTGCTTTTAAGGCAATCAATAACCGATTGTCTTTTAAGGCAATCAATAACCGATCAATTTTTGCCATCGTTCGATATTCGACTGTACTTTTTAGGCCCATGTTTCGTATCATTTTCATGCCGCCAAATGGGCCGGCACTTTGGGTGGCAAAAATGCGCACGGCATTGCCGACCAAAGTGTTGAACACAAAATTCGACACGCCTTCATCTCTGTCAGCTTCCCGGCCTTGCAAGCATCCGTTTGTAAGGAGATTGTTGGATGATCGTAAAATTTGCCAATTTTCCACTCGGGTTATGTGTGGCACAATGATTGGCATTGTGTATTCCGACAACTAGAGACCGGCGCGGGACGGGACCCCGCCCGGAATTTTACGGGATCCAAGCCCTCCCGCATTTTTGGAAAAAGCAGGGGATTTACGGGATTAATCCCCCGTGATGCCGTCCCCGCAAAAATATTTTGAGTCCCAACCCCGCAGTGGATCGCATAAAAATTTCCCAAAACATGGAAAATTTTCAAAATTTTTATTTTTTTCTTAACAAATCTCAAAAATGAAAATTTTTCCATTGGCCCCTTACACTGCTCAGGCTCGGTTTTCCGGGAAATTTAAATTTCCAAAAAATTTTCCAGGTTTTTGTCCGGGTTCTCTGCGTGTGCATTGTTTTGTGCGCTGTCCATTCCCTGTTTTTGTTGCCCGCACTTTTCACACTTTTGGACGCAATTTGCAAATTGTTCCGGCAATTTATGTGCCAACGGCGATGAATTAACGGATTATCACTAATTAATTATTCTGCACTACTTATGCTTATTAATTATTTAAAACATCTTCTGACCATCATTGTATATCATTTTGAAAAATGACTTTGATGCCCTTAATTAGACCAGAGATTTTTAACCTTACGAGAGTCCCGACTTTCTGCACTTTATATGTGATTTCTGCATAAAATTCATTAAAGATTTAATTGAAAAACTATTTATCTCTCCAATTAAAAATTCAGTTCACTTATATTTTCTCATTCAATTAAAATGTTTTTACATCAACACGAATGTTAAGTAAAGAAAATAGTCAAAAAATTGAATAAAATATGTTTTAAAATAATTAAGCTATAAATTTTGCCAATTGGGTGCTTGCTGGTCTGCTGATGTTCGAGAATATCGATGTTTGAATTTTATTGTATCGGTTTCGACCTTCTAGACTTGAGAGCTTTTTACTAGAGATCGGAATTCTTAAAAATGCCGGACCGGACCGGACTGGTATGTTCAAAAACAACCGGATCTGGACCCGGGCTCTCATAATCCGATCAATCCGGGTTTTTGAATTGCCGGATCCGGATTCCGGATTGGTAAAAATTTAAATTTTAAATGAGTGCGGGCATTTGATGTGCCAATGGAAAGGAGGCGTGAAAAAGAGATATATTTGACAGTTCATTTTTTGTTGTCAATCTTTTGTTGTGTATATATGTAATTTGATCTTAGCGCACACACCATGAAAAGTTTTCCACCAAGGGCACAGCTAGGCGCAGACATCCTCCTGGTTCCAGGGGATAGGCTACCCCCCCCCCCCCCTCCCTCTCGCCAATGTTAGATGCCAGCACAGATCAATTTTGAAAGTTTTTGATCCTATTTTTAACAAAACTTTCACTACAGCATGACTAATTTGTGGATTGTGGACTGTTAATTTCATATCTCATGGAATTAGGGAGTTCGGAGTAGGGAATGGCTAATCAAACTTTTTATTGCTTTTTGCGGGGTATCAATTTAAATGTTGATATTTATTTAAATCAACAAATATTATGCCATCAACGCGTTGATAATTTTTTAAAATTTATTTGAGTGGCTTATAATTTTTGGAGAGAGATAACGCAAAAATGAGAGAGTGCTGAATTTCAGTCCCAGTCATACAAAACATTTTTGATGAAGGAGGGTTGAGAAAATAATTCCAATCCAATAGAGAGCGCAATGGGAAGGGAGTTCATGTCTCTTCTTCGCTGATTCTTTTTGTAAGAGACGAAGATTCCTCACTATGTTCTCTGTTCTCTCTCAGTCTTAAATCTCTTCCCATAACACTCGCTTTTGAATTAATTTTTCTTTATTCTTCTTCACCAAAAATGCTTTTGTATGACTGGGGCTGAATTAACACCCTCTCACTTTTCTGTTATCTCTCTCCCCATTTTTTTTTTCCGCACCAAAAGTCATTTTTAAAAATTGCTTTAAATTTAAAAAAATTACCCTAATTTTAAAAATAGCGTTGATATTACGTTGATGTCATAATGTATGTTGATATTAAATAAATATCAACGTCAATGTTGATATTTATTAAAACAATGTTCGTTAAGAGAAAAATGTTGATTTGCCTTTCTCTAGTTCGGAGGTGTGCGGATGGGCGTTTTTCGAAAATTTTTTGATGAATTTAACAAAAATAGTCAAGAAAAGATACATTTTTGAATCCAAGACTTTTCTCGAGTGTCGAGCAGCACCACTATTAATTAATTATCAAATGCTTGTTGGTCTTTTTTCCACACAAATTTTGCTTTTTCAGCAATACTTTGATCTGCCCATTTTTGTCGATTTTTCACACCCATTCCTACAATAACAACGCTACAGTACTCTCATCTGCCAATAAGAATTAATAAAAAAATATGTTTAATTTTTTTTCTTCAAAATCCAACAAAATTTCCCCTTTCAGTCCCAATGAACTCAAGGACGAAATTTTTAGTTTTATTAAGAAGGAAGATCTGAGAAGCATCTATAACAATGCCAAACACCATATTCCTCTCGTGCAGAAGAATTTGCAGTTGCGCAAATGCCGTTTGGGCATCATAAAAATTAATTGGCAAATAATTGAGCAGCAGAATAAAAAACAATTGGCTGGAAATGTTTTGGATTACATAAATCAACCGCTTCCAGGACGTGTTATTGGATTCGAAGAAACTGAAATAAAGTAAAATATTTGAAAATTTTAATTAATTTATATAATTTCTGGGCGATGGAGAGGGGCTTATAGAATTGGGCTCTTCAAAGGCTCCCAAAAAAATTGGTAATTAGAAAATTGTGGCCAAAAAATGGACACTCCACTAATTGATGCTGAGACTGGAGGGGTGGGGGGGGGGGGTGGGAGCGGTGGTATACTGTATACACTAAGAGATACGGTAATTTTTCCTTGAATTTTTTCAGATACATCAGCCAACAAGTTATGGTATTTTTGAACAAATGGAGGACCACAGTTTTCAATTCATGTCCACTTTGTGTGATCATACCAAAGGGAAGTGACCGCATGTTGGAATTTGTTGGACTCAAAATTTTGCCATTCCCGCGCACTACCAATGGCTTGGCATTTTCCACTGACGTCATCCGTGTCATCCCGTCCATTCTCACCGATTGTCCACCACTTCGTTGTGTCGTTTACTTGCACAAAAATATGGCCACCGAAACCGCAAAGTTTGCTGCGCTGCAAACATTGGTCAATTGGTTATGTCCATCATCGGCACTTCCACACAACAGCGATCTGCTGCCATTGAAGAAGTTGAAGTTTTTATGCTCAAAGAAAGTTGCTCTTGCGTTTATTGCACAACTTAAAAAAGTAACTATTAATGGCTTAATGGCTCTACCATACCTTAAATAGCGGGAGGGGGAGGGGGGGGCGGGGGTGACGACCGGAGCCCCAACTTTTGCGCCTCTGTCCAAAATCGGAGTCAAAGTTGGTTTTATTTAAAGCAATGATAGCCTAAACAGCATTTAAATTATGAAAAGATCACTAATGTCTTTTGATTTTTAGGAACATTAATTATGTTGTTTGAAAAATTAATGATTTTTTCAAAAATTTATTGACGATCAAATGATCGGATACAACACTTTCAATCGCTTATTTAAAGCTTGTTTAGGCTGTCGGTAATTTGAAAAACTTAATTTTTAACCCGATTTTGGACAAAGGCACAAAAAAATGTGAAGCGATTAGGGGAAAAGTCAGAGACGAAGGGGTAAGAGAGAGGCGACTTCGTAAGACACGAAAAATTAACGCAAACTCAAAAAAAAATTGAAAATTCAGATTTTTTTTTCAAATTTAGGTTAAGAAGTATGAATTTTTTAAAGTTATTTTTCTAAATTCTTTTAAATTTCTTCTTTTTTTTTTTGCTTTATTTATAGCAGCGCTATTCGAGACGGAAATTACACGGGAATTGGGACCCTTAGACCCTTAGATTTTGAGATCCATTAATCCGTGACTCAAGACCGAGAATTCCCCCCCCCCCCCGTCGGTGGTCCGAGACTTCTTTATTTGATCCCCGTGATCCGAGAACATATTCCCGGGTTCGTCGCGGTGCGATTCGTGACCCCGAACAGCCGACATTTCTCGAGTCAAGACTCTCGAACAGCGGCACCATTGGTTTAGGAATTCCAGTTCGGCGACAACATCCCGCTTCCGCTTCATCGTTGTGTTTTGGCATCCGTATGAACCTGCTGAAATTCCAACATTTTCCATCCGCAACACATTCACCGGCGAACATATGAGCATCAGACAAAATGACAATCAAGCATACACTTTGGTCCGGCAATGTCCTCCCAACTTGATTTCACTTGAGGCGGAAATTGATAGCGTCAAATCGGAAATTTAAAGATGAAGAAAACAAAATTATAATTAGCTTGGCGGATGACGACACCGAAGAGGGGTAAGAAAAGAAGTTTGAATTTGTGGCATTTTTGTTAATTAAAATTTGAAATGCTCAGAATTTTGGAGCACGAACCATCCACCGCCAGTTCAAGTGGCCAGCAACAGCAAAAGTGATGAATGAGGCGGCGATTAGTGTTGGAATTTCTTCGAATTTGATGCCCGTTTATCGTCTGTCGGACACTCTCCAAATCAACGAAACCAATTAATTTTCCATTATTTTCTGCCGACCAATGTTTCTTTTCGGCATATTCTTTTTCATTCATTCACTTTTATTTTATACAATACATACACATATTTCAATACATAATTCTATGCATATTCCATATAAATGTCAGTGCCTTCTTAACATATTTACTCTTGTTTACATATATTCATTCGCCTGTTCTCTATTGTCTATGATTTTTGTTTAAAAAATTACTTATAAAATGTTTTTTGGCTTATTTGAATTTAAATTGTCGAAAATTCGTTAAAAATGGGAAAACATTTAACGATTCATTAGGGATAATCACCATTCACAGTTTCAGCTGCTGCTTATGAGTGATAAGAAATGTGTCTGTGAAGCAAAAAGATTTGCAATTTTAAGGAAACAAACTTACAGTAAGCTATTCCAAATACGATATTGCGTTTGTGTAAAACTGATTAATATGGAAATGAATTTACAACATCGACCTAATCAAAGTATGTCTTTGTCGCATTTTGTCAAACTGATTTGATTAGTATGGAGAGAAACTTACAGTAATCTATCCAATGAGTGATCAAAATTTTATTAAAAACTGATCAAAATTGAATAAATGTGATTAAATTATTATTATTATTTTAACATCTTAATAATTATTATAATTGTTATCATCATTATTAGGGAAGGGAATTTAGGTGCGAATTTTAGGCAAATGCCTAAAATTTCTCACAATTTCATTTGTATACGATAACTTTTATAATGCCTATTTCGGGATTTTCGAAAAAAATCTTAACAAAAATGTAAAAAAAGAGACAAATAGACCCTCTAAAATTGACCAAAAAAAATATTAAAAAATATACCCCTAAGAATTGAAAAAATTTCACAAAAATTGATCACCAATTTTTTTTAATAGATTTTTTTTTAATTCACCCTTATTCGAAAAAATTTTAAATTATGTAAATTTAACTATTTCGTTTCGTTTTGTGCTAATTTAATGCCTATTTAGACGATTTTTTCTGCTCTTTTTAGATGCCAATTTCGCGATTTTTTGTGCCTAAAATTCCCATCCCTAACAAATATGTAAGTATCATCATTCTCATTTCTAAAAAGCGCAATTTCCTTGGCCTTGGCAAAATTCAATCAGCCTGCACTGTTAATTAACACCAATTAAACAGCATCATCAACATCATCACTAAGTGTAATGACGTTCCATTTGGTGTTTAAATTCCATTCAATCGCCTCCTTTTCCCATTTGGCCCATTTGTGCCGATCCCGCGCGATTGGACAGCGGCGAATCATCACCACATAGTATTGCATACTAGCACCAGGACTTTCAAAATGTTGAAGTGCCAATTGTTCGCCGGTCAATGCGTTGGTCACGCAAAACGGTTCAATTGCTTGGGCATCTCTAACATAAAAGGTCCAATCAAAGCACGTGATTATGATGATGAAGTTGGCACGAGAAGAAGCATTGGCAAATGACTGAAAAGCATAGCGCCAAATAATGAATGGGTCACTTAATCACTCCTTTTGCCCCCCCCCTTCCGACAAAATATATAAATGGCTTTAGTGCATTTATAGGCATCCAATGCTCAGTTTATTTGGCCGTAACCTTTTCTTAGAAACCAAATAATTGTCAAAACATGAGAACTTATTTTAACCGAAAAAAAGATCTAAATTCTATGTGTGTCCAGTTTTATGGGCGTAAATCAAATAATCCCGTTTTATGTCCGTTGGTGTAGTGGTAGTTCGCTAGTCAAGCTTGGTTTGGATCTCAGTTTCGGTTCCTCTACATGTAAATCAATTGGTAATAGTATACTTTATCCCCCCCCCCCTTTTTCAAAAAAAAAAAAAATTTTTTTTTAAAGTACCTAAAAATAGGTTTTAGGGGGTTTTGGGGTCGCTGATCACGAATCCGACACCCATTTCTACTAATTCCGAACCCCGGACACGAATTCGAACAAAAAGTCGAAAACTCAAATTTTTCGAATTTCGATTTTTAGGCTAAAAATGGTTTAAACAATCTTTTATCGAAGCACTGATGACTTTTAAACTTCATTTTAATGTATTTAGACCTTGTTCGACCAAAACTCAAAATTCGAAAATTTTGAATTTTCGACTTTTTGTTCGAATTCGGGTCCAGGGTTCGGAATTGGTCGAAATGGGTGTCGGATTCGTGATCAGCGACCCCGAAAACCCCCTAAAACCTATTTATAAGTACTTTTAAAAATTTTATTTTTTTGGAAAAAAGGGGGGGGGGATAAAGTATACTATTACCAATCAATTTTACAAAGTTTACTTTTACTTTTAATAAAAAAAATAAATTATTTAAATTTTTATGAAGAAAAAACGTTTTTTTTTTTAAATACATTAAAAAGTTTGGCACTGCACTTCATAACTCGGTACTCGTGCTTATTTTGTAAGCCAAAATTTTGAAAATTCAAAACATAAGTGAAATTTTTTTTGCATATTTTCAAGAATTTAGAATTTCCTTGGTTTTAACAATTTCTAAGTATTTTTCTTATGATGACTTTTGCTTGTTTTCCTTTTTTTTATGTTCCATCGCCTATTTTCCCTAATTTTGGACATTTGTCCCCCCTCCCCCGCCGCCAAGGTAACCCACCGTGTCAAAGTGCCCTACTGTATAAATATTTAGATTATTTGATTACCGTCTTGATTTTTTCAATTTTGGAGATCCGGTTCTCTACTTCGAAATCGCCGCAATACATGCTGTGCCATCCGCATTTGAGCACTTTTGGCGCCAGCGAAATGCCACCGATGTCGCACGACGACGGCATTGGCGTGAGCAACCATTTGGCCAACGCAACTTCATTTGGCGACGACACATCGGCACTTTGTTGCGCATCATCCATGGCACCAACTGTTGTTGTTGTTGTTGTTGTTGTTGGAAATACGGGTATATTTTCGTAAAATGGCAAAAAAAGTGTGCGAGTTGTTGGCGTACAATAATTGTCGAGAAATGAAGCCAGAAAAGATTGGCAAATTTCGTTGGGAATAAACAAGCTGCAAATGTTGTTGCCAAGAATTGGCCAAATGTGTTGCTTAATGTAAGCTGAAAAAGGAATTTCTTCCTCAAAGAGCACATTTGTTGAACATAAGGCGAACAATGGGCGAAGTCGGCACAAAAATTCCACAACATTATGATCAATATAGCTGAAAATATAATGAATCATTGAAGGACAATCCGTCAGTGAAAGAAAGTCCGTTAATTACGGACAATCCACCAGTGAAGGACAATCCGTCAGTGAAAGACAGTCCGTTAATTAAGGACAAACCACCAGTGAAGGACTGTCCGTCAGAGGAGGATAGTTCGTTAATTAAGGACAATCCGTCAGTGAAAGGTCAGTCCGTTAATTACGGACAATGCACCAGTGAAGGACAATCCGTCAGTGAAAGTCAGTCCATTAATTACGGACAATCCACCAGTGAAGGACAATCCACCAGTGAAGGACTGTCCGTCAGAGGAGGATAGTTCGTTAATTACGGACAATCCACCAGTGAAGGACTGTCCGTCAGAGGAGGATAGTTCATTAGTTAAGGACAATCCGTCAGTGAAAGTCAGTCCGTTAATTACGGACAATCCACCAGTGAAGGATTGTCCGTCAGAGGAGGATAGTTCGTTAATTAAGGACAATCCGTCAGTGAAAGACAGTCCATTAATTAAGGACAATCCACCAGTGAAGGACTGTCCGTCAGAGGAGGATAGTTCGTTAATTAAGGACAATCCGTCAGTGAAAGACAGTCCATTAATTAAGGACAATCTGAGAGTGAATGACAATCCTTCAGTGAAGGACACTATGTCAATATTAAATTATTATTATTAAATTTTTTTTTAAAATTTCTATCAATAAAATTAAAAATAATTTGATTCAATGGCAAAACCCAGAAATTTTCAGTTTTTCATGTTTTTGCCTAATAAATGATAATTAAAGTAATTAAACGAGCCATTACTCAATGTAAATGTATCGGAATCCGACCACTTTGTTGGGCACCGGTCTGTCCGCAATTGGCACCAATTTCCAATCGTCAGTCCGGTGGTCACGAAAAAAAATTTACATTTGCTTTTTGTCGGCAGTGCCGTGGCCGTCTTCGTCATCTCCACCATGGGTGCCACCAATTTTTTGGCAATTAATTCGAATGCTTCCCAATGTCCAATGGCGCGTTTTGAAGTGTTCGTCAACCAAAGCGTCAAAACGGCTGCTGAGCAGCGCAATTTGAAGCCCAATTTTGGCGGGTCGAAGCAAATGGAACAGCTCAAGCCAACTGTCGCCGCAAATGAATCTGAAAAAGCTGAGATCGAAGGCATCCCGACGAAATCCCGATCCCTGTCAATCCCGAAGATTTATTTTGGAAAGACGAGCGGGATTTGGCTCGCCAGACGGGGTCGAGATCCTGCCGGGATTTCCCCGGGGTCCCAATCCTGGCTTTTGTGAAGAGGGCCGGGATCCGGATCTCAATCATGATTTGAATCCCAGGGTCGAGATTTCGAGATTTAATGCCCCAGTAAAACCGAGTTGAATCTCAATAATACAATCTTGGTCTGGATCCCGCTTGGATTTTCCCGGGATCCCGATCCCGCTTTTTGTGAAAGAATGGCAGCGATCCAGATCTCATCAAGTCAGAACTTGAATCCCAGGGTCGAGATTCAAACCCCGGCAAAATCGAAATTTGAATAGCGTAATCCTGGCCTAATGCCGCCAATCTTGAATTCCCGACTTTTCAAAATTTTTGCTCTAGTTGTCAGAGGGGTCGCAATTTAACATTTTGGAAGGGCTGAATTTAGGAAAAATAAATAATCGGCCCAAGATGCGCCGAAATTTATGGTCGTCCTTGCATACCAATGGCACCGCCTGGAGAAATTTTTTGAAGTTTTTTTACAGGTTTCACAAAAAAAGCTCAACAAAGCCTCATTTTGCGGTTTACATCTGTCTTTCATAACGAAAAGTTCTTTTCAAAGGGAACAAAATGTTCATATAAATGGCAAATGTCGTGCCATTTGCACCCCAAACAGAGCATCGAAATTTAGGCACCGAAATGCCGTGGCATTTGCTCAATTTATGGGTCTCTGTGGACGGATTTTTGAATTCAGTACCCCAGTTTTCGGCAAAATTTGTCAATAAACATCTAGTTTAACAGACGGAATTCAGGGTTGGCGAGTCAATAGCAACTCGTACAATAAAAATTTACGAAAGAGAGCCTAAGCCTAGTGCCATCGGGTTGGCAGGCACATTAGGGACTGCCTAATTACTATATGTATTAATTACTAAATTAATTCCCATTAGGAGGGCCGTTTTTTGTTCGAATTGAGCGGAAAAACAAAGCAAACTTTTCATGGATTCTCTATTACAGAAAAACGGCACATTTATTTACACATACATTTGCTTTTCCATCTGTTTTTCCACTTTTTCTGGATTGTCCGACATTTATTTTGAAGATTGACGCCGATTATTGGTGCCTTCAATGGACAATGCTAAATTTGAGTTTTAATTATTAACAGATGCCTCTTTCATTAGGCTTGTTTTGGCAGTTCGACAACATCCAAACAGTTTTGGCTACTGCCTGACAATTGGTCGACGCGACGATTGGCCTACATAACGAATGGCATGCAGGACAATTGGCTTGTAAGACGATTGGCCTACACGGCGATTGTCCTTTAATTGGCCTATGGGACGAATGGCCTACAGCAGCAAGGCGATTGTCCTATAAGATCATTGGCCTACGGGACGATTGGCCTACACTGCAATTGTCCTTTAATTGGACCTTGGAGCGAATGGCTTATAAGACCATTGGCCAACATTACGATTGTCCTACTCAGCAAAAATCGGATGAACCATCCTTGACTGAATGAGCAGGGCCAAACGTAATAATAATGCAGCAATAGCGCTCTCTATTGACCAACAATATTTGAACGTTTATGAAAGCGCCAAATGTGACACTATGCCAAAACTAAATGTTGTTGTTTTGTTTAAATTGCTGATAGTTAGGGCTGGGAAATTTAGGTAAGAAAAATCGCGAAATAGGTATTTAAATAGGTACAAAAAAGCTCAAAATAGGTATTAAATAGGTACCAAAATCCCGAAATAGGTAGAAAAATAGGTAACTAAAATTCTTTATTACGATTTTTTAATGGAAAAAAGCAAATAAATAGGGAAAATTTTGGTTCTATTTCTTTGTAAACGAATAATTTAAATATTTTTAATATGTTCTTAGAAAATATTGACCTTTTAAATTAAAAATTTTGTTAATAAAAAAATAAATAAATTTTGGGGGAAGAATTTTTGGGAAAATTTTCAAATTTTTAGGGGTGTATTTTTTGAATTTTTTTTACAGCTCGATTCTTAGGAGTGTATTTTTTGATTTTATTGCATTTTTGTTAAGGAATTTTCTGAAAATCCTTAAATAGGTATAATAGGTAGAAAAACTCCAAAATAGGTAAAAATAGGTATTATAAAAGTCATCGTAGAAACCCAAAACCAAGTGGAAAATGCTTTTTTCGTGCTTATCTGTGCGTATTAAGTGCGCAAAATTTTAGGTATTTACCTAAATTTCCCAGCCCTACTGATAGTGCCGGCAAATTTTTTAAACCATTCCTTCGTTTGTCTTTTTTAAATCTAATTAATTTGTAATTTGTATCCGAATTCAATATAAAATTGACCCTTATTTGCCATATTTGTTGTTGCTCATTTGAAAATACTTTTGTGCGCCGTCTTTGATTGGAAAAATATGCAAAAAAAAAAAAAAAAAATCTGAAAATATGTAGTAAAAATTGCAAAATATGCATGAAATATAAATAAAAGCCCAAAATATGCAAGAATATGCAAATAAAGTCCCGATTTTTATACGCAAATACCAAAAAGAAGGTGTTTTTCGTACTAATTAGACTACGTAGAATCCAGGAAAAAAAATATGCATTTGCATATTTTTGACAGCTCTCGAAATCACATATAAAGTGCCGAAAGCCTGGACTTTCGTAGAGCTAAAAACCTTCGGTCCAATTAAAACGGCATTATTAATTAAATTTGTGGCAATCGTTTTTTCAAATTTGTGTACAAGCGATGATGGTTCACTAATTTGACATTTACCATACATTTCCATTTATTACCGTATTCGTATTGCACTTTTGTGCCACAATTAAAAAAAAACAACCACAAATATCTCCCTCCACACCCAAGTCATCAACAAACACAACAATTTGCATTCACAAAACAGTGCAGGCAAAAATGTAAATGATGGTTTTGTTCGGTGGTTAGCTTAGCGGCAGCAGCAGCGATGACTAATTGATTGACTAATTGATTGTGCTGATTAGCTATGTATGTCCCCCCCGGGGGTGGGGCACAAATACAAAACCGAACGAACCGCCACCGAAGAGCAGAAGAAGCCCATCAACAACAACAACAACATATTCATCATCACCATAATGTACAAGCAGCAAAAAATAGAGAGATGATGCTGATGAGCTGGGACGATGGGGATGAAGAAGAAGAAGAGTGGGATGATGAAGAGTGGAAGAATGTGATAGTGGAGGGGATGAATAAGAGAAAATGCGGGGGGGGGGGAAGAGAATGGGGGCGGGGACCGACCGATTAGTCGTCAAATGCATAGCAAAACAGAGCATCAATTTCATTTCAGTGGAGCGGAGCTGCTGCTTCTGCTGTGCCCCGCTTCCTCCCACCCCATCATTTAAGCCTCTAACACAGAGGTTAAAAGTGGGGCATTCAAATGGGTTCAAAAAAAAAAAGAATTTTTTAATTCGATAATCCCTAAAATCTTCTAAAGGTACCCCCATAGTGCCTCGGTTTTTGTGGGCTCTCTTTCCCAGAGGATTGCGAGGTCGGCATTTCGATTCGGTTCATCTCTGACAATTGGCACTTTTTTTTGTTCCAAAATTGGCATCTCCAACCGTGACGAGGCGGCGCAGAGTTGGGGCGGTATGTTCGGGTGATAGTACTGCTCGACAATCTCGGTCTCGATTCGAAAGATATATTTCGGACTTTCAGAGTCTCAACCAGCATTCTAAATAGGGTGGTGGAACACCGGCCCATAAATGAATTTTCAAAAAAATTTTGTCCCCCAAAAATTCGGGGTCCCACCCCCTATAAGAGGGCAACAGGCACATCATGCGGTGCTGCACATTGTCGGCGGGGAGACGGACGGTCAGTGGTGAAAATTGGGTTCGGATGGGGGGGGGGGGCGGAGGTTCCATATATAAGGGGGAAGTGAACACTCTCTCCCGTCATTTTACCCCCTCATTTTTCGTCCTCCGCCGTTTGTTTCGTCTTCCGCCGCGCCGTCGATGGTGGAGACGGACGGACGCGGAGACGAAAAATAAATGACCTTGAATCGGCACTTTCTCTTCACTTCCTCATCTTCCTGTCTCATCACATCACATCACATCATCTTTGTTGTGCCCAATCGTTGTTGGCATTCATTCATTCACTTTTTAACTGCCAATTATTTGCTCTTTCTTCCCACCACCCCAAACATTGTGTGAATCTGTGTACAGTTTTTAGAGATCGGACAGAATCGAATCGGGATCCCGATCCGGTAATCCGGGTACACTTTCAAAATGCATTCCGGGCACGGGACCCCGAAAAAGTCGGATTTAATACCTGAAACCGGGATCCCAAAAAAGCCGGCTTTAAATGCCCGAAACCTGGAGCCTGAAAAGGTCTTTTTTGCCCGATTCAGTCTGGAGACAAATAATGGCGAGATTTTGATTTCCCTTAAAATTTAGCATTTTTTCGCAATTAAAAATATTTTTCTCCATCAAATTCAATTCAAAAATATATAGATAATCTCACTAATCTCCCAATTTTAATCTCAGGCGATTAAACACACGATTTAAATACCATTAATTGGGCGCATCCTCATCGTCGGCGGGAGGGGCCGGGGTTAATTAGCGAAAAATTGGGATTAAATAAATGATCAGGGGCCAATTAGTGTAGGGGTGACAAAGATGAGTCATCCTTCCCCCGGGGAGTGCTCTACCATCTGTCCCAATCAGATAAATATATGTACACAAAAACAAAACACATTCACAGTGTGCTGCTGGCCTCTCCCCGTGCCACTGATCGGCCTTTGGTCGCCCCCGCCCCTCCCCCCGAGGGGGCGGCGGACGATCAGTAGCGAGAGGACCCCGCCGGAGGGGGTTTTTCATTTGCCAAACGCCGTCCATCCCATCCCCCCAAAGCAGCGGGGAGAGAGAGGAGGAGGCCCCCGGCCCATCAATTCTTCCATTTTCTCATCATTCTTCTCCCCTCCTCCCCGCTCCCCGTCACCCACATTTTGTTCCTCCTCCCCTCCTCTACTGAACTGCTGGGGGAGGGGCTGTTGTGGTGGTGCACATCCCCTCCTCCTACTCCCAGTCCATCCCTCCTCCGATCGATGGCGATCCGTCCACCGCCACGGGTTGGAACCTGAGAAAACGGGGGGATAGAGAGAGGGGGGGGGGGGGGGGGGGTGAAGATTAGGTTGTTGTTGTTGGTTGTTTTGTGGTATAGGTAAGGTAGGTAAGGGGGGGGGGGGGGGGAGAGACGGAGGAATGGGATTAGGGTGGGGGGGATAATGGAAGGCATTGATTCCCTCCCATTTAATTCAAATCTTCCCCTCCCCCCCTCCATCGCCCCCTCTTCATTTTTAGTCTCTCCCATTTTCCCCCTCTCCCCCCCCCTTTTGCCTTGCCTTTTTGCTCCCCCCTCCCCCATTTTCATTCGGCTCTGAATGCGAATTGCGAATGTCCCTACCCCGCCCCTCCTCCCTCGCCTGTTCCTCTATGAAAATCTGCATTTTTCCATCCCCTATGTACCCCCCCCCCCCCTCCCTACCCCTG
The DNA here is from genome assembly GCA_023374025.1 of Heterodera schachtii. NCBI lineage: Eukaryota > Metazoa > Nematoda > Chromadorea > Rhabditida > Heteroderidae > Heterodera > Heterodera schachtii. The sequence continues at coordinate 732,383 of SIJG01000010.1, read as the reverse complement.
TCCATATCCCCATTTAACAGCCACAGCATTCATTCGTTCATTTTTCCGATTCCGTCTCCCCCCCCCCCCCCTTCTCAATGCCCTCCCAGCTCCCACCCTATGAATCTGCATTTCTTGCACCCACCCTTGCCCCCCTCTGACCCCTACTCTTCTCTCCCCTTCCTAGCATCCCATCCCATTCGGTTCCTGTGCCGCTCGCCCCAATCACATTTCTTGCTTCTTCTAGCTAATCATTCCAACTTTTGTCCCCATTTTCCAATCCTCTTCCTCCCTTCTCCGTCATCCGTTTTATGATGTCCATTCCCCCCCCCCAAAGTCTCCCCTCCCGTCGCTCTCCTATTAAACAAAATGTTTTTTCCTATTGCATTCCCCTCATCTCGGATCAATGCTTGTCTAAGCTTCATTATCTCCCCACTTCCCCATTATTTAAGTCTAAATCCCTTTAGGGATTTTGTCTGCTGATCAACCTTTTGTCCCATTTTATATCTGAGAGAGCAGTGATTTGAGACAAGATTTTGTCCAATATTTGTCTCAACCCCGCTCTTTTTATCTCCTCCCACATATTTAAACTCTGAGAAATCCCTATCTGCCCCCCCCCCCTTATTGAAAGCTTCTCCATTCCCTTTCACTGCGGGGCCGATGCAAATTAGGGATTCGGTCTGATGATCAATATTTTCTTATAAGAGTCGGGATTTGTCAAGGTTTTGTCCAATATATCCCCCCCCCCCCCTGTTCCCCCTATTTTTATCTCTTCCCAAATATTTAAACTCCAAGGAAATCCCTACCTGCCTCCCCCATCGAAATCCTTCCCCCCCCCCCGCGGGGTGTCCACACAATTCAAATCCCTCCCCCTCGCCCACCCCATTTTTTCTTCCCCATTTCAAACTGTCAGCAGCGATTGTTTCACCCCCATCACCTCGCTTTTGTTCCTCTGCTCTTCTGCTGTTTTGATGGGATGGGATTTGGGGATTTGTTGGGGGGGGGGGGGGATTGACGACGACGACGACGACACCCAATTTTTCGGGGTGTGGTTAAATTTGAGGGCTCCCCGGGGGGACAACCGTAAGGTAAAGAAAGGGACGGATGGACCGACCGACCGACGGACGGACCATCGACCGGTTTTTCCACCCAAATTTTTTTACCAACCAAAAACCTCAAAAATTCAGTGCACCTAGCTGGCAGCAGGTTTTACACGACAATAACAGCAGCAGCATTTGGCAAAAGAAAGGGCCGCCAATTGGCCAAAAAAGGCCGCCGTAAATCGGTGGGGGAGGGGCTGATTAAATTTCATTAATTTGTTGTGGACTTTGTGCGGTTTCAATTTCAATCTTCATTCGTGGGAATCCAGTGACCAACCAATCCATCAATCCAATCGATTGATTGATTGAAAACTAGTTTAGGTTTTTGAATTTTTAAACCGTCGCAATTGCACAATTGCCATTTTTGGCATTCCCGATTCATTTTGGGTTTGCCATTCTCATTTTGCATGTTTTTTGAGGAGATAAATCATCCCATTCAATTTTCGTGCAGATCAGTTGATTGATTGATCGGCAGATTAATGAGATTTCAGTTTTTGTTTTTTAACTTGCGTATGGCATTTGACATTTTTGGCATCCCCGACATTTTGGGTTTGCCATTCTCATTTTGCATGTTTTTTGAGGGGATCAATCATCCCATTGGCATTTCCAAGGTGTCAGAAATTACCATTATGTAAATTATTCGTTTTTTTCCAATTTTTCTCTTTCGAATCTTCCAATTCTCTGAGAAAAAAGCATTTTTTCCCCTAAATTTGCATAAATTTTCCCCTCATTTTTTTTTTTTTTTGGAAAACCGCCGATTAATTCCTTTAAAATAATATTTATTCAAATCATTCACAAAATATTTGTTATTTGTTTGCTTGTTTTTACAACATAAAATTATGTATTTTTGGTTTAATATTTGTTTTTAAATTTGCAAAATTTGGCAAAAATTTGTCCCAAAACAAGAAAGGCCTTGGAAGAAAAACCGGAAAATAGGCAATTTATGAATTGTAAAAAAAACAGGACAAAATGCCCCATTTAAGGACCTTGTTTTCCTCAACAGATGATGATGATAAATGAGCATAAATGAGCTCCCTCCTCAAATTTCAGTTCTGCCCTATTTTTGCAAGAAAATCGCTAATTATCTACTAATTATTCTTTTTTTATCCTTTAATTATGAATTTTTTCGTAAATTTTTATATTTAAAAATTAGTTTTTCCCTTCGTTAGCTTCAGACTTTTTTTAAAAACATTTAAAATTAAATCTTTTAAAAGGTCAATCCATTTTCTCATCATAAGATAGGCCTGAGGTACAATTTTTGCAAAATTTTTCTCTCAATTTATTAATTAATTGCGCAATTTAAAATTTTCTGCCGCTAATATTTTTTAACCCATAATAAATTTCATAAGCAAAAACAATTAGTTCATTATAAAGTATTGAGCTAATTAAATTTCAAAATCACCTTTTCATTGCCCCGGGGCGCCCCTAATTTTTAAAAATTAATTTTGCCTCCTCAATTTACCTCACATTAATTAATTAGGCACACAATTTATGAAAATGTTCCTGCCCGAGGGCATTTTCAACCTCATAAAATTCCCCCCCCCGCCATAAAAAATTCCTAAAATCCAAAATCCTCCAGTGCTTTATCCCCTTGCCGCGCCCGGTCTCCATTCGCCAGCCATAAGCCCCCCATTTAAAGCCCCCCTCCGGCGCTCCATTCCATCGCCCGCCGGCGTCGTGCCGCTGCGCAAATTGTCGCGGGGGCGGGGCGGGGGGAGGGGCGGTGTTTAACTGACCCAGAAAGATTTTCCGCTTCCTTCCGCGTCCTTTCTTAAGCATCATCGACTCCCCCCCCCCCCGCCCGCCCCCTCTTCAAATGATTGACCGCAATTCAAATGAATGAATGAATGAATGAAATCCCTCCGTCCGTCCATCCCTCGTCCCCTCGGGGGATGTCCCCTCGTCGTCCCCCGCCCTCCCCCGCGCGGTCGGTTTGAATTGCAGCGCAGCGATCGACGGATCGCCAAACGCCGCCAGACACACAAAGACTGAGAAGAGAAGATTTCAGATCAGCAGCAGCAGCGTTTAATCTGATCAGAATTGACCTGCTCGTCTTGCTGCTGCTGATCTGACTGAACTGGCGCACTTTCGGGGGGACTTTTATCCACGCTTAAATCCTATGGGTTGTCGTAAGATTCGAAGCCCGGGGAGCGGGGCTCCCGTGAGGCTTCATCACTTGGTAATTAGTGATTTATCCCCCTATTGATTGGTATGTATGCGGAAATTTTGGCACCGAAAAAAAAAGCTTTTGGCACCGAATTTGCCATTTATTTTATTTTTTTTGCTATGCCAAATTTAAATTTTCCAGCGGATTTTGCCCCAATTACCCACAAAACCTTTTAATGGTCGCAAATTAAACTCTCTAATAGCTCTTCAAAGGCCAGCAGTATGACCTCCTCCGTTTTTGCGATGGAGAGGAGGCGGTCCGATCGCATTTATTCCATTTTAATGATGCCTCTTGATCCACAAATTGATCAGGAAATGCTTGAGTGGGTGGGGTCGGCATGCGCCGCTTGTTGAGACGGAAAAGCTCCACATAAAGCATTATTGGTTGCGCTATTTAACCAAATCTTTGATCGGATTTGTGCTCTGCACTTTGATCATCCTTCCTAAACGATTTGATCAAAAAATTCGATTAAGTCCATTTATTGTCAGAGCAATTCGATTTAAATCTGATCAGGACTGTACTGGAAGAAAGAGTTCAGAATGACAAGTTTATTCAAGACGTTGATTTGTTCAAGCTAAACCTGATTATTTTATTTGGACAAATGGCTTAATTGAAACAAGATCATGGCGAATTCCTTTTGGATTAATCCGTCTGTCCCATCCCGTAAATTCGGCATTTTTTTTGCGCGAAACCGTAATTCCATTCACTGATGGGCCTCAATTTCTATACCATTAAGACTAATTTCAAAAATCACTGATCATATTTGGCCTGATCATGATCGTACCGGAAAATGGTGGCTTCATCTATTGAAAGCCACTTTCCAAATCACTGTTAAATTATTGGTCAACTTAAATTATGATCAATTTCAGTCATTAACGAAGCCGTCGTGTTCATTTCAAGGGCCTAATTTAGAGCATCCGTAATCCGTAATTGCGTCGGCAGTTGTTTTTTACAAATTGATCATTCGCTTTTTGCGCATCTGTCCTGTCGCCCATCTGTTCACTAATCGGTGCACGAGCGTTTTGCGTAATTTTTTTTGTTATTCATCATCATTCCTTGACATAATTATCTCATTACGACTCCAACCAGCAAGCAATTAGTAATCGATCCATCATTTTATGGAAAAAAACAAATACTGATTGATCACATTTGCTCCTTAATTAGTAGTAATCGGAATACATAAGAATGTTCATGATCATTCATTAATTGTTTTAATCGGAATTCATTATGATCAGCGGGGTTCAATGGCAAGTTATGAGACCAATATCAAGAATATTTCATGGTATACCAGTTTCGGCAATTTCATGCCTAATTGAGATCTTGAAAATTCTCAAGAATCAAGAGACTGTTGTCATCTCGATGGTCTAAAACCGAGACCCGGACTAGGCCTTAAGTAATACTCGAGAACTAACTAGGGCTGTTCGAGAGTCACATTTTCGTGTTTCATGTTTCGAAATTTCTCGAGTTTTGTTAGGGTGGTTTCGGTCTCAACTCTCGATCTCGATTCTCGTGGGGTCAATTCACAGTCCAGTCTCAACTCTCGAAGGGTTAATTCTCGACCTTGATTATCAGTGTCTCTTTTCAGTCTCGATTCTCGAGGGGTCAATCAATTCCCGATCTTGGCACCTACCGTTGTCTCGGTTTCTGTCTAAACCCTTGAGGGGTCAATTTTCGCTTTCAATTACCGAGTTTCGGCAAAATGCCAACTCTCCAACATCAGCCCAGTCTTATTACTAATTGTAAATATATATATATATATATATAGCTAACATATAAGAGGGATGAGTGGATTAGTGGACGGACAAATGGACCATCCATCCATCATTTTTCCCAATTTTATACATTTGCACAAATAAATGTGTGTTTTGTTTGTCCCCTCTCCCGTCCGTCCCCCCCCCCCATTTTTGTGGACGACGACCGACAGCAGAAGACACAATTAGGCCAATCCAATCCCCCCCCCCGGCGCCGCCCCCCCCCCCCCTAAAAATTTTTCCACGTCCTTTCGTCGTCAACAAAAACAGGAGGAACCTCCCTCATTTTTGCCCCCCCCCCCTCAGCTCAGCTCAAGCACTTTTCTTGTTGTTTATGCAGTTGTGTTTTGTTTATTTTTCACGGGAGCTGTGCCTCCTGCTGCATTTTCCGTTGCCTTTCCCGCCTTTTTATTCTCCGATAAAAAAATTTTCTGGTTTGGCATTTTGTCATTTCAAATTTGAATTTTGCTCGGCAAAATTCTCCAAGAAAATTGAAATTGAAAATCACTTCTTTTTCTAATACAAGAATTTTACCCAAAATTTACGACCTGTTTTTTAATGTCCATTACTTGATTTTCCCAGGCTAGGCTTAGGCTTAGTCCTGGGTTTCAAAAAAAAAATCAAAGTTTATGCATTAGCCCTAAATTTTTAGGCTACGGGTAAATGGCTAACTCCATCTTCTTTTACTAGGGCCCCTGTATGTAGTAAGTTCTGAAATTTTTCATAAAAAATTGTTTTTAAATTACATTCCCAAAATTCTCTCTTATTTTACTAAATTTAAAATAATTAAAAAATTAATTTTTCTAAAATTTTCATTCTTTCATTTTTAAATTTGTTGTACAATGTTTAATTTTAATGTGCTCTTTGCTGTACATTTTGTTGTGCAATTCATTCTCATTTGCTCTCGGCCATAATTTGCCATTTTCTCCAAATGCTTCTTCCGTCCGCTTCCGTCCCGTGCCGGATAATTTTGTGCCATACATTTGCCTAATTAGGCATGGGGGGCAGAACACTTCGGCATAAGTAATGGGTATGGGGGACAGACTAAAATTTCAAATTCCAAAGAATTTTCAAATTTAATAAATTAAATTTTAAAAATGCTCTTTCGCTTCACATTCCAAAATCAGCAGCCCCGCCCGATTAGCCCCAAAAGTGATTGACGATGATTGATCACCACCAATTTGCCGATCAATTAGTCCCAGAAATGGAAACAAATTTGCCCACAAATGATCAATTTTTGAGTCAAATTGGGCCAAAGTTTTAGCAGAATTCGGATCCAATGCATGCAATAAAATTTTAACAAAATTTATGATACACAAGTTATCAGTTCAATTTCTGATCAGCTTTTCATTTACCCTTGATGTTTATGTTTCAAAATGTCGTTAAGAAAATTGGCACCAAATCGACTAAATTATTTCTTAATTAGCCTATCAATTTTGACTAATTTCCCTGTTTAATTATCTGATTATTTTCATCAACCACAAATCATTTGTAAATTAATTATTCAGATCAGCCCATTCATTTTATTGCCTTGAGTTTTTGTCTCAAAAATTTTCTTCAAAATGCCCGCAGGGCATCAGTATAACCGTCCCAAAATTTGTTGGCACATTTTGCCGCCGCTTCTCCTCCTCTTCATAAGCTATTCTCCCGGTGGATTTTTGTTGGCACAAAATAATGACGGCAAAACGAAGACGCCCGCGTTGCCAACGCTTGCGGACGACGGCAGCCCAACCGCCGCGGCAGCGGCGTCCGCGCCATCGCCAGCAGCTGATCAATCGTCCGCTGCCGCCACAACGGCTGATCAACAGCTGCTGTTGCCGAAGGAGTCAATTGGTCTGCCGCCATTGTTTCCCATGGACACAACGCCAATGCCACCGCCGCGCAATTAGTGAGTGTGCTCCCGCATAATTAATTGATCATTAGTGGTCGGATGTCATCGCTATGAAAATTCATTAATTAACATATCGTTAGAGAATGTATAGCACCACCGCCACGCAATTAGTGAGTGCCTGATTAGCTAATTGATCATTAGTGATTAAATGTCACTTAATTGATCATTAGTAATTAAATGACACTGAATTGATCCATTAATGATGGATGTTACCGTCATGCAATTAGTGCGTGGCGCGAGCTTATTAATTATTAGTGGACGGATGCCACCGCTACACAATTAATTGATTGACAAATCGCTGTCACGTATGAGTGGCACACTACGCCCCCCCCCCCCTCAGTGTGCCATTTACACAAAAATTAGTGCCGTTATCCGATCATTTTCTTCCCCAACAGTTCCGCCTCCTATTTGGTGATCGCGCCAAAAATTGTGCGGCCCGGGCTGCCCTATGCCGTGTCGGTGAACATTCTGCGCAGTGCGGAGCCCGACCACATTGTCCGGGTGGAGATCAGGGACAGCAAAAATGAGACGATGGCCGCGCGGGTGGTCAGCAATTTTCCGGACTGGTGAGAATTTTTTTTTTAGTTTCGAATTTTCAAATAAAATTTTCGAACAAAAACCTAACCGATTAGGTGATAAAGCCTTCAATTTGAAAAATTAGAAATTTTTAAAATTTTCATACCGGTTTTAGAAATCGGAATTTAAAAAAAAATTCAACTATGAATCATAGAAAATTAATAAGAAATTTTTTTTTTTTAATTTTGACCGATTTTTCAAATTTTATGATAAATTGCTAAGTTCTTTCAAAGATTTTCCAAAAATTGCTGAAAAACTAAAAAAAAATTTCTTACAACTTTCTTATAATGTATAAAAAATTTCTAGGTTTTTTTTTCAATTTCTAAAATGAAAAGCAGGGTGGCGGGAAATTTTGTTAAAATTTAAAAATTCCAATCCTTTCATATGCGCAGGAATGCCGCAAACGGTGGTGGTGGAAAATTTGTCGGAAGAAAGCTTTTTGCCCGAGGAGGACTACAGTGTTTATGTGAAGGGAGAAACGGTAATTAATTAATTAATTAATTATTCAACTAATTAATCAATTATGCTTTAATCACGGCGAAATTTAACCGCCCAATTAAATGATTTTCACCCATTAATTATTGCTGCAAATTTCATAAAAAATTGTGTTCAGATCACTTCGAAAATGATCTTTGAGGACAGTGCCCGAGTACAGGTAAAAAAAATGGCATTTTGGCATTGTGTCCATGCCAAAAAAAATTCAAACCATTAAAAAATTGGTGAAATTTCAGTGCAGCCAAAAGAGCGTGTCCATTTTTGTGCAGACGGACAAAGCCATCTACAAGCCGGGCACAACCGGTGAGTGATCAAAAAAAAAGATGCTTAATCATTGATCAAAGCCAAATATTTAAATCAAGGGTTACCGATCGGATTAAAATTGATCAAAATTTTTTGGCCTGATAGCTTCTGTTATACTTGTCAGTGATCGACATTTGGTCTTATAATTATGATGAGTTGACCAAAGATGTCAATGTGGGGCTGGCTCATTTTGATCGAACCCAGAAATTTGATCAAAAATCCAGTCCTTGATCAGTGATTTACAAAATTATCATTTTCTGATCAGCCTTTGAATCCTATCAATTATGTGCTCCCACAGATTATGACAATTTTTAATTCTGAACAACATAATTTACATTATCCACTAGTTATGACTCAGTTTCGATCAATGATCGAGAAATTGTTGCATAAATAATCTGACTGACGGGGTAACTCTGATCAGAACTTGGACTTTGGTCAAACTCCCGATCACTGATCAGGAATTTGAATAATAAAATTTGGTTCTTATGGGGTTTTGGTCAAAATTCCGATCACTCACTGATCAGGAAAAAGGAATTTGAATCCAATGTTCCCACAAATCTTTCTCTGTTAGACAATTCGAATACATAGTATTGATTTGCATACTGTACACAACAGTTCACTACCGTGTCCTGGTCGTCACGCCTGACCTGCTACCGTACACGGAGCCGGTGACCGTCTACGTGGACGACCCCAACCAAAATCGGATCGTCAACATGCCGAAGTTGCAACTGCGCAAGGGCGTGCACACGGGCGAGTTGCAGTTGGCCACGGAGCCGCCGCTGGGCAATTGGCGCATTCACGTGCACACCGCCGGGGGCGTCAAATTTGCCAAGGAATTCACCGTTGATCGGTGAGTCAATTGATGATTATTAAAAAATTAAAATTAACTTTTTTAAATCGAAAATTTCAAAATCCGATGAGAATTCTCACTAAAAATCGGAAAAATGGAAACCTCTTTTGAAGTAAGAAAATACTTAGATCTTTTTAAATAATAATTTTAAAAATTGGATCACTCTTCTATGAAATTTTATGGGGTTAGATTTTGTTAAAAAATTGAAAAAAAATAAAATCTATATAATTATTCCTTAAAATGTATGTTCCGATCACCTGAAAATTTGCAATGAGAAATAAAATAATGAAAAATCCAGGATTATTATTGTTTGAATGCAATTTAAAAAAGTCTAAAATCATTCGTGTAGCTTCTCCTAGCTAAATTCTTTTTTTAAAATACTTTTAATTGTCTTAATTAATATTAATTTTTCAAATCAATTCTTTACTTTTATTTTAAAATCCAATGAAAAATATTTTTTTTAAAAGATTTGCAATTCAAAATATTAATTAGCTTAATTTTCCCGCCTACTTATTTATTAACCCTTTAAAATTTGGTGCGCTTCCGATCACTTTATGATTGAATATTGGTGCCAATTTTTTTAAATGCCAAAAAATTTAAATAAATAAACAATTCTTTTGTCTTCCTTCTGCATATTCGATATTTTTTTTAATAAATTTAAATTAATCATAATTTGTTTTTAATTAATCTTTGATTTTATTTTTTTAATTGATTTCATTCCACAGTTATGTGCTGCCCAAGTTCGAGGTGAGCATCAAAACGCCCTCCTTCATCACCATCAACGACGAGCTGACCGTCCATCTGACCGCCAAATACACTTACGGCAAAGGGGTGGCCGGCAAAGCGAAGGTGCGGCACTGTTCATTTCGGCACTGAGTCGCAACTGAGTCCTAAATTGGAGAAATTTTGCAAGAGTCGAAAATCATGACTGATTGTGGTGAACCCTTAAAAATCAAAAATTTCAAAAATAAAAAATCAATAGAGAAATTTTCAGAGCAAAATTCGAGACTGAGTCCACCAAAAACCGGGAATTTCCAGGATTTAGAAATTTTCGGAGCAAATCCGAGACTGAGTCTTTCGAAATCGAGAAATTTCCAGGATTGAGAATAAGCCGAGTACTCCAAAAACAGAAATTTCCAGGACCAAGAAATTTAGAGCAAATTCAAGGCCGACCTTCTAAAAACCGGGAAATCCAAGATCAAGAAATATTTGAGTTGCGCGCATCCACCTAAATCCTGTTGGATTCGGAATGGATATGTCAATTTTTGAAAACCCCAACTCTGACACTAAAAAAACTGATCACTCGCACAATTTTTGCCGGTTTCAAACGCTCGATTCTCGACGGCATTTTGCAAATTAATTTTTCATTAAAATTTTCTCGAAGGTTCGCATTGATTTGCCATTCCCCCGCTGGTCGTCCATGCAGCTGTCGTCGGTGGAGGGCGGCAGCTCATCAAAGCAGGACGAAGTTGGCATTGAGCGGACCGTGAAGCTGAACAGCATGGGCGAAGCGACGCTGACATTTGACAACACGGAGTTGCGGACGCGCAAAATCATCACGGACTGGGGCGGAAGCACCATTCAGGTGGATAATGAGGGGGTGGGACAATGGACGACAAATTGAGGAATGGACAAAATGGACGAAAAATTGGGAGGGACAAATGGACGAAAGAATGGGGAGGGACAAAAGGACAAAAGAATGGGGAGGGGACAAATGGACAAAAAATGGGATGGGACAAATGGACAACAATTTGGGAGGAGAAAGGGACGACTAATTGGGATGGTACAAATGGACGAAATAACGGGGAAGGGACGAATGGGCAACAAATTAGGAGGGGACAAATGGAGAACAAAATAGTAAAGGATAAATTTGGAGTGATAAATGGCGACAATTGGGAAGGACAAATGGGCGACACAATGGGAAGGGGACAAAATGACGAAAGAATAGGAAGGATAAATGAACGACAAAATTAGAAGGGACAAATTGGCGACATATCGGAACCGACATTTGGAAATTATATATATATATATACTTTATCTCAGATTGTTGCTGAAGTGCAGGAAGAGCTAACTGAAGTGCAACGGAATGCAACAGTTGAGGTAATTAGCAACAACTTGCGCGAGAGTCTTGGCTATCGAATCGAACAAAAAAAAATTTTTTTTTAACATGCCACATAAAAATATTTATATAAAAAAGGCGTAAACTTTCATGTCTCTGGACTCCTCGGCAAATCAAAAAATCATTTCCCACAGTCAAATTATTAGAGAATTTTCAAATTTCGAAATCTGTGAATTTTTTTCGTAAATTTGTCAATTTTCCCATGCCTGACATTCTGTCTGATCACAGATCACCGCCTACTCACGTGACGTCAAGTTGGAGGTGGACAAGCAGAGCGACACGTTCAAGCCCGGCCTCCCCTACAGCGTTGTGGTGGCACTGAAGCAAATGGACGACACGCCGGCCAAGTCGTCGCTGCCGCGCCGAGTCCAGCTGACCACCTTCTACCGTGGTGCGCAGACCCAACAGCAACAGCAACCGCTGCAACAACAACAGCAGCAACAGGAGGACAAGGAGGTCAAGGTGTTGGAGCTGGACGCCCATGGGACAGCCATGCTACAGTTGTTGGTCAGTTTACTGTACTAGGGTGGGGTCACGGGGGTACGGTACTGAGTGCTTGCTTAGTCATGCATTCGATTCTAACTTCTGGATCGAATCAGCTAATTTTAAGCTGACTAAATTGTTTCATTTGCTTCATTACCCTATCTATCAATCGATATCCGATCAATCTTTTTTTGATTGATCTATCACAAATGATCGAATTTGATTGTACAGTCTCGGCATTTCTCGATTGAATCGTCCAATTGATATACCTTTACGTAAATATTTGACAAGATTGACAATAATTAATTCATTTATCGATCGCTAGAATTGATCAATCGATATTTCCCTTGCATGAATCGATCAATCTCTCTCTCTCTACCCCTTAATTACTCGATCAATCGTTATTCCAGATCACTTCTAATCACATAATCGCTCCCAGTTCGATCAATCAACCAAAACACTTCCCCCCCCGCCCATTTCAGCCCCCGCTAAACAGTACCAGTGCCCGGGTGGAGGCCTCCTACGACCGGACAGGCCAGAACAACTTCACCAACTCGCCCATTTACACGTCGCTGTACGTGGAGGCGGCCCGCTCGCCTTCCCAGGCGTTTGTGCAAGTGAACGCGGACAACCAGGGCGTGGTGGATGCCGGCAAAACGCTATCATTCAGGCACAATTTTCAACAAAATTTTTGAATTTTTATGCATTTTTTAATTCAACAAAATCCTAAATCCTCCACAGGGCAATTGCTTTGGTTTTCCTTTTTAAATTTACTCCCCCCCCCCTCCCAGAGAATTAATATTATTTTTGATTTCTTTTTTTTTTTGCCCTGAGGCTTTTAATTGATTTTTTAATTGTTTTTTTTTTATTCGAAAAATTATCCAGGACCTGCAACTGCTTTTGATTTTCATTTTTTCAAAATAATCTCTCCCCCACCCCCCGAATAATTTTATATTATTTTGAATTTCCATTCTTTTTGCCCTGAGGGCTTATAATAAATTGAATTTTTTGTGCCCTTTTTTTGATTTTTGCCATTTTTTCAGTGTCAAATGCACGGAGCCGTTGATTTCGTTCACCTACCAGGTAAAGATTTGTGGTGAAATCGACGAGTAATGAACAAATTTTAATATATTTTATATGGAATTTTAATTTTAATTTTAGCCATGTTTTTTCAACAATTTTAAACATAATTTTTAATGCTCCGGCTGATGGTCTAAAATTTTCAAAATTTTGATCCAATTTTCATTTATTGATTTTTTTCACTCTCGAGAATTCTCGGCTTTTTGGGTGATTGGTCTCAGTTTTCATCATTTCTCACCTCCATATCTCTGTGTATATTTTCCTTTCCGGGGCAAATTCTCGGGTTTTTTTTTGTTGTCTCGGCATTTAATTGTTTTTTAAACTCCTCGAGATTCTCGTGGGATAATTTTTTTTTCTAAAATTTCCCTCGCTGTCCACAGGTGGTCGCCCGGGGCGTTGTTGCGCTCAGCGAGCAAGTGTCGCTGTCCGCCTCCGGCGACACGCAGCGGACGAGCGCGTCGCTGACATTCATCGCCACCGCGCAAATGGCGCCCAAGTCGCGCTTGGTCGTCTATGCAATCCGCGCTGAAAACAAAGAAATTCTCGTGGACGCGGTAAACAAATTTTTTTTTAATTTTCCACGCCATTTGAGCGCCAATAAAAAATGGCCATTTGAGCGCGAATGATCGGAGAAAATTTTGTTATCAGTTCAGATCGACTTCAAGGTGGACGGCCTGTTCCGCAACAATGTAAGTTTTTGGCATAGAATAAGCGTGTGCATACTCTCGGCTTGCATGCCGAATTATATCCGGCATCTAGAAAATTTCGGGTTGATCCCCCTTCTTCCAAAAAATTTTTAAATTTCTAATTAGGGGTTTTCAACCTCACTCATCTGATCACTGGATTCGACATTTATCTATGATTTTCGAAAAGAGTTCAGATAAATTATAAATCCATAATTAGCCATCGTGAAACCTCCTAAATTACAAATTTTAAAAGTTTTTGAGAGAGGTGAGGGTAGGGAATATAACCCAGAATACCTTCGGAATTTCTTGAAACCCGAACAGACGAGACCGGGTTTTTTGTGAAAATGCACTCGGCGGATGGGGATTTTACTGTAAGTATGACCCTCACCAATTTTTGGCCCGGATACTGTAATAACCCTGACGAAATACCGTCCCAACCAACTGGGTTCTCTATTTTCGATATTATTATGGTTGTACTGCTTCAATTTGATGATGTCCAATCCTGCCATGCCACACAGGTCACCCTGTCCACGGACCGGAACAGTGCCGAGCCCGGCGAGTCGGTGCGGTTCCGCGTCCGCGCGGCGCCCGATTCATTTGTCGGACTGCTCGCGGTGGACCAAAGCGTGCTGTTGCTCAAGTCCGGCAACGACATCAGCAAGGAGTTGGTGGAGCAAGACGTGGAGGAGTACGACACCACCAGCGACAGCGGAGCGCACGTGTGGACCGGCATGCGGCGGCGAATGATCGGCGGGGGGCGCAAGCGCAGGTGATCAGTGCTAATTGATCGATAGGTACCCGATCGGATCATTTTAATTTCTGGAAACTGATTAGACTCATTAAAGAGATGCTTTGATCTCAAATGTCTGATCAGTCTGCCAATGCGCGAAAGATTGATCAGCCAATATTTATCAGCTGGCGTTATAGCGGATGATTTATGGGATCGATCGGATCAGTCTAATCTCTGGCAACTGATTAGACTCATTAAAGAGCTGCTTTGATCTGAAATGTCTGATCAGTCTGCCAATGCGCGAGAGACTGATCAGCCAATTCTTTATCAGCTGACGTTCTATTAAGTCACTGATCAGTCAAATCTTGATCAATTCAGGCCGGGATCTTACTTATATGAATTTAATTAGGCATGATTCCGATTAGTTCATTTCTTAAAATTATAATTGTTGCCATATGCTCCGCCCCCTTTTCAGATCATCTTGGTACCCGTGGTGGGGCGTTGGCGGCAAAGATGCAAGCACCGTATTTGAGGTAAGCAAATGCCGCAAACAGCATCGGTCTACTGTATTACTACTTAAATACTCAATCAAAACCATACGGTAAACGGTTACTGTAAAAAATGGCAGAATTTTGTGTATGCTAAACAGCGACAATCTCTCAACGATCAAAGTTCTTTCTGGGTTTTCCCGATTTTATTATCCTGACAGTTTTTTTTGTACATACCGTAACCAATTCCACTTGGGTTACAGAATGCCGGCCTCGTGGTGCTCACTGACGCCTTCCTGTACAAAGAGCCCGAGCCGATCAGTAAGTGCTTTTTCATTTATTCATTGAGCACACACACACAAACTCCGCACTCTTTTCTATCGCAGTGTTTGCACTGATCAGGAGAAATTGTCGGACCCTAATCAGTAGA
This sequence comes from Heterodera schachtii, assembly GCA_023374025.1. NCBI lineage: Eukaryota > Metazoa > Nematoda > Chromadorea > Rhabditida > Heteroderidae > Heterodera > Heterodera schachtii. Next base: position 717,255 of record SIJG01000010.1, on the reverse strand, counting down.
TCAGTACAATAATCTGATCAACAGTATACTAAATGACGATCCGATGGGATGTTTAGCAGTTCAGCAATTTATTATTTCACCTTCCGATCACTGATTTATCAATTTTCGGGCACTGACAATACCTGATCTGACTGATCATTGTATTTAATAACCCCCGTTGATCGCCATAATTAGCCCTAATGATCAGATGGGAGACGAAATCATTAAAATTTTAGTTATTGATCAGTGCAAACACTACATACTGCTGTTCCTCTTATCACCACTGTTCTTCCTTTCTCACTTTTGTCCTGCTTTTGCCAAATGCTTTATCTTTTTTCACAAATAATTAATTAATTCTTTAATTTGTTGTCGTCCAATTTTCTTTTGTCGATCTTTTGTCCGTCTTTTTTTGTCCGTTTGTCCATTTTTTCACTAATCATTTTATTTTGTCTTAAAATTTGTCTCTAATTGTCCTGCTTGAAGTGCCCCCGGGCGTGGAGTTCGACATGGGAATTGTGCAAAATGAGCAGCCGGACGGAGGCGATGGTGTGTAGTAATTTAATTGGCCAACAACAGTTTGCCAACTTGACACGTTTCGGCACAAAAATAATTCCGTCAAAATTCGAACCCCCTGAATTTGAATTTTCAAGAAAATCAAAAATTTTAGAATTTTGCAAAACTAAATTTTGGTTCGAATCCCCCAGTTTTTCGTCCTTTTAATTTTCAAATTTTTAAAAATTTTGAAAAAATCTGAGCCCCCGAATTTAATTACGAAAAAAATTTAAAAAATTTGGGCTAAGTCATTTAAATGTTGGTTTCTCAAAATCCTGAATTCGAAATCACTCAAAAGCCAAGCTTTTCGAAAATTTGTGAACAAACCCGGCCAAAATTTTTGTCGACCGTCGTTCCCAATTAACGTCTCCAAAAAAAGAGATAAAATGCCAATCTCGAATACACAAAATACACGTGCCGAAACGGACGGCGCTGAGTTTGCCCCGTGTCTCAATTCATACTGAATTGTCCCGTGCACAAAACAGAGGCTTTTGTGCCTGAAGCCGCGGCCGCTTCACCGCCCGCCCAAGCGACGGCGCCGCGTCTGCGCCAACATTTCCCCGAAACATGGGTTTGGACCGGGGACGACTTCAACACGACGAGGTGGTGCATGTCGGCGGCATTTTTCCCAATCATTTAGTTTGTTTTGGCATTTTGCCAAAACCCATTTGAATTTGTTTGGTATTTTGCCGCCCATGGGTTTTTCCTTCCGGTCTCTTTTAACCAAGGGCGGCAACCCTTTCCTTTCCCCTGGGGAATGCCGTGCCAAGAAACATATGTGTTAACTTTAAATGTCCGTTTGCTTGTTTTATGTGTTGAATTTTGGAAAGTGATATTAGTCACTTAATTAGAGTACTAATTAGTGTGCCAATTAATGGGCAATTAATTATTGTCTTATCAGTAATGATCTGTCATACTTTGCTATACCAATTAGTGCCATAATTCGCCTATCCATGACGAAGACATATTAGGCATGCTTCATCTCACTTACCCAGGGCCTAATATGCTTCATCCCTCATCCCACCACTGATCAAGCTGATCAAACACCGCTTCTTCTCCGATCAATCATTCTTACAGATAGGAAAATTCGTCTTCATTTTGGTCAAATCTCTACACTAAATAGCCTGATTACTTTTTATTTTATTTTGCTGATTTGCTACTCTAACAACCGCTGCTGCTGCTCTGCTTCTCTCGCTGCCTTGCTTTCGCATTCTCTTGCGCTCTCTCTCGCTGTCTCTTTCTCTCACACTCACACTCACTCTTTTCTTTCTCTTTCTTCACCCGATGACGTCATTTCTCGGCTCGGGAGTCTCGAAATTTCGGGACTACCTGAAATTCTCGAATACGAAAAGATGGAAAAGCGGTCCGAGAATATGGGACTGACTGGCGGCTCATTCCCATGCCCAACCCTACAGGGCACTGGCGCTTCCGTCCCATGTACATGCACATGCGGACCGATTTTGCCGGCGGCGGGGAGCGCAAGCTGAACGAGCAGCCCGGCATGGCAGGGGCGCCGATGCCGCTTCAGGCCAATGTCAGGAAGTCCTCTCCCAGTTTGTTGCCGGTGGCACCACCGCCGCGTCAGCGCAAGCACTTCCCCGAGGCGTGGATTTGGGTTGATCTGGACGCCGCCACCAACGGCACGACGCCAAGGTGACACGCCAAATGTGTGCCATTCAAACCATACCACTGACGGGAGTCTGTCTGTGTACAATGTAGACTACAGTATGCCATTTCCGCATCACATTTTGACAGTGTAATGCCCTCTCCGTGTAAGGGCTCCCTCCATTCAACCCTAGCGCCAGCAGACCGTAGCCCACCCATTACAGTGGTCCTTCCAATTATCGTACTAAACCCTCTTGCTTCTCTTGTTGGTATGACTGATCGGTGTTTAAAGAGTCGTCTCGAGAAAATCTTCCGCAGTATTTGTGTGGTCTTGTGGTCTCTCGATCCCTTGGAAAATTTTCGGTCTCGAAAAACGCTTATACAGTAACTTTTGAATTATTGTATCAATTCTCGCGTTCTACTGTAGAATTCCCCAAATTTGATCATGCTTTTCTGTTGTCTTACCGTTGTGTGTTCTCTTCTGCTGCTGTGTGGTGTTGTGGTGCTTTCAGCATATTTGTGAATTCGTCATTAACACTCTTCATTCATCCCATCTCATTCTCCGTTTTATGATTGCTCTGATAAAACTGATCAAAATTTGTTGATCAATGATCACAACCCTCACACTGATCACACAGTGGTGATGTTCGCGATGGCACGGTCCGCCGCCGTAGCTCCTCCCCACGCGCTGCAGCCGCTTCGCGAAGCACCGGCGCCGCATCTGCGCAAACACTTTCCGGACACGTGGATATGGGCGGATCTGGACGCCGTCGTCACGCCCAGCAGCAGGTGACAGAGCAGCAGCAGAACAACAGCCGCGCGTATACATTACCGTATAGCAGGCGTTCATTACTGTATAGCTAGCTGACCGTATGCCATTAGGATTTCCTTTTTTGTTTGGCGAAACATTATGTGAATAATATGTACAGTAAGTAAGCATTCATTCCCTTTTCCTAGTGGTTTTAAGCGCCATTTACTCAACGTTCATACTTGTCAATCATACTTTCGTTCGTGTGCCTGTAACATTACTGTACTTTTGACAGTATCCCTTTCACTCCGGCTATCGATGATTTGATCAACTCAATAATCAAAATTCAAAGATTCCTAATTTTTCTCGAACCGAGAACGAAACAATCTCGAGTCCCATTACCGTGACCTGGGATTTTCTCGCATTATCCTAGTGTGTACACAGATGTTCACCACCCATTTTTTTTAAATGTGTGTGTGATTATAACTAACCAGCAAATCTGATCATTGATCACCGGGCCCAGCTCATAATCAGTCCCACGATTTAAATTGTTTGGTTGATCACTTGTCGTGTGAAAAGATTGATTGATTAATCGATTGATGATTGACCGATTTGTATCCACCTTGATCACGCGCACCCAATCAGAATCAACCAAATATTAGTAGTGGCGCGGTTCGAGTACGAAGGCTTACCCGGCTTGGCGGGCTCACCGGTGCCACTTGAGTCCGGCTCAAACGCGCCGCTGATGGTGTCACGCTTTTCCGCGCCGGTGCCACAACCGTTGTTGGCGCCACCTCGTCAGCGCAAATATTTTCCGGAGGCGTGGATATGGGCCGACCTGTTGGACCCAGCTGGTCCAAGGTGATCACTGATCAGGAAGGGCAACGCATTTTTTTTAGTTAGTTTTTCCGCGGTGTGTTTTGTGTGAGAATAGCCGTATTTGTGCGGACGTATACTGTACTATTTGGACAGCGTTGCGTAACACTGTAAATATGTGGACGGACAGTGTACACAGTGTTACGCATACTGTACCATTCGGTGGTCATTAGGCTCGGCTCCAATTGGGACCAGTTTTACTGTATTCCATTCTTACTCTTTGCTGATTATAATCAGCAGGCAATGTTTTTTTACATTCTCCATCCCTCCTTAATCTTTTTCCCATACCGTACTATTCCCCCTCTTCCTGCGTGATTTATATGTACGGTAGTTTTTTTTTTTGGGGGGCGGAGCACTTTTTGTACATTTTCATCACATTCCCCCGTGTTCACACCTAACACATTTTTATCATTGCTGCTGTCCAATACTAATTGGACCGACTAATTAGCGACTAATGCTCGTAATCACCTCCGCTGTTTTCTGATCGGTGCTCATTGATCACTTAATCATTGATCAGTCAATAAATGTAAAAATAAAGTTGGAGGAGTTGCAACTGCGTACATGCTGGCGGAAGATAATCCCGGCATTTCGTACTTTGGCGGCCCGTCCATCGCTGATGCCAGTTTGCGCTCATTGAAAATGGACCGGCCGAAGTCGGCACCGGCGCGAGTGCGATCGGAATTCCCGGAGACTTGGATTTGGACAGATTTGGACACTGCTGCTGGCGATGGGAAAAGGTTGCTCGGGCTACGGTATTGGTTTAGAATTTTTGGTACGGTACAAAAACGGATTTTGGCATTTCTTCAAAAACTAAAGAATTTATTTATGCAGTCAGTGAAAGAGTAAGCTATTGGAAACGGGTTGGTTTCTATTTTCTGATTGATGGGTCTGCTGGGCAGAAAAGGCCCCAACTATAGCTACAGTAATGGGGGCATACGGTGTAAACAATATTCTCGTATGTATTCTCGCTATGTTATGCGCATACTCTCTGATGGTGGATTTTGCTTTTTTTTTTTGTGCTTTTGGCGTGTCATCCATCACCTACCGTATCCACCGTCGATTTGGTCATCCTTTGTCAGAAACCGATTAATATTGAACACTAATTAGCACTAATTAGTTTTACTCACTAATTGATTGGGTGATGATCTCGCACCTTTTTATTTACGTCAGACCTTAACAATTATTTCGATCCTCTTGCTAATTGATCAGCAGCAGGTGTTTTTTGCTTCGCTGATCACACACATAAATTGATCATTTTCTGATCATTTAGACCCATTTCAAAAAAATAATAATAATTTGTGCATTAGCGAATTTCGGACCGTTCTCGTGATCAGCAGCACATTTCGTTTCTGTCTGTTGATCATGCATTATTATCATTTGCTTGTTGATCAGCCAATCTGATCGATCAATCAATCAATACCACAATAGGCATCATGACCGATCCTAATTATGGAACACTTGGTGAACTCCATAGTGACATTTTTGGGCTGGCGTCGGCATCGGCACCGACAAAAGTGCGATCGGAATTCCCGGAAACATGGATTTGGGCCGATTTGGACACTGCTGCTGATGATGATGGCAAAAGGTTGCGTAATGACTACGGTGTTGTTGGCGCAGGAATTTTGTATTATACTGTAAAAAGCGGTGCAAAAATTGCAAAACTGAAACATGGACAAAGCGTCCAAGGGGATTTAAAATTTGCCCAATTGTCATGGACATTCCGTCAAAATGTCAAAATGGCATCTTTGGAAAATGCCAATGTTTTTGAACAGATTAAAGGACATTGAATGATGAGAAAAAAACGCAAATTATATTGTGTGTTTTGTGAAAGTGTGATTGATGCTGCTGAGCTTTATAAGCTTGTCGAAAATTTAGTTTTTTTAGAGCCACAAAAAAAAGGCATTTTTTCAATTATTATTATCAATTTTTGTCCAAAAAAATTTGTTTATATTGATAGAAATTTCAAAAAAAAATGCCTAATTAAATTTTCAGATGGGGGGGGGGGGAGAATCTCTCCCCGTTGTTTGATCATGGCACGGCAGCTGGTACATACATAAATGATAATGGGCATTCATTGTTGCGCAAAGGGTTGAAGAGTCAAAATTTGGGGAATTTTTTTTTTCATTTTCAAATTTTCCCGTGAGTTTTTTAATTTTACCTGGGAATTTTGGGGGAAAATTAAAAAAAAAATTAAGCGTAATTATAACAAATTTCAGCGACAGCGGTGAGGTGGTGTACGATGCGAAGGCGCCCGACACGATCACTTCATGGGTGGCATCCGCATTTGCCATCAGCGACAAAGCCGGACTTGGGGTAAAAAATTTTTCAAAAAAAACTATCTATCTACCGTATCCTGTTTTCTACCATATTTCTTTTTCCGTGGGACACTTCAAAGGAAATGGGCTTAGGGGGGCAACAACCTATAGGTTTTGGTTTGAGCGGCAACTTCAAAGGAAACCCATTTTAATGGGTTTGGGACTTATTTATTAGCGGAAATTTTGGCGGCAATTTCAAAGAGAAACCTCGCTCCAATGGGTTTTGGCATTTGGCGATAATTTGTGCGGCAACTTCAAAGGAAAATCACTCCAATAGGATTTGTAACTTGGCGAGGCGGCAACTTTAAAGAGAACATCCCTCAATTAGGCATAGGTTGTGCTCGCGATTTGCTATACACACTTACAGTATGGATTAAGCTATTCCACTCCGATACGGTATACATGTGCCGCGTAAAAAAATACGGCATATTATGCCATTCCATCATTTTTGACTGTTTCCCTTATTTGTATGCCGTACCGTATACTGCCCTCCTATCTATTACCGTACTATCCACCCGTTCCTCTTCAGTTGGCACCGTCGACCGTCAAGCTGAAGGTGTTCAGGCCGTTCTTTGTCCGTCTTGAGCTGCCCTATGCGGTGAAACGTGGCGAGAAGATGGCACTGCAAGTGCTCGTGTTCAACTACTTGGAGAATGAGCAGGAAGTAGGCAAAATGAATTAGGAAAAAACAAAAGTGATCGGAAATAGATCAAAGCGACAACCAATAATTGATCGGAAAATTTCTGCCCTTCACTGATCAATGCCATATTTTTACAAATTTCTCGCTAAAAATTTTAACAAAATCAGGGTTCTTTTGAAAATTTGTCTAAGGTTCTTTAAAATTACACCGGAAATTGATCAGAAAATTCGTCTCCAGGGCTTAATCCTCAACTTTTGTGTTGTATTACTACTGTAATTACCGTACCAAAACTTGTATTACAGGTCACCGTAACACTGAAGCACCAGCCCGGCTTTGATTTCCTGCAAAAGGACGGCTCCAGCATTAAGAAAGGGTAACTTTTGCTTCCCTAAAGTTTAGTAAAATGCCTAAAAAAGCGCCGAAGTTTCCGGGAATAAAACAAAAAAAAAAAGTGCCAACCAAAAATAAATGTTAAAATGCCAAATTTATCCTATAAAACCTTATAGTAAGCAATTAAAAAGTCCTAACAATTCTTTTTATTATTATTTTACAATTTAAAAAAAATCAAAAAAATTTTTTAGGTTTTCGAAAAAACCTCTAATTTCATTATTTATTAAAAAAAAAAATTCAGGGGACGGCGCGGAGGGGTGACGGAAACAGTGGGCCAAACAAAGTCCCCCAAAAAATGCCAAACCCTGTAAAAAGTGCCGCCATTTTTGCAAATTGAAAAAAAATTTTAGATTTTTTATTAGAAAAACTCTAAATTCCAAAAAATGCCAAACCCTGTAAAAAAAGTGCCACATTTTTTGCAGCAAGGCGGACAAGTCGTACAATGTGCGCTTTTTGTCGGTGCCCGGCGGCGGTGTGTCCCGTGCCGTTTACTTCCCAATTGTGTTCACGGATGTTGGCCAACTGCGGCTGAACGTGGTGGCCCAGGCGGACCAGGCCAGCGACGCGTTGGAGCAAACGCTGCGCGTCGAGCCGGAAGGGTACCGCGTGGACCGCAACGTGCCACTGATTGTGGACCTGAGCAGCGGCGCGACGGTAGTCTTTCGTTATCACGATCAGCTGGGCCATTGATCGAGGGATATTTCTTGATCAAGATATTGGATATTAATCGGAGGAATCCTTAATCATAATATCGGACACTGATCAGGATAGGCTTGATTATGATGTTGTGAACCGATCAGGAAAGTCTTGGTCATATATTTTGCTACTGATCGGGATAGTTAATCTTATTTTTTACACTGATCAGGCCTGTCTTAATCATAATGCTGGTCTGATCGGGATAGTTAAAATTTTTTACACTGACCAGGATAGTCTTGATCGTGCTATCGGGCACTGATCAGGATAGTTAATCATTATGTTTTACACTGATCAAGATCATCTTAATCATAATGCATTGATCGGGCAATAATTTATTATGGTGTAACCAAATCCCATGTTCTAATTGTGACTGATTTTGGTTCTGCTGTTCTGACTCATTGCTTTCAATTCCAGACACCTTCACCAACCCACGCTTCGGAAAGCAGCCAACCGCAGGCCTCAAACGGCAGCGGTGGGATGGCCACAGCCGCTTCAGCGCCGTACCGCAAAGTGGTTGATCTTCAGTTCCCTGCTGATCACGTGCTTGGGTATGATGACCAAAAGAAAAATTTGTACTTTCATAAATTTTCTTTAAAAAATTTTTTTTTTAAATTGCGAATTTTTTTTTTTTAATTTTCCGGGAAAAGGCAGGGGGTAAATTGATCACGACCCACCCACGTTGATCAAAATGACTTTTTTGTTTCAGATCGCGGAAAGCACGAGTGGACGTGATCGGTGAGCACAAAAACGACATTTCGACATTTGTTTGATCGGGCTAGGAAAAAGTTTCCAAGGATTTTTTTGCGGATAAGACTGATCGATGTCACAAACATTGAACTGATCAGCGTCTCCTTTTGATCACTTTTCCGATCATCATTCCCATTTTTCATTTTGCCTGTAATTTTGTTTGATCACAGGCGACATTATGGGTCCTGTGTTGTCAAACGTGGAGGGTTTGGTTCGAATGCCATACGGTTGCGGGGAGCAGAACATGGTTACGGTAGGTGTACGATTATGGTACATTCAAATTTCTTGGCGGACAGAATTCATTTTAGAATTAAAAATTTGTAATTGTAAATGAGAAAAATTAGATTTAGCGGATTTTAAGATTTACATAGGATACCTGAAATTTAACCTCAAAAAAGGCTCACAAAGTTTTTTTTTTTTTTTTGAAAATTTGGCAAAATTTAAGTTTGGCAATTTTTCCCACGATTCAACAAAATTTCAAGAAAATTCAAAAATTTTAATTTTGAACCCCCTATAAAATTTTGGGTCGCCTAGAATTCGAATTTGTTTATAATTTTCCTAAAAATTATGAAAATTTTCAACCCCTCCTTACCGAAGCCCGACCCCTCCCAAACAGTTGGTGCCGAACATTGTCGTCATGCGTTACCTGCGTGCCACCCAACGTGTCAACCCGTCGCTGGAGCTCAAGGCCAAGAAGTACATGGAGTCGGGCTACCAGCGTGAGCTCACTTACCGGTAAGGAGTTAGGGCCTGGTTTTTCGCAAAATTTTTCAAAAATTTTTACACCCCCAGGCGTTCCGACAATTCATTTTCCGCTTTCGGCGAGTCCGATCAACATGGCTCCACGTGGCTGACCGCGTTTGTGCTCCGCTCCTTCAAGCAGGCACAGGCGTACATTTTTGTGGACGACCGAGTGCTCGAGGCAAGGATGGCACAAAATGCCAAAGAAAAAAATTTTTTTTTAATTTCAAGGATTCCATTGCCTTCCTGATTTCGCAACAACTGGACAACGGCGCTTTGTTGAGGTAAATTTTTGGAATGAGAACAGCAAATTTTTCAAGTTAAGCTGAGCAGATTATTTTTATGGAACATTTTCTGATCAATCAATAAATAAGCCTCATCAAACAATAAATAAGTCTGATCAATCAATAAATAAGCCTGATCAAGCAGGACTTTGATTTTTCTTGAAATCGTTTGAGCATTGGGCTCGCGACTCTCAAAATCGAGAATCACTCATTGATTTCTAAACCGAAACCCACGGCCCGAGAATATGATTTTTTAAATTTATATAAATTTTTTAAAGCGTGGCGAAGTGCACCACAAATTGATGCAGGGCGGCGCGTCGGAGGGCGGCTTCACATTGACTGCTTATGTGCTGGTTGCACTGCTGGAGAACCACGTGCAGAACAAGTGCGGAAAATTAATTTTTTAATTCAAAATTTAAAAATTCAAATTTAAAAATTCAATACCCAAAAAAAATTTGGATTTTTTTTTTAAATTAAAAATAAATTTTTAACCCATAACTTTTACTACACAGAGTGACGGAATTGGCACGAAGTTATTTGGAGTCACACCTATCCGACTTCAAGGAGGACCCTTACGCGTTGGCGTTGTGCACTTACGTGTAAAAATTGCCAAAACAATTTTCAAATCCCAAATTTTCGCGCCCTTTTAAGGCTGCATTTGGCGAACAGTCCGAAAAAGGGTGACGTGCTCAAGATGCTAGGAAGGCCTTCAAATCACCGGCACAACAGGTGGGGCAAAAATGGCATTTTATATGACCAGGAAAATGAATGGTTCCTCCTGATCAACCCAAATGAGTTTGATCGGATTGGTTCATTCCTCTTGCTTGGACTTGGCTGATTCTGATCACCTATAGATTGATTCTGACTGATCACTTTCATGTAATTGGCTTTCCAAATTTATCAACCACAGCAGCATACTGATCAGTGCTATTGTAACTAATCCATGGGCCGAGATTTTTGAAATCTTATGGTCGGAGTTCGGGATTATCCGCCCCCCCCCCTGGATATTAACTGATTAGCTAATATAATTGTAGAAAATAATCCGAAGTTTTGATTCCATCTGCTGCTGATCTTGATTTATATAATAGCATTTTGTGCTTTGGTATAACTCTCTCCGTTCAATCATCAAAATACCGAACTTTGTCTCCACTCTGATCAGATGGCATGGTCCATTGGACGACGAAGGTGTCAAACGGTGCCAAAGATGGCACTGGTGGAGCAGCAAAAAACGGTGGCGGTGTCGCCCGGGACACCAACCAGTACTTCTTCCAACCCCAGCCGGCCGACGTTGAGATGAGCGCGTACGTTTGAGTCCCCGCGGGGACGACTTTTTTTCAGAGAAAGAGAGACAGAGAGAGAAAGACAGAGAGAAGAGAGAGGGAGAGACACAGAGATAGAGGGAGAGAGAGAGAGGGGAGAGAGCGAGGGGGTGGGAGAAAGAGAGGGAGAGACACAGAGATAGAAAGAGAGATAAAGAGAGAGGGAGAGAGTCCCTCGTATTCAATTTTTTGGCTTTCAAATTTTCATTTAAAAATGCCAAAAAAGAAAATGCCACTTTTGTTTACAGTTATGCTCTGCTCACTTACATGCTGCTGGACAACAAAGAGCATGCGCTGCCAATTGTCCGTTGGCTGACCGCGCAGCGCAATTCCCTGGGCGGCTTTTCATCCACACAGGTGGCCAACCATTTGTTCAAAATTCAAATTGGCGCTAAAATGCCAATAAAAATGAGCCCGTCCGCTTAACATTTACGGCAGAATTGTCAGCAGAATCTGACCAAGGTCATAGAACAGATCGAAATATTCGGGATCGGCCTGATCATTCCGTGTGTTTAATTGCTGGGTTTTATCGCATGCCGTGGTTTTAAAAAAAGCATTGATCAAACCAAAACTGCAATCAGGCTGATTAAACCTCAATCCGTATGATTTAGGGCCAGGCCACCGCCATTTTGTAATCCAAATAATTCATTGATCAATCAGTCAATGATCAATCTTTTTGTTTTTTACTGATCAAGCCTAAATCCATATGATTTTTAATCCCAATAATTCATTGATCAATCAACCAATGATCGTCAATCTTGCTTTTAATAAAAAAAACCGCTTCTTCCCCCCCCCCCCCTCCGCCCAGGACACAGTGATGGCACTCCAATCCCTGGGGGCATATGCCGAAAAGGCCTACTCGCCCTCCTTCAACCTGAGCATCAAAGTGCAGAATGGACAGCAGGACACACATTTGTTCACCATCAACGCACAGAACGCACTTGTTCTGCAGAGTTACGAGGTGTGGTTGTGGTGGCGATGGTTTTAAATGGCACCAAATTTTTAAATTTTTCATTTATTTTATTTCTAGGTGCCGAATTGAATGGCATTCAAATTTTTTGATTTTTTTTAAGGAAATTAACGGGAATTTCTGCATTTTGAAAATTCAACTTTAAAATTTAAATACCATTGAGATTTTATCCATTATTTGGTTTAAAATTCTAGTCTTAATTTTTTAATTATTGTTCTTTAAAAGTCAAAGCTTCAATTTTGCCCATGATTTTGTCTAAAAAATCATAGGTAAAATTTTCCATGGCGCCATTTTTTTGTTGCAATATTTAAACAAAATTTTTGGTTTTATTTTTCAATAATTTTCCTCATTTTTTTATCACTTGGTTTTAAAGATCATTGATAAAGCAGTGATTTTTTCGATAATGTTTCCCTAAAAATTTTTTCTAATCAGCGCATTTTTTGATAAACCAATGTGTTTGTACAAAAAGCAATGATTTTGCTCAATTGCCCCCTGTTTTTGGCATTTTGCAATTTTTTTAATTCATTAATTTTTCCATTTTTTTTTTCGTTGCCAAATTTGGACGCACCGGTCGAGCTGGAGGCGGTCGGCACATCGATGGCATTTGTGCAGGTCCAATACTCCTACCATCGCCAAACCCTGCGGGAGGACGTGCCATTTTATTGTGCCAAAGAAGTGCGCGAGGTGCGCAACGGCAACCGACTGCAGTTGGAGCTGTGCTGCAAGTGCGTAAAACAGAACATTTTTGGCACTGCCAAATTTGAATTGAATTTTGATCAAAAAAAAAGGATCAAAAAATGATTCTAATCAAAAAATAGTCAAAAAAATTTTTGAATTCTGATTAAAAAATGATCAGAAAAAATTGAATTCTGGTCAAAAAATGAACAAAAAAAAAATGAATCTGATCAAAAAGAATTCAAAAAATTTTTGATTTTTTTTTTTTTTTTTTTTTTTGGAATTTCTTGCCAAGTCCCAACTTTTTCTTTTTTTTTTAATTGAATTTAATTATTATTTCTATTAAAAAGAATGAAATCACACATGAATTTTATTTAATTAATTAATTAAGTTTTTTTTTCCCATTTTTCAGTTACACGCGTGCCGGTGCCCGCTCAAACATGGCCGTTGCGGAGGTGGACGCGCTCAGTGGGTACCGCTTTGACGAGGTGATTTTTGTGTTTTAATTGTGTGCCAAAACCGAGACCAATAACGGAATTGTGTGCGCCTCAAGTTTCTTGTTTCGAGACCGAGGAGGTCAAAGGCCGAAGCAATTCCTTGAATTGAAAATGCCATGCATTTTACCAATTTTGGGGTGCCATTCGTAATTGAGAGAATTTGAGTCTTTGTTGGCACTCTTAGTCGAATTTCTTCCGACCCCTCCTCCCGTCGAGAGTCTACTCGGGAACGGGTGCCAAAATTCACAAGGGTCGAGAACACAAATTAGGGAGCCCAAGCCCATTAGATGCCGGGGGGGGGGGGGGGGGGGTTAGTTGTGCCATTCTCCTACTTTAATTGACATCACCACTTTCCCCCCTCATTTTCAAGGAGGACGTCCGTCGTCTGACCGGCATCGCCGATTTGCAACGCGTTGAGCTGGACAAGGAGGACAGCAAGCTGAACATCTACTTCAACGCTGTTCGTCCACTCACACAAAAAATTTAAATGAATTTAAATTTTAAATTTTTTTTTAGCTTGGCGATGTGCCCGTTTGTTTGTCGATGAACACGGACCTGGTCTACCAAATTGCGGACCAGCGGGGTTGGAGCTCTTAATCTGCTTATCAATCCTATGATAATTAAAAATGCTAATTGACGAGAGGGGGCGGGGCGTGCAACTTTTGTACTGTAATACCGTAATGCCCATGGACTGCCCCCCCCCCGCCCTCAAAAATTAGGGGGGGGGTGGCTTTATTGGGGGAGTTGGGCGATTTCAGAGGAAAAATTACTCTAATTTGACCACTTCCTGTGAACCAATCGAACTGAAATTTTTAACCGAAAATGCCGTGCCGACGTCCCATAAGAAAAATAAAATTTATGCATTTTTTAAATCCCCGAAATTTTCATAAATTAATTTATTTTCTCATTTTGAATTTTAAAAAACAACTGTCTCCAGATGCCCAACTGTTGCTCTACGATTACTACGATCCACAACAGCAGGTTGCTGCTCCAACAGATAATGCCAAAAATAGCGCCCGCCATTTTTTGGCGTTTTGCCGCATACGCCAAGATTCAAATTTTAAATTCCCCATCGCTCAGATGAAGTCCACTTACTCGGCCCGCCAGACCCGCTCGCTGGAGGAGTCGTGCCCCGACTGTTGGCCCGACCCGGGCGCGCACGCGTCGCGCGCGCAAGCCGCGCGCCCATCCGTCACGGCTGGCGCCGGCTCATCTACAGGTGGTGCTGCTACAACTCCGTCCGCCGTGTTGTTCCTGCTGTTTTTCTCTGTCGGGTTGCAGTTGTATTTGTTGTCATCGTCTTCACTGTCTGCCGCTCCATTTTGGCGTTGTGTTTCGTCGTCTCACTGATTTTTTTCTCTCTCTTTCCCTCTGTGTTCTCTAACCCATCCAACCCAATTCGTACACATTCTGTTTCACATTTCTTTGTCTTTGTTTTTTATGTGTGACAATGCTTCCAAAATGAACAAACTGATCAGTCCTTATGTAATTTTCATGGTCAAGTGATCAGGCTTAATACCTGATCCGGTATTGAAGGATTGCCTCAATCAGTAGTGATCTGATCAATGTTTGCATTCAATGATCAACCTGCTGATCGCAAACTTAATTTGATGGATTTGATCAATGCTGATCAGACCCTAGGTTTCTGATCATCAATCTTTTTTTTCGGGAAATCTACGCTGTTTCTCTTTGATCAGTTTATGCCGATCAATCAATATTAGACTGATCACTTTTGGAAGCATTGCTGGTTGATTCTTGTTTAACAATTGATTGTTTTTTGCCGTTTTTTTCTTTGTATATCACTCTCATCATTTAACGCACTATTTTTTTTTCTCTGTCACATAACATTTAACACCAAAAACACACTATTTTTTCCTTCTTTTGTCCGTCTCTGTCCTCCGCTCTCTCTCTGTCTCTCTCTCCATTTGTTACACTATTTCCACACCCCAGCTTCTCTCGCCAAACAAAAGGGTCTCATCATTTATTCACGTCCCTCTCCCCTCTGTGCTTCTCTTCCCTTCTCGTCCGTCCATTGTTTTTCCTTCCCTCTAACAAATTGCCATTTTATGTAAATTATAATTATACATACATTTAAATATTTAATTATACATAATTGTTTTTTTATGCTTTCCAAATAACATTTTTAGATAAAATTCGTTTAGAGAGTAATTCGTTTTGAATTTGAATTTTGCAGTGAAACATTTTGCCAAAATTAAATTTTTACACAAATTTTTCCCTCTTTTCTTTAGACCAATTTTGACGGGCTGTTTCTTTGACGATTTGTGTACATGCATAATGTGTGAACCGATTGAAGCTGTTAAAAGTGCCAAAAAATCTGTGGCACAAAAGAAAAATCGTTTTTATATAAATTTTATTTAATTATTTTGGAATAAAATATTTAATTAACTAAAACAATCGATTTTTATCGGTCAAGATTTAGCGATGATTTTCTGTATACATTTGTTTGTTTTTTGGGATTTTCTCGAATGGACGTCAGTTTACCCTTCCCCTGCTGGAAATTTATAGTTGTTACGAACAATAATACAAAAATCTTGGCCGGCAATTTTTCCAGTTCGGGATTTTCTGACGATAAAAGTGCATGCATAAGGTAGTGACGGGGATGTGAGACGTTAAAAAGTGGCTTCGAGACTGTGGACGATAAAAAAACGGTGTTTTATATAATTTGGTCGGGATTCGTGAAACAATAAAATGCGGAGTTCGGGACAAGAAAATTTTACGGGATTCGGCTAGCGGCCAGGGATTCGTGACGAGAACAGGGAATTCAAGACGATAAAAGCGGGACGGCAAAATTTTCCGGGTTGGGATTCAGGACGAGAAAAAACCGGGATTAAGGTAGGGATGTCCGGAGATGTGGGACGAGAAAAAATGGAGTTCAAGACTCGGGGGGGGGGGGGGGAATAAAAATTGGGTTGGTAAAATTTTCGGGCGGGATTCATGACACAGTAAAAACGGAGTTTGGGACGAGAAAAAAATCCGGGATTCGGCTAGAGACGGCCAGGGATTCGTGACGAGAACATAGAATTCAGGACGATAAATCGGGACGAGAAAAAAGGAATTTGGGACGAGCAAAAGTTGGGGGGGGGGGAATTTCACACCTCCGCACAGTTACGATTTCACGCAGAGTGAAAAAAATTTTGCAAAATTTTTCGTCCCTGCGGGGGATCATTTTGTCCATTTACCACAATTATTCCATTTTCACACCCTTAGGGGACGGGGGGAGAGATCGGTCCCCTCTTCACCATTATTATTCATCAACAATAATAGCGCAAATGCGCACAAACATTGGGGCACAACAAAACAGCCAATTGTGATATGCGTAAACAGTCGATGGTCGCGCTGAGATTTGGTTGGGCCATCCGAGCGACAAATCGAAAGAATTGAGCGCCGGACATTTGGTACCGGTGAAAAAGCATTTCTATTAGACTGATAGGCGCAGTCATTTTTTCCGGGTTTTTCGACTTTTTGCGCTTTTGTTTTATTATCCGAAAAAACTGACGAAATCCTTGGATTTTCGGCGTCTTTCGATTTCGGCATTTTTCGGTTTTTTTACAGAAAAACTGACCGACCATTCGTTCCGACCTATGATCACTGATCTGTTGATTAAACGAAAATATTTACTGATCAACAGCGCTGAGTTGTCCTGTTACTGAAATTTGGCCAAATCTGGCTGATCAGACATGTAAGTGATCAAAACCATGGCAAACAGATACTTGCAGATTTTTGCCAATACCAGCCCACCGTGGCGCTGAATTTTTGTTTTACCTGGTAGTACTGAATCGGGCAAAGTTTTGTTGGCACCCATATTCACGATCATTCATGGCCAAACTTTTTAATGTTGCCAAATTTGCAATTTAATCAGTGGCCTCTCTCTCTCCTATTACTCATGCCAAATGCATCATCAAATTTCGACTTCTTCGGACAGCCCCAGCGCTGCTGACAAATGAGTCATCCCCGACGCGGCGCGAGAGTACTGAATTGGACTTTTGCCTCCATTATTGGTCCCCTCCGGGCACAAATGTCGCCAGAGCAGGCGTGGCCACAACAGCACCAACAGCTCCATTAGCAGCCACAGATGTGTGCTGCTGCTGCTGGTTATTGATCCCTTCCCCCCCCCCCCCCGGCGTTTTTCCCGGGCCCCACCGTCCGCCCGCCTCCCCTTTTCTATGGACGACGCGGAGCGTAGCGGTGGCCCCGGCGGGGGACGGATGAATCCTTCCGCCCCGCCCCTCCCCCCGGGGCCCATTCCATCCTTTGCTTTGTGTGGGAATGAATGAATTTTAGCCCCCCTCTCGCCTCTCCCACCCCTCCCCGTCCCCTTTCGTCAATTTTCTAATTTCTCGTTACACTATGCCAAAACAAAATGCCCAATCCTCCGGCCGTGTGCGGACTGTGGCCATTTCTTCTCCCATTTATTTTGCAATTGAAAAATTATAAATTTCTCGAAATTTCACGAATTTTAAAATTGTAAATTTGTCTCATAATGAGTGGACCTGTCGGGATTTTGAAGCCTCGTCAACCAAGGCCAAAAAATTTGTATCCATAGACTTTGGGCTAATTCCCGAAAATTTTTCGAAATTTGACACATTTAAATTGGGAGCAAATCCCAAAAATCCATGTCATGTTCTTCCCTCTTTGGCAAAATGCCAAATATTAAATTAAATATTTAAATCCCGTGCCCCAAGAGAGAATTGCCAATTTTTAATTGTGGCGATTTGCGCCAAATTTTGGCGCACAATTAATTTGCGATTGTTGTCCTGCTGCTGGCGCGCCAATTATGAGGGCAACTCCCGGATCAATTGATGCGGAACATCGCAAACCGTTGAGCGGCGAAAATGCCAAAGCGCAGTGAGTGGGCAAACAAATGGGCAAAATGTGTGCCAACAATTGCGATCACATTAAAAAACACATTCGATCGGATAAATTGTGCCGCCCCCCCTGCCTTTTCCTGCTCGAGAATTTCTCGAGGGAATTCGGATTATCCCGTGATTTAGGCTTTAGTTTTCATTTTTTTGGGGTAGGGGACAGGGATGACATTCCGAAGCGCCAAACAATTTCGGAAATCGGAATTCCATGGTCCCAAAATTTTTCGAAAATTGGAAAGCGGAATTCTGAGGCTCGACAATGTCTCGGAAAACCGGAATTCATAGATAGGCCTAAAAATTTTTCAGAAATCGGAATTCCATACCACCCCTATTAGGGGGCATATTTAAATCCAAACTTTTTGGTTCAAAATTGTTGTACAGTAGCCTCCTACCATTTTTGTAGAACTTGCTCTCCTATGTGATCGAAATTTAATTAATCAAAATTTTGAAATTAATTAATTAATTTTTTGAGGGAATTGTTGGATTTGTTCAACGAACGTTCGCTGGTGTGGGAAGACGAGGAAAAGGTGAGGAGGCAATTTGTGGCGCAAAATGAAGGATGATTAGTCATCAACACACCTTTTAACTAAACAAAAAAAAGTATCAATTACAAAATGACAAATTTTTGAAATTTTTCAATTTTTCTCAAAATAAAAATATTTATTTAATTTAATTTTATTTTTAATTTTATAAAATAAATTTTTATTAATTTTATTAAGATGATCTTTCTGTTCGACTACGTCAAAGGTGCGTTTTTCCATTTAATCATTTCTGAAAATTTTGCTTAAGCCTCGGCTTTTAACCCTAAGAAAAATTTTAATGAAATTGGCAACATTTTTTCAGCTCATGATTTTGTCCACCTTTTTTTTTGTGTTTGATCACTGGTTATTGGCTGTGATCAATCATCGATTGATCAAATTAAATCTGACTATGATTTGTGTGTTTAAAATTCGATTCTTTGATCACTGTTGATTAGTTACCGTATGTACACTTTGTGTATAACAATTAGTCTACGTGTGTTTTTCCTCTTCGATCAGCAGTTCAAATCTTGAAAAAACGGCATTTATACTAATTTTGGCATTATGTTTTTTGATCAAATTTTCCAATTTTCTCAATATTTTTCAGTCGGAATTTTTTCCAGGTGCCGCTTCACGTGGAGAGATCATCAACCGGGTGGTGCTTAAGACGCTGAAGGACCGTGGCCAATGGCGCGTCATCCGTCATCCGTTGGTGCTCAATTTTGTCAACGAAAAGGTAATTAAAGTGCCAGGTTACTACTGCCATGATCATATTCTGATTATTGGCCAAAAAAAATTCGTCATGCTTTTAAGTGATCAGCCCACCGATTTATTTCCGATCAATTTTCGAGTCTCGAATCAATTAGTCAGTTCAACAAATCTCTTTAAGCATGCCAATCTCATTTTGATCATTGAATCATTTACACTTGATCGCCCTTTTTCTGATTACTGTACTGACAGGGAATTCACTCACATTTTTCCTGATCACTGCTGATTCAGTCGCTTTTTAGTCTCCGCTTTTTCCCAATGATTACAACTCATTCTAATCTATTATAACCTTTTTACTGGTCCCTGTTGCTGATCAGATTTCGCGATCACTTCTCATCAGTCATATACTCTTTATTCCCTAATCTGTTCAAAGAAACAAAATAAATAAAAATTAAAAAAAAGAATATTTAAAAAAAGAATAAAAGGATAAAGGTAAAAAAAGAATTTCCATTTTGATCACAACTGTCGAATCTGATCAAAATTCACTCAAATATTTCCGATCACTAATAAACTCTGCTGATCACTGATCACTGCGCTTTTCAGCTGCTCTCCTGTGCCCTGTTTTACGTTGTGCACATTTTGCTCTATTTTCTGTTCTTGGCATTGCTCTTCTCCTACGTGAATGGTCCTCCATCGGTGGCCAAAAACCTTTTGGTGTCCACAATTTTGTTGTTCTTCGTGTTTTTCATGGTAAATTTTGAAAATTTAAAATTTAAAATGTAAAAATTCAATTCAATTTTGGACAAAAATCTGTCTATATATGCCATTCATTTTCAAAAAACCCAAAAAATTCATAATTTTAAAATAACATTCGAAGAAAACTTGATCATTTGTCCTAAAAAAAGATTTTGATGGATTGTCCAAAATGCCATTCCGAATTGAACCAATCGTACGGCACGGCACACTGATCCATTCAAAAAAAAAGGATAAATATGAGAATTAATATTTGATTGGTCTTGTTCCCTGATCTCGATTCCGCCTCCTTGCTCTGATCAATCCCAAAAAAGAATCCCCCGATCAGTCTCCCATTCATCGATTAAAATAGACAATTTTGTTTAATTAATTTTATTTTTTTATTTACAATTTTAAATATAAATTTGCATTTAAAAGTTGGTGAAAGCGGCGCTTAAATTGCAATTTGGCATCGGTGCCGTGTCCGCCTGGTTTCTGATCTCCTACACATGGTCTCTGATCACTTACGCCATCACTTTGCTTTACATTTGGAGTTGGCACCTGTTCAGCTTCGACGACTACAACGAGGAGCTTAAAGTGATCAGAATTTTTTTTTCAAAATTTCGAGTTTCTACCGAAAAACTCGAAAAATTTCAATTCAACAGCGCAATTTAAAATTTAAAAAATTCAAATTAACGACACTTTTACCTTAAAAAATAAGGACAGTTGGAAAGCCCTGATCTTTTGGTACTGTTGGACCGATTTCATGGTTTGATTTACAGTACCAAGCTACAAAATCAAACGGCAAAAAAGGGCCACGAGAAAATGCGTCAGTAATACAGTATTTTTCGAATAATTTACTGTAGCATTAAATATTATTTTAGTATATGAAGTGCCGAAATTATTTTAAATTTTTTGAATTGTAGAGAGTACGATAATTCTGCTGGTAGCATTTTATAAGAAAATTTAAAAAAAAATTCCCCACTTTTCATTAAACTAATTTTTCCGTTTGAATTCCGGTTTCTGTCATTTTTGGGCGTCGAAATTCAGACTTAAAAATTCTGGGCCTCGGAATTCCGATTTTTTCCGAAAATTTTTTGGGTTCTCGGAGGAATGTCATCCCCGGTTTAGAGTACTCACTTTTTCAGCGCACAATTGGCTGGTTCTTGCCCATTGTGGCCACGTTGGCCTCCTGGATCAACTGCTTGTACGTGCTGCGCAAGGCGCCCTGCGGCTCGTACATTTTGATGATGTCCAAAATTCTGTTCTCCTTCCTCAATGTATGTTCAGCAACCATCAGCTAAATGGCCTTTTTGACCGTTGAAGTCGGAAAATTCTGCGAAAAAATCATTTTTTTACGAAATTTTCTCGAAAATAGTATTATCTAAATTAAATTTTAGTAAAAATATGGAAAATTTCGCTTTTCTGATCGTTTTTTCGCAAAAAATTAGCAAATTTGAACTTTATTACTATTTTTATGTTAAAATGATTAGACCATATTAGCCATTTTTGAAAGTTTTACTGTACATTTAGCGAATTTGAAGAAATTTTTAAAATTATTCCTCAATTTGGAAAAATTTATGTCCATGTTTTTGCCATTTTTGTCAATTTTTCGCGCTTTTTGATCGATATTTTATGGCGCCATATTTTGCGATTTTATATCCATATAATTTTGAGCCGTATTGATCAATATTGAAAATCATTTTCCGATCGCGCCAATTTGATCAGCATCCCATTTAAGACCACCATCATTTGGATCCCAACCCTTGCCACTTTCGCGTTCGCTTTCATGCTGATCATGCGCGATTCGGGCACCGCGCCGTGGGATGATCAGGACTTTGGGAACACCAGCTCTGTGCTGATGGCACTGTTCCAATCGTTCACCAAAACATCGGCAATGGTCGGTTGGGTCGGCATGATTATGATTATTCAGGGAGGGATCTGATCAAAGATCTCCCAAATTTTTGGTTCCGACCAAATCAAACTCCCGTAAATGTTTTGGTTCTGATCATTCTATGATCAGAGAAATTAGCCAATCAAATTTTGTTCTGATCAGACAATAAATGTGTTTGTTTTATTTGTTAACACTTTCTGATCAATAAATCCCAAAGTAATTTACTCTAATCACTTTTTAACGAGATCAGCCCGAAAACCATTATTACATTCCCAATTTATAGCTCTGATCACTTTATGATTAGATAGAGTCCCATACTGATCAGTGAACCTTCAAAAATTCCTATTATCGATTTTTAAAATTTTGATCACTTTTCCGATCAGTGTATGTGTCGCTGCCCTACTTCCCCACTTTCTGATCACTTTTTCTCAACTTTCCATTTTCTGATCACTGTTTTTTGCCGCCTTTCCCTTTGAAGATGATCGGCGAGGTTGAGGCCAACGACATTTTGGGCCGTAAGGCGTGGGTGGCCAACTTTTTGCTGATTCTTTTCGAAATCATCACCGTCATTCTGCTGATGAATTTGATGGTGTCGCTGGCGGTCGGCGACGTCAACGAATTGCGAATGAACGCGGAGGAGCGAATGTTGCGAATCAAAGTGGGACAAATAGCATAAATTTTTCAAAAAAAAAAAATTTGAAAACTTTTGAAAATTGGAAAAAAATTGGGGGAATTTGATTTTCAGAGTTAGCCAAAAAAAAAAATTTTTTTTTTAATAGGTCCTTACGAAGTGAAATTTCGAAATTTATTAATTATTTTCCCAAATTTTATTCGAAGTGAAATTCAAAATTAATTAAATTTCAAATTAGAATTACTACAATTGCCTGATGAAAATTTATTTTTAATAAAATTGGCAGTATTTTTTTATTTAAAAATACTTTTTTTTTTCAATTAAAAAAAATCCATTTAATTCTGTTTGTTTTGAGTTTTTTCTTTGAAAATTTCATAGTTCAAAGCTTAACTTACTCTCAAAAAGAATATTAAAAATCAAAAATTTGTTTAATTATACTGTAAATTATTTTTGGGTACCGTATTTTTTAATTAAAATTTTTTAATTTTAAAATCCTTTTAATTCTTTTGCTCGCAACTAAATTTTAAGTGGTTTTTGAAAAATAATAATTTAACAATTGTGGAGTTCAATGCTTAAAACTAATTATCCCCAAAGGAAATTTGTTTAATTATACTGTAAAATATTTTGGGTTACTGTAATAATTTTTTTAATTAATTTGAATTTTTTGAAGGTTAACTTTTGCATCGAAGCTCTTCATTTGTCCGAACAAATCTCCTTTCTGAACGGCTTTGTGAAAGTGCTTCATCGGAACCAAACCAACAACATTTTGGTCATTTACAAGGCCGAAAACATTGTTTACTCTCGACTGATGCCAAACATTCGTAAGAAATGCCAAAAAAAAAATATAGTAAAAATTATTGCCAAAGAAATTTGACGAAATTTTGCAAAATTTGGGGGGATTAAATCCGATTTTTTGGAAATTTTTCGAAGACATAGAATTTATACTTTCCGTAACAATGTTACGAATTTAATGAATTTTCCTTGAACTTTGCACATTGTAAAAAATTTACAAATTTTCCAATAAAAATTGCCCTTTTTTTGTGCCATAGGCGACAAATTCTTTGGCGGTGCCGACGGAAGCGGCACAAAAATGATGGCATCTGCGCCGACTGTACGCCGTGAGCGTGTGTATGACGTGGTGATCAACAGCACCAGCGGGCTCAAGCTGCGCAAGGAGCAGTCGACAAACCGTGCAACATTGATGAGCATCAACGGGTGCACGTGAGTTCGGCACTTTTGGCATTTGTTCGAGACTCTCGGGCTCATATTGTCCACTAGCATTTTCGGAGTCAATTCTCGATTTATCGGTCTCAATTAAGGGTTAATTAAAGTATCGACTATTGCAGTCATTCTCGACTCTCTGGGTTAATTATTGATTCCGCTCTCGGGCCA
The DNA here is from genome assembly GCA_023374025.1 of Heterodera schachtii. NCBI lineage: Eukaryota > Metazoa > Nematoda > Chromadorea > Rhabditida > Heteroderidae > Heterodera > Heterodera schachtii. The sequence goes on along the minus strand of SIJG01000010.1, from coordinate 693,463 downwards.
ATTATCCATCTCGACTTTCGGATTCAGTTTTTAATGTTTGACTCTTTGGTTAATGGGAGTGCCTGTTTGAGACTCTTAGGGTCACTTCTTTCAAATTGACTTTCGGAGTCAATTACTGATTTGTCGCTCTTGACTCAGAGTCAATTAGCGGTGTCAAATTTGAATTCATTTCTCCATTTATGGCTTAATTCTCATGATCAAAAAGTGTCTGGGCCGGAAAAAGCCCCCCATAATTGGGCCTCATACCATAATTATGCAAATATTATGGCCAAGCCTTGGCTAAAACAAATATTTAAATTTCAGTTTTCATTTGGTTGAGTCGACGCCCGGCGGCATTCGTCCGATGGAAAGTGCCAATGTGACGGAATTGGACACATTGCGCGACACGGAAAATTTGTGGCGCAAATTCCAACGGTGGCTGATCGGACTGAATTGGAAGGCGTTGCTTTTTGCATGAAAAATGCAACAAAATGATCCTTAATGTGCCCAAATTTACAGAGCTTACCACTTAAAAAATTGTCATATTTTATAATTTTTAAAATTTTTCGTAAATTTTTGATTTTTTGGGAAAAAATTATTCGTTCGACACCGTTGTTTAAAATTTTTCGAGCTTTTTAATGGAATTCAGTGTATACGACGAAATGATCAAAATCAGATTGAAGTCCAGCAACGTTGTATTACTGATCAGTGATCACGAATTCAAGATCTAATCGATCAATTTCGGACTGCTATCCCGAAAACAAACAAAAAATCGAAAACTTTGAACCCTATTTGTGAAAACTTTTGGAATTACGACGAATTGTGATTAGGAGGCCACAGAAACGGTCGAATTGAAATGTAAATATTTGCGATCAGCGAACATAAAACTTCCCAGAAACACTTTTTAAGAGCTTTAACCTTTTTCAACTTGGGAATACATACTTAATAAATTTTGTTCTTACATTTTTTGGGAAAAATTCGAATTTTGTTCGAATTGGGTTCATGGATTTTGAAATAATTCGAAAAGGAGTCTGAATTTCTAATTTTTACAAGAAAAATTCATCTAAAGCCTCCCACTCGAAGAATTTGATTCATCAGCGAAAAATATTAAAAAAGAAGAATTCAAATGACATTTTATTGCTAGGGCTGGGAATTTAAGTCACGTAAAATCTCCAAAAAATCGAGGCGTCAATTTCCTTTCATTTTTGCCAACCATATCAAATCCGGTACTTATCCCTTTTGTGACCCCCCCCCCCCGAAAATTTTTTTTAAACATTTTTTCTTTGATAATTTTAGGCGCTGAAAGCGGATAAGCTGTTTATTTTAAGATTGCATGCAGTTATAAACAGTAGATCAGTTTTTAGCGCCTAAAATTATCCATGAAACAAATGTAAAAAAATTTTCGAGGGGGGGGGGGGGTCACAAAAGGGATAAGTACCGCAAATCCGACGCCTTGGACCCGGCTAATTGTAAGCCCATTTAGTCGTCAATCGTTAATCCAAACTCAAGAATGTTTTTTACCAAAGCAAAAGAATAAAAAAATGCAAAATTGAACGAAAGAATCAACAAAAAATGAAAGTGAGAGAGAGTGCATTTCTAAGAGAAAATAAGAGAGAGAGAGAGAGAGAGCATCAAATCAAAAATGGTGAGATCGACCAATTTCCTCAAATATTTTCATTGCTTTGATCCGGCTTTTTCTTCTTCCGCCGCCGTTGGTGGAGACAATGGCCTAAAAATATTATTATTTTTTTTTTCAAATTTACGACAAAAAATCAAATTCCGTTGCTGCTGCTCCGCTCACCCAATGCATTCACCCCACAAATAAAATAGCACATTGTTAAACTTTTTGCCCGAAATTCCATATTCACAATGACAATGAGCCGCCGTCTCCCCAATTGGGCACCGCTTCAACAGCCAATTACTAGGGATGGGGGATGGGTGTTTAAGTCAAATGACTTTTCTTTTTTTTTTTGATTATTTTGCCTAATTTTTCAAAATCTTTTGCATTTCGGCTCTTGTATGGTTTGCATACATGGAAAAGGGGGGGGGTCAGAAATTTGCCTTTACGAAATACGAAATACCCCCCCACCCCCCCCCCCCTCAGAGGCCAAAATTTTTACGAAATTGAAAAAAACGCTCAAAAATTTTTTCTGACGACCTTTTTTTTTTTTTTTGCTTTTCAGTCCAATTTTTTTTCCTTTTCCCTTTTTTTAATCACATTTTTTGCGACGTTTTTTCAAACAAAAACTTTTGGGTAACGGGGGGGGGGGGGGGTCCGACGGTGCCGATAGGCGCCGTCGGAAACTTTTTTTAATTTCAGTGCAATTTGTTAACAGTTTTTGTGTAAAAACCGACCGTTTTTTGCGATTTTTAGACAATCTTCAAAAAATTTTATTAACAAATTTTCACTAAAAAGTGTAAAATTTCGTTAAAAATTAACGAAATAGACAAAACGAAATTCAATTTCGTAAAAAATTTACGAAAAAGAAAAATGAAATTCAATTTCGTAAAAAATTTACGAAAAAGAAAAATGAAATTCAATTTCGTAAAAAATTTACGAAATAGGAAAAGATGAAATAGAATTTCATGGAAATTTTAACGAAATGCAATTCAAAATCGTAAAAATTTTAAGTTTTTGGCACAAAATTTAGATTTTTTTTTTTCAATTTCGTAAAATTTTCCCATCTTTACCAGTGCTTTTTTGATTTTGGCCGAAATTTTTACGAAATTGCCTCGGACCCCCGTACGATTTACGAAATTGACCCCCCCCCCTTGACCCCCCCCTTGAACACCTATGATGGTTTGTCGTCCATAAATTTTTTGAAAAAATTATAATTAATAAACAGTCGGGTAGAACACCTTTTCTTATGTTTTCGAGGTCGCTGATCATGGAATCCGGCATCTATTTCGTCGACACATTTGGAGCCCCGAACCCAAACTCGAACAAAAACCAAAAATTTAATTTCCAACAACACTTAAGGTAAGGTTTTGGCTCTAATGCACTTTATGAGTCCAATCGACTTTTATGAGTCCAATCGAGTTGTATGAGTCCAAAGTAAGTAACCAAATCGTTTTTTATAATTGCCTAAACGCTGAGATTTTATACATTTTAGCTTCTTTAAGTTTTGTGCTTTCGAATGCTACCAAAAAGATAGGGTTTGGTTCAAACATGAACAAAGTATTGTATAAAAATCAGGTATTGTCAGTTGATTGGACTCATAAAAAATTTTAGTCAACGACCCCGAAAACCTAAGGAAACCTGTGTTCTACCCGACTCTTTATAAATTAAATTTTTTTCAAAAAAATTATGGGGGACAAACCATATAAGAGCCTGCATTTCTTTCCTGAATTTTCTGCGTTTTTTCCTGACTTTTCGCCACTTTTTGGCGTTTTTTCATGACTTTTTAAGTCGGCTTTTTTGGGATTTTTCGTGACTTAAATTCCGATCCCTACCATTTATAATCTTCTTCTTTGTCTTGGCTCAGACTCATTGTCAGTGTCAGCTTCTCATTGGTCCGTCCATTCACCAATTCAAATGGCTCAATTGATGTTGTTGTTGACATGCAAACTCCAAATTTAATTTCATAGCTGGCAGAAGCGGTGGCACGGAGAAATGTCTAAGCAACGTAAAAGGAAGCGTAAATTAAAGGCAATCAAATCAATTAGTCAGTCGTTTAACAAAAATAGGCGCCGGCCATCCATTCGAAATTTAAAAAAAATAAAAATTTTCAGAAAAAGAGGGTTACGATCGGTAGTTTAAGCCAAAATTCTATGAGAACGTGACCGGGTGCATTACGTTTCCCCACCCAACAGCTCAGTTCCCCGCCCCCCCGATAATTTTTTTTCGAAATTTAAAAATAAAAATTTCGGAAAAAGAGGGTTACGATCGGTAGTTAAGCCAAAATTTTATGAGAACTTGACCAAACGCACCTCCTCGAAACTGTCGATCCAAACTAAGTTTCCTTCCACGTCAAATTTTTTGCCGCAATACAATTGCTTCGGTTTACCATTTTTGCTCAAAATGTGCAACCATTCGGACAACAATTGGCCACCAGTAGAAATTTCATCAACACTTTCACCAAGATACATAACATCAAAAGCGATTGCATTCAATTGATCAAGATCGGTGAGAATTGTCAGTGAAATGCGGCGACACAAAATTTCCAAATGTTCGTCATGGGCAAAGTGCAAATAGTGAATGTTTGTCGCAAAAATGGGCCAAATTTGACGGGCAAAAAGTTCCCAAACCGGATGGTCATCATTTTCAATTTCGTCTGAAAACAAATCCAACTCCAAATAGGTGGCATTTCTGTCAAAAATTTGCTTGTTCGAACGGAGAAATGTGATCACGGAATGGTCAATGTACCTGGAAAAAGGATCAGTCAACACACACATAAAAAATTTAAAAAAATTTTCCCCAGCACCTATCGGCCAGACCAGGCCCTTTTCGCGTGGGGGAGTTTGGGAAGTATAACTTTTTTTTCATTGTCAACCAAATACAACAATCTTGGTATCATTCGATAGCTCCACGTGTCCTCTATTAGCATGCAAAATGCTGAAAAATTTCGTTAAGGTTCAAAAAAGTTATGGACAAAAATGTTTAGAAAACCAGTTTTTTTAAGTTTTCTGGCCATAACTTTTTGAACTTTAACGAAATTTTTCAAAATTTTGCATGCTAATAGAGGACACATAGAGCTACCGAATGATACCAACAATGTTGGATTTGGTTGACAATGAAAAAATGTTATACATAGTTCAAAAATTCGCTCCACGCGAAAACGGACCACGCAAAAACGACCCCTACCCCTATCGGCATCACAGACCCCCTAAAAACCTTAGCCCTATTAAAAAAATTTGTCACTTTTATGGTGAAAACCTAATAAACAAATTTCACTCCATTCAAATTTTTCCTCGGCGGCGCGGCGCCTTTCGGCATCGCCTGACCCCCCCTCCCCCCCCCCCCCCTCC
>SIJG01000010.1:0-78249 GCA_023374025.1 Heterodera schachtii | reverse complement strand
ATTTGCAAAAAATAAATAAATAATGAAAATTTAAAAATTCATAAAAAATTTAAATTCATAGTTACTGGTCTTAAAGCATCACAGAGGTGCTTGTTCTGGTCTGAAGGATGCCTTTAAAAAATTCGTACGCTTCTGATCACTACTCGAAAAATGAGTGATTGAATTTACACTAAAAAGTTAAGCCTAAACTTTTGGCCTGTTAAAAAGGAATTAAAAATTTTTAAAAATTTTATTCACCTCCCTTTTTGATAGAAAAAGTATCAAAGTGCCTTATATAACATGTATATAAAATTCGGTGTCTTTCAGATCACTTTCTGAAAAATATTTATGAATTAATTTTGCAAAAAATAAATAATTAATGAAAACTCAGATATTTTCGAAAAAAATTTTTAAAGCAATAAGCGTTTGGCTTTTTTCAGGATAATTTAGTCCTTTACAGAGAAGTATGCCTGTAAAATTTGGTGCTGATTATTTTGAATATAGAACGCGCTAGATTCGATGAAAGTTTTAAAATTTAAGCCTAAACTTTTTGGCATGTTTATAAAGGAATTATAAATTTTATTCTTCTTACTTTTTGATATAAAAGCATCAGAGAGCCTTATTTAACATGTAAATAAAATTTGGTGCGTTTCTGATCACTTTCTGATACAATATTTAAGAATTAATTTTGCAAAAAATAAAAATAAATTCGTGCATCTTTAAAAATTCATAAAAATTTAAATTCAGAGTTACTGGTCTTAAAGCATCACAGAGGTGCTTTTTCTTGTCTTAAGGATGTCCTTAAAAAATATCGTGCGCTTCCGATCACTACTCGAAAAATGAGTGATTGAATTTTCACTAAAAAGTTAAGCCTAAACTTTTTGGCATGTTTAAAAAGGAATTATAACATTTTGTTCATCTCCCTTTTTGATAGAAGAAGCATCAGAGAGCCTTATTTATCTTGTAAATAGAATTTGGTGCGTTTCAGAGCAGTTTCTGAAAAAATATTAAAGAATTAATTTTGCAAAAAATAAATAAATAGTGAAACTTTAAAAATTCATAGAAAATTTAAATTCATAGGTACTACTGCTAAATCAACGCAGAGACGCCTTTCCTTGACCTTTTTAGGCCCCTGCAAAAGCTGGTGCGCTTCTGATCACTACTCGAAAATGAGTGATTGAATTTTCACTAAAAAGTTAAGCCTAAACTTTTTGGCCTGTTTAAAAAGGAATTAAAAATTTTTAAAAATTTTGTTCATCTCCCTTTTTGATAGAAGAAGCATCAGAGAGCCTTATTTAACTTGTAAATAGAATTTGGTGCGTTCAGAGCAGTTTCTGAAAAAATATTAAAGAATTAATTTTGCAAAAAATAAATAAATAGTGAAACTTTAAAAATTCATAGAAAATTTAAATTCATAGGTACTACTGCTAAATCAACGCAGAGACGCCTTTCCTTGACCTTTTTAGGCCCCTGCAAAGCTGGTGCGCTTCTGATCACTACTCGAAAAATGAGTGATTAAATTTTCACTAAAAAGTTAAGCCTAAACTTTTTGGCCTGTTTAAAAAGGAATTAAAAATTTTTGAAATTTTTTTCAACTCCATTTTGATAGTAAAAGCATCATAGTGCCTTATATAACTTTTAAATAAAATTTGGTGCGTTTCAGAGCAGTTTCTGTAAAAATATTATGAATTAATTTTGCAAAAAAAAAATAATTAATGAAAAACTCAGATTTTCGAAAAAATTTTTAAAAGCAATAAGCGTTTGCCTTTTTTCAGGATAAGTTAGTCCTTTACAGAGAAGTATGCCTGTAAAATTTGGTGTGATTATTTTGAATATAGAAGGCGCTAGATTCGATGAAAGTTTTTAAAATTTAAGCCTAAACTTTTTGGCATGTTTAAAAAGGTATTATAAAATTTTATTCTTCTTATTTTTGATATAAAAGCATCAGAGAGCCTTATTTAACTTGTAAATAGAATTTGGTGCGTTTCTGATCACTTTCTGATACAATATTTAAGAATTAATTTTGCAAAAAATAAAAATAAATTCGTGCATCTTTAAAAATTCATAAAAAATTTAAATTCAGAGTTACTGGTCTTAAAGCATCACAGAGGTGCTTTTTCTTGTCTTAAGGATGTCCTTAAAAAATATCGTGCGCTTCCGATCACTACTCGAAAAATGAGTGATTGAATTTTCACAAAAAAGTTAAGCCTAAACTTTTGGCATGTTTAAAAGGAATTATAAAATTTTGTTCATCTCCCTTTTTGATAGAAGAAGCATCAGAGAGCCTTATTTATCTTGTAAATAGAATTTGGTGCGTTTCAGAGCAGTTTCTGAAAAAATATTAAAGAATTAATTTTGCAAAAAATAAATAAATAGTGAAACTTTAAAAATTCATAGAAAATTTAAATTCATAGGTACTACTGCTAAATCAACGCAGAGACGCCTTTCCTTGACCTTTTTAGGCCCCTGCAAAAGCTGGTGCGCTTCTGATCACTACTCGAAAAATGAGTGATTGAATTTTCACTAAAAAAGTTAAGCCTAAACTTTTTGGCCTGTTTAAAAGGAATTATAAAATTTTGTTCATCTCCCTTTTTGATAGAAGAAGCATCAGAGAGCCTTATTTAACTTGTAAATAGAATTTGGTGCGTTTCAGAGCAGTTTCTGAAAAAATATTAAAGAATTAATTTTGCAAAAAATAAATAATTAATGAAAAACTCAGATTTTCGAAAAAATTTTTAAAAGCAATAAGCGTTTGCCTTTTTTCAGGATAAGTTAGTCCTTTACAGAGAAGTATGCCTGTAAAATTTGGTGTGATTATTTTGAATATAGAAGGCGCTAGATTCGATGAAAGTTTTTAAAATTTAAGCCTAAACTTTTTGGCATGTTTAAAAAGGTATTATAAAATTTTATTCTTCTTACTTTTGACTATAAAAGCATCAGAGAGCCTTATTTAACATGTAAATAAAATTTGGTGCGTTTCTGATCACTTTCTGATACAATATTTAAGAATTAATTTTGCAAAAAATAAAAATAAATTCGTGCATCTTTAAAAATTCATAAAAATTTAAATTCAGAGTTACTGGTCTTAAAGCATCACAGAGGTGCTTTTTCTTGTCTTAAGGATGTCCTTAAAAAATATCGTGCGCTTCCGATCACTACTCGAAAAATGAGTGATTGAATTTTCACAAAAAAGTTAAGCCTAAACTTTTTGGCATGTTTAAAAAGGAATTATAAAATTTTGTTCATCTCCCTTTTTGATAGAAGAAGCATCAGAGAGCCTTATTTATCTTGTAAATAGAATTTGGTGCGTTTCAGAGCAGTTTCTGAAAAAATATTAAAGAATTAATTTTGCAAAAAATAAATAAATAGTGAAACTTTAAAAATTCATAGAAAATTTAAATTCATAGGTACTACTGCTAAATCAACGCAGAGACGCCTTTCCTTGACCTTTTTAGGCCCCTGCAAAAGCTGGTGCGCTTCTGATCACTACTCGAAAAATGAGTGATTGAATTTTCACTAAAAAGTTAAGCCTAAACTTTTTGGCCTGTTTAAAAAGGAATTATAAAATTTTGTTCATCTCCCTTTTTGATAGAAGAAGCATCAGAGAGCCTTATTTAACTTGTAAATAGAATTTGGTGCGTTTCAGAGCAGTTTCTGAAAAAATATTAAAGAATTAATTTTGCAAAAAATAAATAAATAGTGAAACTTTAAAATTTATAGAAAATTTAAATTCATAGGTACTACTGCTAAATCAACGCAGAGACGCCTTTCCTTGACCTTTTTAGGCCCCTGCAAAAGCTGGTGCGCTTCTGATCACTACTCGAAAAATAGTGATTGAATTTTCACTAAAAAGTTAAGCCTAAACTTTTTGGCCTGTTTAAAAAGGAATTAAAAATTTTTAAAAATTTTGTTCATCTCCCTTTTTGATAGAAGAAGCATCAGAGAGCCTTATTTAACTTGTAAATAGAATTTGGTGCGTTTCAGAGCAGTTTCTGAAAAAATATTAAAGAATTAATTTTGCAAAAAATAAATAATTAATGAAAAACTCAGATTTTCGAAAAAATTTTTAAAAGCAATAAGCGTTTGCCTTTTTTCAGGATAAGTTAGTCCTTTACAGAGAAGTATGCCTGTAAAATTTGGTGTGATTATTTTGAATATAGAAGGCGCTAGATTCGATGAAAGTTTTTAAAATTTAAGCCTAAACTTTTTGGCATGTTTAAAAAGGTATTATAAAATTTTATTCTTCTTACTTTTTGATATAAAAGCATCAGAGAGCCTTATTTAACATGTAAATAAAATTTGGTGCGTTTCTGATCACTTTCTGATACAATATTTAAGAATTAATTTTGCAAAAAATAAAAATAAATTCGTGCATATTTAAAAATTCATAAAAACTTTAAATTCAGAGTTACTGGTCTTAAAGCATCACAGAGGTGCTTTTTCTTGTCTTAAGGATGTCCTTAAAAAATATCGTGCGCTTCCGATCACTACTCGAAAAATGAGTGATTGAATTTTCACAAAAAAGTTAAGCCTAAACTTTTTGGCATGTTTAAAAGGAATTATAAAATTTTGTTCATCTCCCTTTTTGATAGAAGAAGCATCAGAGAGCCTTATTTATCTTGTAAATAGAATTTGGTGCGTTTCAGAGCAGTTTCTGAAAAAATATTAAAGAATTAATTTTGCAAAAAATAAATAAATAGTGAAACTTTAAAAATTCATAGAAAATTTAAATTCATAGGTACTACTGCTAAATCAACGCAGAGACGCCTTTCCTTGACCTTTTTAGGCCCCTGCAAAAGTTGGTGCGCTTCTGATCACTACTCGAAAAATGAGTGTATCTAATATTATAATTGATCAATTCGATTGAAGAAAAATAGGGATTGGAATTATATCAGGTTTTTTATATAAATTTTTCAAAATTAGAATGTCATTCGCAAAAAAAAATCAGATTTTAGGATCAAAAATTAGAACATTTAACAACATAGCTTTAAATAGTTTTTTCCAATTTAATCAATTAATAGCAATTTTGTATTTTCGCCTCAAATGATCATTTTTAACAATTTTGAGAATCAGAAATCAAAAAAATCAGATTTTTAAGATTAATTTAAAATTAAGGATCTTAATTTTCAAAATAGAGATTTTTCGAAATTATCGTGACTTCAATCCCGCGGGATTGGTAAAATGGTCGGGAGGAGCCCGGTTCGGGATCCCAAATGAAATCCCGATCCCGATCAATTTCTGATCAAATTTAACAGAATAATTTTGATTCATGGCTTACGGGAAAATTAAAAAATAGACAAAATTTAAAACTAAAAAAATATGAAAGAGGACAGAAAGCGAAGAGAAAGGGAAAAAGGAATGGGAAGAGGAAAAGGAGTGGAAGAGGAAAAAGAGGAAAAGAAAGGGGAAGTGAAAGCGGAAGAGAAAGTGGAAGAGAAAGGGGAAGAGAAAGCGGAAGAGAAAGGGGAAAAGAAAGAGGGAAAAGGAAGGGTAAAAGAGGATGATGAACAGGAGTGGAAGAGGAAGAGTAAAGAGGAAGAGAAGAGGAAGATAAGGGGGAAGAGAAAGAGGGAAAAGGGAAGGGGAAGGGGAAGAGGAACAGGAATGGAAGATGAAAAAAAGGAAAGAAAGGGGAACTGAATGCGGAAGAGAAAGTGGAAGAGAAAGGAGAAGAGAACCGGAAGAGAAAGTGGATCGTAAGAGAATGTGAACAGAAAGGGGAAGAGAAAGTGGAACAGAAAGGGAAGACACATAGGAAGGGAAGAGAAAGAGGAACAAAAGGGGAAAGAGAAAAGGGAGAGAAAGGGGATAAGGGAAGGTAAGAGGAGTGGAAGAGGAAAAGGAAGGGGAAGAGGAAGAGAAAGGGGATGAGAAAAAGGGAAGGAAGAGGCCCATAGGGCACTGGTTTGGTTATCATAAAGTACCAAACATAATAAATTATTTATAAAAATATTTATTTGGGACTGAAATGACCCACTCTTCCGAGCACCCCGCATTAATATTTTTGTCACTTCGCCCTCATTGATACTTTTGTCACTTTGGCTCACCACGGTGCAAGTGTGGGCGAGATTAAAATTATTTTAAAGGAAATTCTTTACTTACATTTAGTTATGCCATCCATTTTCTTGTAAGTTTAAAGACATTCCTTGGCTTCGCCATAATCAATCGGCATTTATAATGTTGGCACAGCACACGCACACCATGGGATATGTTGATAGTTTGTGTTTCGTGCTTCGTATTTCGTGTTTTGGCACGAAACACAAATTTATGTGCAGTCGTGTCAACAATGTATGCAATGCCTTATTATTTTACAGAAAAAGGCAATTCTATGAAGATGAACATTTCTATGAGTGTTATTAGGTATGTATATATTTGTATGTTAATACACCGTTTCACATGTACACTTTTAGGAATATGCACGTTTTACGCGTATGTCTTACCTACATGGGTATATATTTATGAATATGCATTTTCGGCATATGCCATCCCTTAAATGTATATTTATGAATGAATAGCACGTTTTACGCATACGCCTCTTCTGTGTATATATTTATGAAGATGCATATAAGGTGGAAAAAATGATATCCGCGGATCTGATCGGGTCAAATCGAAATAAAATAAATAATGAAGAAAAGTAACACGACCCACTTAACGTGATGACTAGCGCTCGCCTAGACCTGAATCCAGGCCTGGAATTTCCTGGTGCATTAACGTCCAGGTCATTTTAAAAATCTGGATTTTTTCTTGACCTGGATTTTTTGTCCAGAAAATCCAGGTTCAGGTCAAATATGAAAAAATCAATTCTCATTAACTGTTCGTATTTGATAAAAATAATTAATATTCTGTGAGCAAAATGTCCAAACTTCGGTGCTTTGTCAAAAGTTTTACTCGTCGAAATGAAAAACACACTAAAATGACAGAATTTAAAAAGTGGGAAACCAATGAAAATGCCAGACAAAATTACAGACAAATCCATGGAAAATGATGACATGCTCTTCAAAGCACCTCCCAAGGAATAGAAAAATTTACAATTTTAGGATTTAAAAAATTTTTTTAATAATTTTATTGCGTTATCTCATAAACCCCAAACCCATTTTTGTATTTTTCAATTTGTTGAAATCTCTGATTTATTAAAAAATATAATTTGTCGTTTCTGTGGTTATACCCTCTCTCCCGAATTTTTTTTTAGAGAATGGACCTGCTTAAAAGAAGATAATGTTGAAAAGTTACTAAACAGAAAAGATGAATTCGTCTGTTTGTCATCCCCCCATCCTTCCCTCTTTCTCCTCTTCCTTTCTTTTCTCTCTTCCTTCTTGTCTTCCCCTTCCTCCTTTTCCTTTCTTTTTCTCTCTTCCTTCTTGTCTTCCGCTCCTCTTTCCTTCCCCTCCCCTTCCTTCTCCTCCTATTCCTTTCTCTCCTCTTCCTTCTTCTCAACTCTCCTCCTCTTATCTTTCTCCTTCTCTTCCCTCCTTCACTTCTTCTCTCCATCCTGTCTTCCACTCTCTCCATCCATCTCTCTCTCTCTCTCTTTCTCTCTATGCCGTGCCTTTTTTCTTCATTTCCTTACCACTTGTCCCTCCAAGTTTGGCATTCTTCCCTTTGTATGACTCCTCTTCCTCTTCTTCCTTCCCTTTCTTTTTGCTTTTCCCTCCCATTTCGGCATTCTTCTGTTCTATCTACTTTTGTTTCTCTTCATCTACTTCTGAATAGTTCATTTTTCGTAAAACTTTTAATGGATCTCGCTCAAAAGTGTAGGTGCAAATATTCAAGTATTCTCCCTTTTTTCCCATCACTTCATTTTACTGAAAGGTGAAAAAAAATTATGCCTTTTTTTGAAAGACTAAAAAAATTATATTTACATATGCATATTAGTAGGGGTTATAGACTTCGCTCCCGGAAATTTTCGCTGACAACAAAAACCTTGTGATATATTTGGTTTGTATTTGATAAAAATTTGGCATTTTTAAAGTTAAATCCATTTTTGGCAATTTTTAGTATTTTTAGGCAGTTTTTAGACCATATTTTGTTCCTTATTTGGCTCTTCTTGGCTTATTTGTCCATATTTGATGTTTTTAGTCGCATATTTAATAATCCTATATTAAAGATCAAAAATAAATTTTAAAGTTTAGAAAATGCAAATTAATTTTTTTTTATATTGTTTTTTTTTTTTCTATAATTTGCTCCATAAGCTGTGTAACACTGCGTAAAAAAATTAATCGTTTTACAATTAGCCACGATATAGCCAAAATTCTAAATTAATAAACCTAATCACCTAATTTTAGCCCTAATCATAATTATGTTTCCTTATTTCCTTTCACCTCTAGTTTTGTGTCCCGAATTTTCTTTTGTTATCCAAGCAAAAAAGTTATAACTGAAAAATTGCAAAGAAGTCAAATTTGTTTTCTCGAATGATATACCAAAATTGCTAGAATTGACCGACAAAGAAAAAGTTAGAACTCCAAAAACTCGGGCTGGCGCGAAAACGACCAGTGTTCCGCCCCCATCTTCACCTTAATTTCGTATGGGGTGAGTTCTTTTTTTCAATCAGTTTTCTGAAAAAATATTAAAGAATTAATTTTGCAAAAAATAAATAAATAGTGAAACTTTAAAAATTCATAGAAAATTTAAATTATAGGTACTACTGCTAAATCAACGCAGAGACGCCTTTCCTTGACCTTTTTAGACCCCTGCAAAAGCTGGTGCGCTTCTGATCACCACTCGAAAATAGTGATTAAATTTTCACTAAAAAGTTAAGCCTAAACTTTTTTGCATATTAAAAGCAATAAAAATTTTTAAAAATTTTGTTCATCTCCCTTTTTGATAGAAGAAGCATCAGAGAGCCTTATTTAACTTGTAAATAGAATTGGTGCGTTTCAGAGCAGTTTCTGAAAAAATATTAAAGAATTAATTTTGCAAAAAATAAATAAATAGTGAAACTTTAAAAATTTATAGAAAATTTAAATTCATAGGTACTACTGCTAAATCAACGCAGAGACGCCTTTCCTTGACCTTTTTAGGCCCCTGCAAAAGCTGGTGCGCTTCTGATCACCACTCGAAAAATAGTGATTGAATTTTCACTAAAAAGTTAAGCCTAAACTTTTGGCCTGTTTAAAAAGGAATTAAAAATTTTTAAAAATTTTGTTCATCTCCCTTTTTGATAGTAAAAGCATCAGAGAGCCTTATTTAACTTGTAAATAGAATTTGGTGCGTTTCAGAGCAGTTTCTGAAAAAATATTAAAGAATTAATTTTGCAAAAAATAAATAATTAATGAAAAACTCAGATTTTCGAAAAAATTTTTAAAAGCAATAAGCGTTTGCCTTTTTTCAGAATAAGTTAGTCCTTTACAGAGAAGTATGCCTGTAAAATTTGGTGTGATTATTTTGAATATAGAAGGCGCTAGATTCGATGAAAGTTTTTAAAATTTAAGCCTAAACTTTTTGGCATGTTTAAAAGGTATTATAAAATTTTATTCTTCTTACTTTTTGATATAAAAGCATCAGAGAGCCTTATTTAACATGTAAATAAAATTTGGTGCGTTTCTGATCACTTTCTGATACAATATTTAAGAATTAATTTTGCAAAAAATAGAAATAAATTCGTGCATATTTAAAAATTCATAAAAACTTTAAATTCAGAGTTACTGGTCTTAAAGCATCACAGAGGTGCTTTTTCTTGTCTTAAGGATGTCCTTAAAAAATATCGTGCGCTTCCGATCACTACTCGAAAAATGAGTGATTGAATTTTCACAAAAAGTTAAGCCTAAACTTTTTGGCATGTTTAAAAGGAATTATAAAATTTTGTTCATCTCCCTTTTTGATAGAAGAAGCATCAGAGAGCCTTATTTATCTTGTAAATAGAATTTGGTGCGTTTCAGAGCAGTTTCTGAAAAAATATTAAAGAATTAATTTTGCAAAAAATAAATAAATAGTGAAACTTTAAAAATTCATAGAAATTTAAATTCATAGGTACTACTGCTAAATCAACGCAGAGACGCCTTTCCTTGACCTTTTTAGGCCCCTGCAAAAGTTGGTGCGCTTCTGATCACTACTCGAAAAATGAGTGTATCTAATATTATAATTGATCAATTCGATTGAGAAAAATAGGGATTGGAATTATATCAGGTTTTTATATAAATTTTTCAAAATTAGAATGTCATTCGCAAAAAAAAATCAGATTTTAGGATCAAAAATTAGAACATTTAACAACATAGCTTTAAATAGTTTTTTTCCAATTTAATCAATTAATAGCAATTTTTGTATTTTCGCCTCAAATGATCATTTTTAACAATTTTGAGAATCAGAATCAAAAAATCAGATTTTTAAGATTAATTTAAAATTTAAGATCTTAATTTTCAAAATAGAGATTTTTCGAAATTATCGTGACTTCAATCCCGCGGGATTGGTAAAATGGTCGGGAGGGATCCCGGTTCGGGATCCCAAATGAAATCCCGATCCCGATCAATTTCTGATCAAATTTAACAGAATAATTTTGATTCATGGCTTACGGAAAATTAAAAATAGACAAAAATTTAAAACTAAAAAAATATGAAAGAGGAACAGAAAGCGAAGAGAAAGGGAAAAAGGAATGGGAAGAGGAAAAGGAGTGGAAGAGGAAAAAGAGGAAAAGAAAGGGGAAGTGAAAGCGGAAGAGAAAGTGGAAGAGAAAGGGGAAGAGAAAGCGGAAGAGAAAGGGGAAAAGAAAGAGGGAAAAGGAAGGGTAAAAGAGGATGATGAACAGGAGTGGAAGAGGAAGAGTAAAGAGGAAGGAGAAGAGGAAGATAAGGGGAAGAGAAAGAGGGAAAAGGGAAGGGGAAGGGGAAGAGGAACAGGAATGGAAGATGAAAAAAAAGGAAAAGAAAGGGGAACTGAATGCGGAAGAGAAAGTGGAAGAGAAAGGAGAAGAGAAACCGGAAGAGAAAGTGGATCGTAAGAGAATGTGAACAGAAAGGGGAAGAGAAAGTGGAACAGAAAGGGGAAGACACATAGGAAGGGAAGAGAAAGAGGAACAAAAGGGGAAAGAGAAAAGGGAGAGAAAGGGGATAAGGGAAAGGTAAGAGGAGTGGAAGAGGAAAAGGAAGGGGAAGAGGAAGAGAAAGGGGATGAGAAAAAGGGAAGGAAGAGGCCCATAGGGCACTGGTTGTGGTTAATCATAAAGTACCAAACATAATAAATTATTTATAAAAATAATTTATTTGGGACTGAAATGACCCACTCTTCCGAGCACCCCGCATTAATATTTTTGTCACTTCGCCCTCATTGATACTTTTGTCACTTTGGCTCACCACGGTGCAAGTGTGGGCGAGATTAAAATTATTTTAAAGGAAATTCTTTACTTACATTTAGTTATGCCATCCATTTTCTTGTAAGTTTAAAGACATTCCTTGGCTTCGCCATAATCAATCGGCATTTATAATGTTGGCACAGCACACGCACACCATGGGATATGTTGATAGTTTGTGTTTCGTGCTTCGTATTTCGTGTTTTGGCACGAAACACAAATTTATGTGCAGTCGTGTCAACAATGTATGCAATGCCTTATTATTTTACAGAAAAAGGCAATTCTATGAAGATGAACATTTCTATGAGTGTTATTAGGTATGTATATATTTGTATGTTAATACACCGTTTCACATGTACACTTTTAGGAATATGCACGTTTTACGCGTATGTCTTACCTACATGGGTATATATTTATGAATATGCATTTTTCGGCATATGCCATCCCTTAAATGTATATTTATGAATGAATATGCACGTTTTACGCATACGCCTCTTCTGTGTATATATTTATGAAGATGCATATAAGGTGGAAAAATGATATCCGCGGATCTGATCGGGTCAAATCGAAAATAAAATAAATAATGAAGAAAAGTAACACGACCCACTTAACGTGATGACTAGCGCTCGGCCTAGACCTGAATCCAGGCCTGGAATTTCCTGGGTGCATTAACGTCCAGGTCATTTTAAAAATCTGGATTTTTTCTTGACCTGGATTTTTTGTCCAGAAAATCCAGGTTCAGGTCAAATATGAAAAAATCAATTCTCATTAAACTGTTCGTATTTGATAAAAATAATTAATATTCTGTGAGCAAAATGTCCAAACTTCGGTGCTTTGTCAAAAGTTTTACTCGTCGAAATGAAAAACACACTAAAATGACAGAATTTTAAAAAGTGGGAAACCAATGAAAATGCCAGACAAAATTACAGACAAATCCATGGAAAATGATGACATGCTCTTCAAAGCACCTCCCAAGGAATAGAAAAATTTACAATTTTTAGGATTTAAAAAATTTTTTAATAATTTTATTGCGTTATCTCATAAACCCCAAACCCATTTTTGTATTTTTCAATTTGTTGAAATCTCTGATTTATTAAAAAATATAATTTGTCGTTTCTGTGGTTATACCCTCTCTCCCGAATTTTTTTTTAGAGAATGGACCTGCTTAAAAGAAGATAATGTTGAAAAGTTACTAAACAGAAAAGATGAATTCGTCTGTTTGTCATCCCCCCATCCTTCCCTCTTTCTCCTCTTCCTTTCTTTTTCTCTCTTCCTTCTTGTCTTCCCCTTCCTCCTTTTCCTTTCTTTTTCTCTCTTCCTTCTTGTCTTCCGCTCCTCTTTTCCTTCCCCTCCCCTTCCTTCTCCTCCTATTCCTTTCTCTCCTCTTCCTTCTTCTCAACTCTCCTCCTCTTATCTTTCTCCTTCTCTTCCCTCCTTCACTTCTTCTCTCCATCCTGTCTTCCACTCTCTCCATCCATCTCTCTCTCTCTCTCTTTCTCTCTATGCCGTGCCTTTTTTCTTCATTTCCTTACCACTTGTCCCTCCAAGTTTGGCATTCTTCCCTTTGTATGACTCCTCTTCCTCTTCTTCCTTCCCTTTCTTTTTGCTTTTCCCTCCCATTTCGGCATTCTTCTGTTCTATCTACTTTTGTTTCTCTTCATCTACTTCTGAATAGTTCATTTTTCGTAAAAACTTTTAATGGATCTCGCTCAAAAGTGTAGGTGCAAATATTCAAGTATTCTCCCTTTTTTCCCATCACTTCATTTACTGAAAAGGTGAAAAAAATTATGCCTTTTTTTGAAAGACTAAAAAAATTATATTTACATATGCATATTAGTAGGGGTTATAGACTTCGCTCCCGGAAATTTTCGCTGACAACAAAAACCTTGTGATATATTTGGTTTGTATTTGATAAAAATTTGGCATTTTTAAAGTTAAATCCATTTTTTGGCAATTTTTAGTATTTTTTAGGCAGTTTTTAGACCATATTTTGTTCCTTATTTGGCTCTTCTTGAGCTTTTTTGTCCATATTTGATGTTTTTAGTTCGCATAATTTATAATCCTATATTAAAGATCAAAAATAAATTTTAAAGTTTAGAAAAATGCAAATTAATTTTTTTTTATTGTTTTTTTTCTATAATTTGCTCCATAAGCTGTGTAACACTGCGTAAAAAAATTAATCGTTTTACAATTAGCCACGATATATCCAAAAATTCTAAATTAATAAACCTAATCACCTAATTTATAGCCCTAATCATAATTAATGTTTCCTTATTTCCTTTCACCTCTGATTTTGTGTCCGAATTTTCTTTTGTTATCCAAGCAAAAAAGTTATAACTGAAAATTGCAAAAAGTCAAATTTTTTTCTCGAATGATATACCAAAATTGCTAGAATTGACCGACAAAGAAAAAAGTTAGAACTCCAAAAACTCGGGCTGGCGCGAAAACGACCAGTGTTCCGCCCCCCATCTTCACCTGTAATTTCGTATGGTGTGATTTCTTTTTTTCAATCATTTCATTCTGACCCAAGCAAATGCTAAGAAGTTGGTGAGTTTTGGCATTGATTGGGATTGGAATTTGGTCTGGATCAGTTTCTGGACAGTCAGCTGTTATTTGGAATGTGTGCGCTTCAACACTTGAGAACAGCAAAGTATCGCTAATGATGATGATGAAGACGAAGCCGAAGATGTTGAGAAGCATTTTAAATGACGAAGAGAATTGGGCAAATTTTTTGCTAAAAATAATTTTTGTGAAATTTTTTGTGATAATTCCCTCGTTAATTCAATCGGCCTTTAAATGATGGAAGCGCACGCACACCCAAACAATTGACACCAATGACCTATGCCTTAATATTTTCAATTAATAATTTACTTTTATATGCATGCCCATCTCTATGAATATGCCATTTCACATGCATAGATTTTATGTACGCAGTTTTATGCGTATTCCTCTCATATGTATATATTTATGAACATTCACTTTATACAAATTAATGATGGCAGCGCACGCACACCTAAAATTTAATCTTTTCAATTCGTAAAATTTTTCAAAAATTGTTTCTTATTTCAAATGATTATTTCTTGCATTATTCGAAATTGAGTGGAATGTCAATTTTAAGAAACAAATTAGCATCGTTGTTTTGTTTTTTCTTTTTCATTTTTAATTTCTTTTTTCACCTATAGATTTGTAATTGAACAACCTGCAAATACCAAGACGTGCTTTGGCATTGTTTGGTTCCGGCATAGCAAATGTTGACGTTTCTTATGTGGGATTACAAAAAGCTGTTATTTGGAATGTGTGCGCTTCAACACTCGAGAATAGCAAAGTCTCTATGATGAAGATGGCCGAAAAATGGTGAAGAGCATTTGCGACGATGAGAATTGAGCCGCTATTTTCCGAAAAACAAAATATTTTTAATCCACACCAGGTTTTAGGTGCTCGGATCAATGGTCCATGGATTTATGATTCGAGGATCCGACTCTGATTTATTCATACGGCTACTGGAGCAGAAACGCGATCCTTAACCATAGGGGCACCAGTGAATGGGATAGAATGAATTGAGCGGCGCGCGGTTGATCATCGGATGGAGGACCATTATCTTTCCAGATCAGCGATCAGCTAATCGGCGGATGATAATCATAAATAAACCCTAGGGGATCGTGAACAGACACAGCAAACTATCCCGAAAAAAAATAACAGGAAAATGGATAATTTATTTTCATAATCGCCAGAATTTCAACAAATTTGCCTTCTATTCTTAGATCACATTTGTTCTTATTTCCAAAATTTGTCCTCAATTTATTATGCCTAACATCCTTTTTCCCTTTATTTCTTCAATTTTTGCTTAAAATGACAAGAAACAAATTTAGTCTGAAAATTCTCATTAAATTGTTCGTAATTTAGGTAAAAATTAGAGTTGTACCGGAGCGCGACTTGGTGAAAAAACGTACAACTGAGTACCTAAGTCTTTTTTGAAAAGGCTTTAAAGATAATGCTGAAAAGTTACAAAACATAAAAGATGAATTAGTCTTTTTGTCATTCCCCCATCCTTCCCTCATTCTCCTCTTCCTGTGCTCCTTTCCCTTCCTTTCCCTTCTCTCTGCTCTTCTTTTTCTTCTAGCTCCTTTCTCTTTCTCTCTCCTCTTCTCTTCCTTCTTCTCTTTTTCTCTCATTTTCTCTTCCTTCTTCTCTTTCTCTCTCATCTTCTCTTCCTTCTTCTCTTTTTCTCTCATTTTCTCTTCCTCCTTCTCTTTCTCTCTCATCTTCTCTTCCTTCTTCTCTTTCTCTCTCATTTTCTCTTCCTTCTTCTCTTTTTCTCTCATCTTCTCTTCCTTCTTCTCTTTCTCTCTCATCTTCTCTTCCTTCTTCTCTTTTTCTCTCATTTTCTCTTCCTTCTTCTCTTTTTCTCTCACCTTCTCTTCCTTCTTCTCTTTCTCTCTCATTTTCTCTTCCTTCTTCTCTTTTTCTCTCATTTTCTCTTCCTTCTTCTCTTTTTCTCTCATCTTCTCTTCCTTCTTATCTTTCTCTCTCATTTTCTCTTCCTTCTTCTCTTTTTCTCTCATTTTCTCTTCCTTCTTCTCTTTCTCTCTCATTTTCTCTTCCTTCTCTTTCTCTCTCATCTTCTCTTCCTTCTTCTCTTTTTCTCTCATTTTCTCTTCCTTCTTCTCTTTTTCTCTCATCTTCTCTTCCTTCTTCTCTTTCTCTCTCATTTTCTCTTCCTTCTTCTCTTTTTCTCTCATTTTCTCTTCCTTCTTCTCTTTCTCTCTCATCTTCTCTTCCTTCTTCTCTTTTTCTCTCATCTTCATTCCTTCTTCTCTTTCTCTCTCATTTTCTCTTCCTTCTTCTCTTTCTCTCTCATTTTCTCTTCCTTCTTCTCTTTCTCTCTGATCTTCTCTTCCTTCTTCTCTTTCTCTCTCATTTTCTCTTCCTTCTTCTCTTTTTCTCTCATTTTCTCTTCCTTCTTCTCTTTCTCTCTCATTTTCTCTTCCTTCTTCTCTTTTTCTCTCATCTTCTCTTCCTTCTTCTCTTTCTCTCTCATCTTCTCTTCCCTCTTCTCTTTCTCTCTCCTCTTCTCTTCCTTCTTCTCTTTCTCTCTGATCTTCTCTTCCTTCTTCTCTTTCTCTCTCATTTTCTCTTCCTTCTTCTCTTTTTCTCTCATTTTCTCTTCCTTCTTCTCTTTCTCTCTCATTTTCTCTTCCTTCTTCTCTTTTTCTCTCATCTTCTCTTCCTTCTTCTCTTTCTCTCTCATCTTCTCTTCCCTCTTCTCTTTCTCTCTCCTCTTCTCTTCCTTCTTCTCAATCATCCTCCACTTATCTTTCTCCTTCTCTTCATTCCCTTCTTTTGTTCACCCAGTCTTTCGTCTTCTCTATCACTCTTTGTGCCGCACCTTTCTTCATCAATCCCTTACAATTTTTCCTTCAAATTTGGCATTCTTCCCTTTGTTCAACTCCGTTTCCTCTTCATTAAGAATCTTTTTACATGATTAAAGCATATTTTTATGAATATGCCTTCACAAATGTGTATATTTATCAATCAAGGTATTACCCTGATCTATGCTTTGTATTTTATTTTGGCCGCATGAATAATGCATATGCATTCCCATATGTGAATATTTTGTGAATACAGATAGCATAGGAATGCACATTTTTATGAATATGCCCGCACCAATGTAATATCGCATAAATATGTACAAAAAGAATATGTACATAAATATGTAAAAGAAAATCCTGAAATATGTAAGCAAAATGTACAAAAAACCAAATTATGATTATTATTAAACATTTTTTTTTCCATTTTTTCAAAAAAAAATAAAAATTATAAACATAAAAACATAGCCATAAAAATTACAAAAATTTATCCCAAACAATTTTTGTATGTAAATTTTTACAAAAGTTTCTAAAAATGCCCCGCACGCGACTACATTGCATTCTTCTCTTTATTCGACTCCGCTGCTATTTTCTAGTCCGAAAATTTATAAAAAATGGTGTCATTTATGAGCAAAATTAAATAGGCCTGCTTAAAAGATAATGTTAAAAATTATAAACAAAACAGAAAAGATAAATTAGTCTTTTTATCATCCCCCCCCCCATTTACGGGTTACCATAGATCCGCTCTTTGTGCATACGGATTTCGATCCACGGATTTTTCGGTCCTTGGATCAATGTTATCCATTGTCTAAACATCCGATTCTGATATATGCATTCGTGAACAACAGCAGAAATACGATCCTTAACTATGAGGGCAGCGCCGAAATGTGACGGAATAGAATGAACGACACACGGATGGTCGTCGGATCGCGAATCGAAGTAGCTTTATCTTTTCCAGATCAGCTGATCAGCGGATGATGATCGCATTTAAAATGGTAAGAAAAAATAGCCAAAAAATGGGATTTGAAAAAATGAAAATTGATTTGAATTTTAAGTCTGTAAAGTTTCATTTTCTTTACCAAATGTTTTTACTTCTTCGAAATGGAAATCACACTAAATGACAGAATCTAAAAAGTGGAAAACCTAAGCAAATAGTGACAGAGAAACCCGTGGAAAATGATGACAAAACTCTTAAAAGCAGCCCCCAAGGGGGAGGACAATTTTCATATTTAGAATTTGTCAAAAAAAAAGTTTTTAAATTTTCTTCTTGGCATTCTTTTAGATCGCGGAAAATCCTTTTTTTGAATTTTTGTTTTTAGTGGGAAGAATAAAAAACAATTTGTTTTTAAAAAATGGGACTGCTTAAAAGATAATGTTGAAAAGATACAGAACCGAAATGATGAATTAGTCTTTTTGTCAATCCCCCATCCTTCCCTCTTTCTCCTCTTCCTGTGCTCCTTTCCCTTCCTCTCTTCCTCTTCTTTCTCTTCTGCTCCTTGCTCTTGCTCTCTCTTCCTTCTTGTCTTCCCTCTCATTTTCATTTCCCTTCCTTTCTCTCTCTCTCTCCTCGCCTCCTTCTCTTCCTACTTTTCTTTCTCATCCTTGTTTTCAAACCGTCTCCTCTCTTTCCTTTCTCTCCTTTCCTTACCCTTTCTTTCTCTTTTCTCTCTTCTCTCCTCTTCTTTCTCTTCCTCACTCTTCTCTTCTTCTTTCTCTTCATCTCTCCACTCCTCTTCGTTTTCTTCCTACTCCTTTCTCCCACTCTCTCTTCCTTCTTCTCAACTCTTCTCCTTTTGTCGTTCTTCTTCCCTTCCTTCCTTCACCTCTTCTCTTCATCCTGTCCTTCACTCTCTCCATCACTCTTCATCACTCTCTTCATCCTGTATTTCACTCTCTTCATCACTCTCCCTATGACTGCCTTTCTTTTTCATTTCCTTACGGTTTTTCCTTCCAACCTTGGCATTTTGTTTCATCATCATTTTTTTCTCTTCATCAATTTCTGAATAATTCACACAATCTCCTTCCTCACCATTTTTTGATAAATCTTTTTCTTGTTCAAAAATATATGAACAAATATATTTCTTGTCTTTTCCCTTTATTCCCAGCACTTTGTTTAAGTCAAAGGAAAAAATTTAAAAAAATGATTAAAAATATTCTTTAAGAGTGTCACATCCAATTGTGCAAATGGCCTAGTGGCTAGTCCCCTTGACTTTTGTTTTCTTTCTTCCCCTGGTTCAATCCCTCTACAGAAATATAAAATATTTTGAATTTTCTTTTTGTATACTCATGGTTTTCCTATCGACAAAATATGATTTCTCATAGTTTTTTTTATTTATATATATTTTAATATTTTTTTAAATGAAAATATGTACAAATTGAGCCTAATAAATCCAAACCCTGCCTTTTTGTTGATAATCTGTTAACAAATTGCACTCAAATTTTCAAAATTTTCCCCGGCGGCGCCTATCGGCACCGCCGGTCTCACCTTTCTTCCACAAAAGTTTTTTGGGAAAAGCGCGCCGAAAAAATGATGAGAAAAGTAATATAAATTTTTAATAGTATTCGATCATTTTGTCCAAAAATGATTATTTTTTTAAATAATTGAAATAAATTTAGTTTGAAAATTTTCAGTAATTTAATTATGCTTTAACTTTTGGATTTTATTAAATAAAAAACAAAATAAAATTTAATATTGTATTATTTTCACTTGAAATAAATTAAAATTTGAATTTTTTTTTAATTTTTTTGAATTTTTAAAATTTCCCGGTTGGTCCCGGTTCCCGGTCCCGAAGAAAAATCGAGGTCCCGGTCCCGGTCCCGGCTTCTCAGGTCCCGGCAAGTCCCGGTCCCGGTTTTGCCCAAAATTCCCGGTCCCGCTGCACTCTAGTTTAAAGAATAAAAAACACAATTTATATTAAAGAATCAAAAATAAATGTTAAAGTTTTGAAAAATGTGCAAATTAAATTAATGGTTTTTTGCTGACAATTTTTCTCCATAAACTATGTAAAATTTCGCAAAAATTAATGTTTTACAAAGGGACTTCCAAGTTTTTTTTTCAAAATAAGACAAAATGGGTGAAAAACTAAGATTCTGACGCCAAAAATAAGATTTTTTTTTCTACAACTAATAGTAGCGCGAAGGGAACGCAATAAAACATGAAAAATGACTTGAAACAATATTTTATTAGCCTAAAAACCAGGGTTGCTAATTGAAAATTTTCAAAATCAGCATTTTGAAAATTTAATTCAAAATGAAAAAAAATCCATAGAATTTTTTTTTTTTTGCAGCGCGCTATTTCCAAAAAACTTTTGGTGAATGGGGGGGGGGGAGTCCGACGGTGCTGACAGGCGCCGCCGGGAAAATTTTCTAGAATTTGAATGCAATTTGTTAACAGATTTTCTCCAACAATGACCAATTTTTTAGATTTTGAGCCAATTTTTTTTATTAAAAAAAAATAAGTTTTAGGGCCCGCCGGCGGTTCCGATAGGCGCCGCCGGAGGAAAAATACAAATTTTGACCATTTTTTAACAGATTTTTTCTCTGAAATTTTGGGCATTTTACACAAAAGAAAACGAAATAAACTTTTAATTTTTTTCAAAAACGAATTAATTTAAGAAAATTTGCAAAATATGTAAATAAAAGATGTAAAAAACCCTAAATATGTAAGAAATATGGACAAAAACCCAATTTTTATAAATTCTCAAAATTTAGGAAAAAAGGCTTAAAGTCCAAAATATGTACCAAATGTGTATAAAACCTCCCGATATATATAAAAAATATGTAAATAAATGAGATAGATTTGTTCGCAAATACAAAAAAGAAAATGTTTTTTCTACTAATTAGACCATGTAGAATCCAGGAACAATTACGTATTTACACTAATTACACAATTTATAGCCCTGCTAATTAATTAATTTGCCTTATTTTCTTTCACCTCTGATTTTGTGTCCAAATTCTCCTTTGTTATCCAAGCAAACTTTGTAATGTTCCATGGCTTTGGCATTGATTGGCTTCGGCATCTTACGCAATGGGCTCAAATTGGCATCACAATAAGCAGTGATTTTGATTTGGAATTCGGAATAATGATCACACACAATTTCTCTCAATTTTGTCTTTATCGTAATTGGACCTGCTGCAGTTACATTTTCAAGAGTGTATGTACAAATTTGCTTCTTCTCATTTTCCAATTTCATAATTTTTAAGCCTAAAATGGTGAAAAAAAGACTAATAGGTAATTAGGGATGCAATTACTATGTTTTTATCTAAAAAAAGACTAATAGGTAATTAGGGATGCAATTACAATGTTTTTATCTATTTTTTCCTCAGCTGGTCTGAAATGCATGCAAAAACATGTTTTTTTGCTAGTTGTGCAATAAAAACAAAAAATACACCCCTAAGAAATCAAAAAAGCTCACAAAAATTCATCTCTAAAATCTATTTCTTTATTTTCTTGACAAGAATTTTTGATTTAATAATTATTTATCTCAGTACTTGATTTGGCATGCCCCTATCCGTCCCAAGGCACTTTTTGGCATTTTTGAAAATACCAAAATATAAAAATGCACCCATAAGGATCGGACGGGCACCTTGAAAGTTTGCAAAAGATTGCAAAAAGTAACAAAAATTTTAAGATTTTTGACAAAAAAGAATTAAAGATTCTCTTTAGATATTGCGCAAAAAGGAAAAATAAGACCGAAAAGAAGAATTTTTTCAAAGAAAAACTTTTTTTTTGGGCTTTTATTCAAAAAAGACGAAATTTATTTTTTTGTAATTAAAATTGCTGAATATGTTATTTACGATATTAATTTTTTCATTGAAATGCACAATTTTTCAAATGCTTTGCCCCTATTTCGCCTTAGACAATTTAAAAAAAAGTTATAACTGAAAATTTCAAATAAAGTCAAAAATTTTTCTCGAATATGATACCAAGATTGCTAGATTTGACGACAAAGAAAAAAGTTAGAACCCAAAAACTCGGGCTGGCGCGAAAACGACCTCTGACAGGTCCGCCCGATTTTCACCTGTAATTTCGTATGGTGTGATTTCTTTTTTTTCAATCATTTCATTCTGACCCAAGCAAATGGTAAGAAGTTGGTGAGTTTTGGCATTGATTGGGATTGGAATTTGGTCTGAAAAAGTTTCTGGACAGTCAGCTGTTATTTCGAAAGTGTGCGCTTCAACACTTGAGAACAGCAAAGTCTCGCTGATGATGATGAAGACGAGGCCGAAAATTGTGAGGAGCATTTTAAATGACAAAGAGAATTGGGCAAATTTTTTGCTAAAATAATTTTTGTGAAATTTTTTTGTGATAATTCCCTCGTTATTCAATCGGCATTTATGATGATGGCAGTGCACGCACACCTTAGCATTTGCCAACAATGCAATACGTATGCCTTTCTATTTTACACATAAAAAATGCAATTCTATGAATATGCCCATCTCTATGAGTGTTATATTTATGAATATGCCCTTCACATGCTTAGATTTAATGAATATGCACGTTTTACGCATATGCCTCTGCTATGTATATATTATTATGAAAGTGCATTCCCTCGTTATTCCATCTGCGCGTATAATTATGGCAGCGCACGCACGCCTTAGCATTTGCCAACAACGCAATACGTATGCCTTAATATTTTAAAATCAATAATTTACTTTTGTGAATATGCATGCCCATCTATATGAATATGCCATTTCACATGTATAGATTTAATGAATATGCACGTTTTGCGCTTATGCCACTGCTATGTATATATTATTATGAAAGTGCATTCCCTCGTTATTCCATCTGCGCGTATAATTATGGCAGCGCACGCACACCTTAGCATTTGCCAACAATGAATAACGTATGCCTTACTATTTTACACAAAAAAGCAATTTTGTGAATATGCCCACCTCTATAATAAAACATTGATTGATAAAATATACACATTGGCGAGGGCATATTCTAAAATGTGCATTCATATCTATATATTATAAAATATTTAAATAAGGGATTGTATAAACAGGCCCGTAGCCAGGGCGAAGGGGGGGAGGGGGGGGGGGGGGGGAATCCCCCCTCCCCTCGAAATAAAACCCAAAAAATTTTCCAGGAAAAATTGGCAATTTTTTAAAAAATTTTAATCAATTTTTCTTAACAATGCATAAAATGTTCAAAAAATGTTTCCCGACGGCGCTTATCGGCACCGCCGGACCCCTATTTGACCTTATTTTTTGAAATTTTGACCTAAAATGACAAAAAAGAGCAAACTTTTGGCGCAAAAAACGGATAAAAATCTGTTTTTTGCTCTCCGGCGCTGAAATTTTTAAAATAACAGTGGAGAAAAAAAATTGACCCGAAGAGCAAAAAAAAAGGTCTTCGCCCCCCCCCCCCCCCCCCGGTAGGGGTCAGTTGCGTCTGAGCCAAGCATAAAACATCATAACTTTTTTTTGTTGGTCTAATTTTATAAATTTGGCATCATTCGAAAGCTCTACATGTTTAGAAGCTTTTGATAACTTATTTCTAAGCGATTGAGCAACTTATAAACAAGTTGCACCATGAATACTACCAAAAGGTCTGAATTTTTGAATATTTTAATTTATAACTTTTTTACATGTCGGTATGTCATCGTGTTTTTTGAGAAGCCGATGGAGCTTGTTAAGAGCTTTCGAATGATACCAAGTTTGTTGGAGTCCAATATGAAAAAAATCCAGGTCCAGGCTAAACACTAAAAAACCTGGTTTCCTGACAGGTCCAGGCCTGGATCCAGGTCTCGAGGAGCCTGGATTTTTTCTGGGCCTGGATTTTCCTGGATTTTTGTCCAGGAAAACCAGGTCCAACATGGAATCCAGGACTAGGATTGTTCATAATGTCGAACTCTAGTGCTGACCACCGGGTCACTAGATCTGCTCTTCGCTCATACAGATTTTAATCCACAGCAGGTTTCCGGTGTTCTCGGATCAATGTTCATGGATTCATGATTCGAGGATCCGACTCTGATTTATTCATACGGATACAGCAGTAGTAACGCGATCCTTAACCATGGGGGCAACAGAAATGGATGGAATGAATGAATGCCGCGCGGTTGATCATCGGATCGGAGGACCATTATCTTTACAGATCAGTGACCAGCAGCAGACGATCGGTGGATGATGAGCATAAATTCTTGGGGATCGTGAACAGACAGACCCAGCCAAATCTATCCCGAAATAAAAAAATTTCAATATAAATGTATAATTTTTATTTACATAATTAGCCTTAATTTCAGCCTATTTGCCTTCTTTAGATCATATTTGTCCTTATTTCCAAAATTATTTGTCCTCAATTCATTGAGCCTAACATCCTTCATTTCTTCAATTTTTCTTAAAATGATAAGAAACAATATTTAGCCTGAAAATTCTCATTAAATTGTTCATCTGTTTGGCAAAAATAAAGGGACAAATTTTGGGGGAAAAATGAAAATTGAATTTAAAATTTGTCACGTTTCAGTTTGAAAGTTATCTTTTTTCCTTCCTCTTTTATGAATTTTACTTTTATGCATATATGTCATCTAATGTATATATTTTTTATGAATATTAGCTTTGAAGACACCTTTTTATTAATATGCCATCTTATACGTATAGATTTATGCATATGCATTTTTATGCATATATATCTCATATCTTATATTTAGGAATATGCACTTTTATGCGGTGCTATGTAAACCGACGAAAAGTGAAAATTTGGGCGACCGACGAAAAGTGCAAAATTTGCTAAATTTTTGACTAAATCAACTCATAACTTTTCACAGATGCAACCAAATTGCACATTTTGGTATCATACGATAGCTTTGAATTGCGTTATTGCCCTGCTAAATTTCAAAAAATTTTATTAAGTTTTTAAAAAGTTCAAGCCAAAAAACTGGAAAAATTCTCATAACTTTTGTAAACTTAATAATTTTTTTTTGAAAATTAGCAAGCTAATAAAGCAATTCAAGGGCTATTGTATGATACCAAGAATGTGCAATTTGGTTGCGTCTGAGAAAAGTTATGAGTTGATTTAATCGAAAATTTAGCAAATTTTGCACTTTTCGTCGGTCGCCAAATTTGCACTTTTCGTCGGTCGACCCCCCACGGGTAAAAACATAGCCATTTTTTGCCAAGTAAAAAATTAGTAAATTTTATGGAGGTTTTAATCTTCGAAATGCAAATCATCAAAAAATTGAAAACCAAAGAAAATTTACGGAGAAATCGTGGAAAATAATGACAGACTCTTAAATTCAGCCCCCTAGCGATGAGAAAAAGTTAATTTTTAGTATTTTATAATTAGAAAAAAATTTGGAAATTTATTTGACCATGTCTCTTGGTCCGCCAAACCTATTTTTGTATTTTCCAATTTATGAAAATTAGGATTTTAGCCTTTTAGATAAAGAAATTTAAAAAATAATTTGTCGTATTCGCATTCTCCTCTCTGCCAGAATTTTTTAGATAATGGGCCTGCTTAAAAGATAATGTTGCAAAGTTACAAAACAGAAAGATGAATTAGTCTTTTTGTCGTCCCCCCATCCTTCCCTCCTTCTCCTCTTCCTGCTTCTTTCTCTCTCCTCCTTCTTGTCTTCCCCCTTCTCTTTTTCCTTCCCCTTCCTTTCTCTTCTTATCTCCTCTCCTCCATCACTTCTCTCTCTTCTCCTCTTCCTTCTTCTCTTTCTCTATCCTCTTCACCTCCTTCTTATTTTCCTCCTCCTCTTTTTCTTCCGCTTCCTCTCTCTTCTTCTATCTTCCTTTCCTCCTTCTCTTTCTCCTCTCCTCTTCCTGCTTCTTTCTCATTTTCTTTCTTGTCTTCCTCCTCCTCTTTTTCCTTCCGTTTCCTTTCTCTTCCTCACCTCTCTCCCTTCTTCACCTCCATCCAGTCTTTCACTCTCTCTATCCCTCTCTGTGCCGTACATCCTTCTTCATTTCCTTTTCACTTGCACCTCCAACTTTGGCATTCTTCCCTTTGTCTGACTTCGCTTCCTCTTCACCATTGTCGCTTTTTTTGCTTTTTCCTTTCTTTTCGGCATTGTTCTGTTCCATCAACTTTTTATCCTCTTCATCTATGTCTGAATAATTCTCACACATTCCTTTCTCTTTTTCTGTTATAACATCCAAAGTAGTTTCCAGTTCAAGAGTGTAAATACAAATGTGTTTCCCATTTCCCAATAGTCCGATTTCAAGTCCTGATTTAAAAAGTTATTTTTATAAATAAATTTAGAGAAAATTAATTCAAAAAATAAAAAAAAAAATTCGTGAAATTTCTTGATTTTCAGAAAGCAAAAAATAGTAAATACCTTTAAATAATTTCTTTCAAATTTTTCTTTTTCGTCAAAAAATTTTTATATGAAGTTTCTTTTAAGATATAATCTTTTCAGTTTTTAAAATTTTTGTTGTGACTGGGATGTAGTCTACTCGGCCAAATGGACTACAACCCAGTCACAACAATTTTCAAAAAAAAAATTTTTGATTTCAAATCATTATTTCTTGCATTTTCGAAATTGAGTTGCAATGTGAGTTTTTTTTTGTTTGTTTTTTTTCATTTTTTCATTATTAATTCTTTTTTTCACTTATAGAAGATTTGTATTCCTTCTTCGTGCAAGTATCAAGACGTTTCTGGGCTTCGGAATTGCTTGAATTCTGGAAGGATGCACAAGAAGAAGTTATTGTGAATGTGTAAACCGCCTCAACACCCGAGAACAGCACAGTCTCGCTGATTATGATGATAATGAGGCCGAAGATGGCGAGAAGCATTTTAAATGATGAAGAGAATTGGGCCAATTTGACAGAAATGAATTTTTGTTAATTTGATTTTTTGTGATAATTCCCTCATTATTCAATCTGTATTTATAATGGTAACACGGCACGCACACCTTAGCATTTGCCAACAATGAATACGTATGCCTTAATATTTTATACATAAAAAAATGCAATTTGTGAATATGCCCTTTTTTATGAGAGTTATATTTATGATATGCCTTTCACATGTATAGGTTTGATGTATGCACGCTTTACGCATATGCCTCTGCTATGCATTATTATTATAAGGTGCATTCCCTCGTTATTCAATCTGCACGTAGAATTATGGCAGCGCAAGCACACCTTAGCATTTGCCAACAATGAATGCAATACGTATGCTTAATATATTTATATGTGAATAATGCACTTTTTATGCATATATATTCCCAACTCTATGAGTGTTATTTGTCAGTATATGAATTTTCTATGTTTATGAATATGCCATTTCATATGCATAGATTTAATGTATGCACGTTTTACGCATATGCCTCTCCCATGTATATATTTATGAAGGTGCATATATATATATATATCTTTATAAATATGCACGCTTTACGCATATGCCTCTCGCATGTATATTTATGAAGGTGCATATGTATATATCTTTATAAATATGCACGTTTTACGCATATGCCTCTCGTATGTATATATTTATGAAGGTGCATATTATATATCTTTATAAATATGCACGTTTTACGCATATGCCTCTCGCATTTATATATTTATGAAGGTGCATATGTATATATCTTTATAAATATGCACGCTTTACGCATATGCCTCTCGCATGTATATTTATGAAGGTGCATATTATATATCTTTATAAATATGCACGTTTTACGCATATGCCTCTCGCATGTATATATTTATGAAGGTGCATATGTATATATCTTTATAAATATGCACGTTTTACGCATATGCCTCTCGCATGTATATATTTATGAAGGTGCATATGTATATATCTTTATAAATATGCACGTTTTACGCATATGCCTCTCGCATGTATATATTTATGAAGGTGCACTTTTATGCATATGCCATCCCACAAGTGTATATTTATGGATATGCACATTTATGCACCATTAAGATGCGTTTATATTAATGTGCCATCTCATATGCATATGCACTTTTATGCATATTTTTCATCTCATATCTTTTATCGTGCTGGGACGAAGTCCGAATCGGGCAAGTGTGGGCGAAGTCCGAATAGGGCAAGTAATTAAATTTCATTAAAAATATTTAAATGATAAATTAATGATTTTAATTAATCAATAGGGATGGTAGTTCCAAAAAATGATTCCCGTATACCATAAACAAAATTAAATAATGTGTTTTATTTCCTAAAAAATATTAATAAAAAATTTTTTTGCCTATTTTTGTGCCTATTTAATGCTATTTGCGGGTTTTGTGCCTAAAATTCCCGTCTCTCTATTTATAACTCGTCTTCTTACTGATGGATTGACGTGATTTTATGCACCTTGTAGAAGATATATATATTTTAATACACAAAATTTTTTCCTTCGGTAAGCAAAATGGCACACTTTTTAAAAAGGTTTAAAACTCGGTTTTACTGAATTCTTCCAGAATGCCGAAATAAGTAAACTGAGAGTTCGATTAAGGTATTTTTTGATACCAAGATCGTTAAGGTTAACCGTCATTTGACAAAGTTACGGAATAAAATGGGGGTGTCGTAAACATATGACAATGATTGTACATTAAAATATGTTTACATATTAATAAATAAGGTCATT
This sequence comes from Heterodera schachtii, assembly GCA_023374025.1. Taxonomy (NCBI): domain Eukaryota; kingdom Metazoa; phylum Nematoda; class Chromadorea; order Rhabditida; family Heteroderidae; genus Heterodera; species Heterodera schachtii. Next base: position 50,092 of record SIJG01000010.1, on the reverse strand, counting down.
TAAAAATAAATTTATTGATTAAAAAGCTCAAAAGTGTATTCAAATGTTTTAAATATAAAATGAAAAATTATAAAATAATATTATTATTTTTTAATTCGATTTAATTACTTGCCCTATTCGGACTTCGTCCTAGCACCTCTTTTATTTATGAATATACACTTTTATGCATGTCCCATCGCATATATGTATTTTATGAATTCACTTTTATGCATATGCAATGCAGTACCTTTTTGTGTCCTGAAAAGGTACCTTGAGGCAGTTGATTAGACCGAAGTTATGTTAATTGCATCTTTTTATTAAACAATTCTTTTTTTAAATCAATAAATCCGATCCGTACTTATTGGTTTGGTAATCCGTGCGCATCCATCTCTAATAAGGGAACCTCGCGAACTGTAACTCGCAAAAGGTCTGTGTTTAAATATACCACCGGTTTGGTTTTGTTTTATGCATTTTTAATTTTTGGTGCCGATTGCAACTTCCCAGGGAGTTACAGAGCCTCGAAAACCGCAATTTTGTGCCTGAAAACACCTTGGGAAAGGAGCGATGAACGCGCATGTCCAGAAAATGGGTTAAACTGTTTTTTGGGGGTCAGAGTTCATTTCGAAGCAGGCCAAATGCACCGCTAAAATTAAAAATGTCAGATCACAATGAAGCAACGATCTGATCACGGTGGAGCATTGAGCATTGGACTTTTTTTAGAGCATTAAAAATTATGCTTACATGGAATTTTTCAATTTTTAAGTTGCGATTTTTCCGTTTTTAATAAAGTGGCTTTATCATTTTGTGTCACCCTGTAGCAAATAAGCATTTTCCGATTCACAGTTCGGGGTGTTCTTTTGTTATGTATAATAAGAGGAGAAGGAGAGGAGGGGAGGAGAGAGGAAAATAAAGGAAGGGAAAGGAAAAAGAGGAGAGGGAAGACAATAAGGAAGAGAGAGAAAGAAGCAGGAAGAAGAGAAGAGGGAAGAAAAGGGGAAAGGAAAAAGAGGAGAGGGAAGACAATAAGGAATTTTTAGATTTTCTGATTTTGGGCTTAACTTTTTAGTGAAATTTCAATCACTCATAGTTATTCATCAGAAGAGCACCAGGCTTTTCAGGGGCCTAAAAAGGTCAAGGAAAGACATCTCTGCGTTGATTTAGCAGTAGTACCTATGAAATTAAATTTTCCATGAATTTTTAAAGTTTCACTATTTATTTATCTTTTTGCAAAATTAATTCATAAATATTTTTAGAAATTGCTCAGAAGCGCACCAAACTTTGCAGTGATACTGAAAGGACGAGAATTAACCTATTTTATCACATTAGCTTGTCAGTTTTTTTAAATAATTTTTTTCGAAATAATTTTTTTTTGGGTTTTCGGGGCAGTCCCCCTGAACCCGATTTTCGGCATTCTGATAATTTTAGCGCTTATAATGGGATGCATAAAATCGATTGTAGAAGGAATTTGAAGCGCTTAAATTGTTTGAGTACCCCAAATGGACACTTGAAAAAATCGACTTTTTGGTTTTCGGGCAGTCCCCCTGAGCCCGATTTTCGGCATTCTGATAATTTTAGCGCTTATAATGGGTTGCATAAAATCGATTGTAGAAGGAATTTGAAGCGCTTAAATTGTTTGAGTACCCCAAATGGACACTTGAAAAAATCGACTTTTTGGTTTTTGGGGCAGTCCCCCTGAACCGATGCGCCCAGATTTATGGGGAGTTCGGATCCTTCGGGAATAGCTTCCCTATTCCATGTACTTTAATTCTGCATTGGATTTTTGCTCCCCATAAATGTTTGAGTACCCCAAATAGACACTTGAAAAAATCGACTTTTTGGTTTTTCGGGCAGTCCCCCTGAGCCCTTTAATTTACATGTTAAATAAGGCACTTTGATGCTTTTTCTATCAAAAAGGGAGGTGAATAAAATTTTTAAAAATTTTTAATTGCTTTTTAAATATGCCAAAAAGTTTAGGCTTAACTTTTTATTGAAATTTCAATCACTCATAGTTTTACGAGAAGTGACCAGAAAAATCCCAGATTTTGCAGGGTAACAGCTGAGAACAATACCTAATTTATACTTTTTCCCCAGTTTACTAGGCCTTGTTAAAAATTTTTTAGATTTTCTGATTTTCTGTACTTTTTCTATTTTTTTGCAAAATTAATTCATAAATATTTTTTTAGAAAGTGATCTGAAACGCACCAAACTTTGGTTACAGTTTAACTAAGGCACTTTGATGCTTTTATACCAAAAAGGGATATGAATAAAATTTTTAAAATTTTTTAATTGCTTTTTAAATATGCGAAAAGGTTTAGGCTTAACTTTTTAGTGAAATTTCAATCACTCATAGTTTTACGAGTAGTGATCAGAAGCGCACGATATTTTTTAAGGGCATCCTTAAGACAAGAAAAAGCACCTCTGTGATGCTTTAAGACCAGTAACTATGAATTTAAATTTTTTATGAATTTTTAAAGATGAACCAATTTATTTTTATTTTTTGCAAAATTAATTCATAAATATTTTTTCAGAAAGTTATCTGAAACGCACCCAATTTTATTTACATGTTAAATAAGGCACTCTGATGCTTTTAATACCAAAAAGGGATATGAATAAAATTTTTAAAAATTTTTTAATTGCTTTTTAAATATGCGAAAACGTTTAGGCTTAACTTTTTATTGAAATTTCAATCACTCATAGTTTTACGAGAAGTGACCAGAAAAATCCCAGATTTTGCAGGGTAACAGCCAAGAACAATGCATATTTATATAATTAATTAACTATCCCATAATGTTTCTTAAAATTTTTTGGATATTCTAATTTTGCGTACTTTTCCAATTTTTTGCAAAATTAATTCATAAATATTTTTTCAGAGACTGCTCTGAAACGCACCAAATTTAATTTACATGTTAAATAAGGCTTCACGGTGCTTTTACAATTAAAAAGGGCGATGAATAAATATTTTAGAAATTTTTAATTCCTTTTTAATTACACGAAAAAGTTTAGGCTTAACTTTTTTTTCAGAAACTGATCGGAAGCGCACCAAACTTTGCAGGGATACTGAAAGGACCAGAATTAACCTATTTTATCACATTAGCTTGTCAGTTTTTTATAAAATTTTTTCGAAATAAATTTTTTTTTTTTGGTTTTTCGGGCAGTCCCCCTGAGCCCGATTTTCGGCATTCTGATAATTTTAGCGCTTATAATGGGATGCATAAAATCGATTGTAGAAGGAATTTGAAGCGCTTAAATTGTTTGAGTACCCCAAATGGACACTTGAAAAAATCGACTTTTTGGTTTTCGGGCAGTCCCCCTGAGCCCGATTTTCGGCATTCTGATAATTTTAGCGCTTATAATGGGTTGCATAAAATCGATTGTAGAAGGAATTTGAAGCGCTTAAATTGTTTGAGTACCCCAAATGGACACTTGAAAAAATCGACTTTTTGGTTTTTGGGGCAGTCCCCCTGAACCGATGCGCCCAGATTTATGGGGAGTTCGGATCCTTCGGGAATAGCTTCCCTATTCCATGTACTTTAATTCTGCATTGGATTTTTGCTCCCCATAAATGTTTGAGTACCCCAAATAGACACTTGAAAAAATCGACTTTTTGGTTTTTCGGGCAGTCCCCCTGAGCCCTTTAATTTACATGTTAAATAAGGCACTTTGATGCTTTTTCTATCAAAAAGGGAGGTGAATAAAATTTTTAAAAATTTTAATTGCTTTTTAAATATGCCAAAAAGTTTAGGCTTAACTTTTTATTGAAATTTCAATCACTCATAGTTTTACGAGAAGTGACCAGAAAAATCCCAGATTTTGCAGGGTAACAGCTGAGAACAATACCTAATTTATACTTTTTCCCCAGTTTACTAGGCCTTGTTAAAAATTTTTTAGATTTTCTGATTTTCTGTACTTTTCTATTTTTTTGCAAAATTAATTCATAAAACTTTAATTCTGCGATGGATTTTTGCTCCCCATAAATGTTTGAGTGCCCCAAATAGACACTTGAAAAAAATCGATTTTTTGGCTTCCGGGGCAGTCCCCATGAACCGATGCGCCCAGATTTATGGGGAGTTCAATCCTTCGGGAATAGCTTCCTATACCATGTACTTTAATTCTGCGATGGATTTTTGCTCTCCATAAATGTTTGAGTACCCCAGATAGACACTTGAAAAAATCGATTTTTTGGCTTTCGGGGCAGTCCCCCTGAACCGATGCGCCCAGATTTATGGGGAGTTCGAATCCTTCGGGAATAGCTTCCCTATACCATGTTCTTTAATTCTGCGATGGATTTTTGCTCCCCATAAATGTTTGAGTACCCCAGATAGACACTTGAAAAAATCGATTTTTTGGCTTTCGGGGCAGTCCCCCTGAACCGATGCGCCCAGATTTATGGGGAGTTCGAATCCTTCGGGAATAGCTTCCCTATACCATGTTCTTTAATTCTGCAATGGATTTTTGCTTCCCATAAATGTTTGAGTACCCCAGATAGACACTTGAAAAAATCGATTTTTTGGCTTTCGGGGCAGTCCCCCTGAACCGATGCGCCCAGATTTATGGGGAGTTCGAATCCTTCGGGAATAGCTTCCCTATACCATGTACGTTAATTCTGCGTTGCATTTTTGCTCCCCATAAATGTTTGAGTACCCCAAATGGACACATGTAAAATCGATATTTTTGAAAATAATTCTGGTGTAGTAAGTGTGAAGAACTGTGTTCCTCCAGGCAAAAAATTCTAAGAAAATTTATAAACATTTGTAGGGTTTTCAGCAGTTTCTCTGCAAAATTTGGTGAGCCCCTGATCAATTACAAATTATTTATGGACGAGCAAATTTTTAGAAATTTTTTATTTTTTGCAAAATTAATTCATAAATATTTTTTCAGAAAGGTTATCTGAAACGCACCAAATTTTATTTACAAGATAAATAAGGCTTTATGGTGCTTTTACTACCAAAAGGGAGATGAATAAATATTTAAAAAATTTTTAATTCCTTTTTAAACAGGCCAAAAAGTTTAGGCTTAACTTTTTTTTCAGAATCTGATCAGAAGCGCACCAAACTTTGCAGGGATACTGAAAGGACCAGAATTAACCTATTTTATCACATTAGCTTTTCATTCCTTTAAATAATTTTTTTCGAAATAATTTTTTTTTTGGATTTTTCAGGTCAGTCCCCCTGAACCTGGATTTTCGGCACTCTGATATTTTTAGCGCTTATAATGGGTTGTATAAAGTCGATTATAGAAGGAATTGGAAGCGCTAAAATTGTTTGAGTACCCCAAATGGACTAGGCTTGGGCACTATTGAGTAGTAGGCTTAAACTTTTGAGTATAGCTCTGCGCATTCTGAACCAAATCCAGAACCGATGACACCATTAGAAAGAGCTCCTTTTCTAGCTTATAATACACTAAGCTAGCTATTTTTGCCCACCCTTAGCGATTTTTGCCCAACCGATTTCCAAACTGTTTAGTAGGGTTGGGCAACTTTAGGCTTAACTTTTTAGTGAAATTTCAATCACTCATAGTTTTACGAGTAGTGATCAGAAAAATCCCAGATTTTGCAGGGTAACAGCTGAGAACAATACCTAATTTATACTTTTTCCCCCGTTTACTAGGCCTTGTTAAAAATTTTTTAGATTTTCTGATTTTCTGTACTTTTTCTATTTTTTTGCAAAATTAATTCATAAATATTTTTTTAGAAAGTGATCTGAAACGCACCAAACTTTGGTTACAGTTTAACTAAGGCACTTTGATGCTTTTATACCAAAAAGGGATATGAATAAAATTTTTAAAATTTTTTAATTGCTTTTTAAATATGCGAAAAGGTTTAGGCTTAACTTTTTAGTGAAATTTCAATCACTCATAGTTTTACGAGTAGTGATCAGAAGCGCACGATATTTTTTAAGGGCATCCTTAAGACAAGAAAAAGCACCTCTGTGATGCTTTAAGACCAGTAACTATGAATTTAAATTTTTTATGAATTTTTAAAGATGAACCAATTTATTTTTATTTTTTGCAAAATTAATTCATAAATATTTTTTCAGAAAGTTATCTGAAACGCACCCAATTTTATTTACATGTTAAATAAGGCACTCTGATGCTTTTAATACCAAAAAGGGATATGAATAAAATTTTTAAAAATTTTTTAATTGCTTTTAAATATGCCAAAACGTTTAGGCTTAACTTTTTATTGAAATTTCAATCACTCATAGTTTTACGAGAAGTGACCAGAAAAATCCCAGATTTTGCAGGGTAACAGCCAAGAACAATGCATATTTATATAATTAATTAACTATCCCATAATGTTTCTTAAAATTTTTTGGATATTCTAATTTTGCGTACTTTTCCAATTTTTTGCAAAATTAATTCATAAATATTTTTTCAGAGACTGCTCTGAAACGCACCAAATTTAATTTACATGTTAAATAAGGCTTCACGGTGCTTTTACAATTAAAAAGGGCGATGAATAAATATTTTAGAAATTTTTAATTCCTTTTTAATTACACGAAAAAGTTTAGGCTTAATTTTTTTTTCAGAAACTGATCGGAAGCGCACCAAACTTTGCAGGGATACTGAAAGGACCAGAATTAACCTATTTTATCACATTAGCTTGTCAGTTTTTATAAAATTTTTTTCGAAATAAATTTTTTTTTTTTGCTTTTTCGGGCAGTCCCCCTGAGCCCGATTTTCGGCATTCTGATAATTTTAGCGCTTATAATGGGATGCATAAAAGCGATTGTAGAAGGAATTTGAAGCGCTTAAATTGTTTGAGTACCCCAAATGGACACTTGAAAAAATCGACTTTTTGGTTTTCGGGCAGTCCCCCTGAGCCCGATTTTCGGCATTCTGATAATTTTAGCGCTTATAATGGGTTGCATAAAATCGATTGTAGAAGGAATTTGAAGCGCTTAAATTGTTTGAGTACCCCAAATGGACACTTGAAAAAATCGACTTTTTGGTTTTTGGGGCAGTCCCCCTGAACCGATGCGCCCAGATTTATGGGGAGTTCGGATCCTTCGGGAATAGCTTCCCTATTCCATGTACTTTAATTCTGCATTGGATTTTTGCTCCCCATAAATGTTTGAGTACCCCAAATAGACACTTGAAAAAATCGACTTTTTGGTTTTTCGGGCAGTCCCCCTGAGCCCTTTAATTTACATGTTAAATAAGGCACTTTGATGCTTTTTCTATCAAAAAGGGAGGTGAATAAAATTTTAAAAATTTTAATTGCTTTTTAAATATGCCAAAAAGTTTAGGCTTAACTTTTTATTGAAATTTCAATCACTCATAGTTTTACGAGAAGTGACCAGAAAAATCCCAGATTTTGCAGGGTAACAGCTGAGAACAATACCTAATTTATACTTTTTCCCCAGTTTACTAGGCCTTGTTAAAAATTTTTTAGATTTTCTGATTTTCTGTACTTTTTCTATTTTTTTGCAAAATTAATTCATAAATATTTTTTTAAAAAGTGATCTGAAACGCACCAAACTTTGGTTACAGTTTAACTAAGGCACTTTGATGCTTTTATACCAAAAAGGGATATGAATAAAATTTTTAAAATTTTTTAATTGCTTTTTAAATATGCGAAAAGGTTTAGGCTTAACTTTTTAGTGAAATTTCAATCACTCATAGTTTTACGAGTAGTGATCAGAAGCGCACGATATTTTTTAAGGGCATCCTTAAGACAAGAAAAAGCACCTCTGTGATGCTTTAAGACCAGTAACTATGAATTTAAATTTTTTATGAATTTTTAAAGATGAACCAATTTATTTTTATTTTTTGCAAAATTAATTCATAAATATTTTTTCAGAAAGTTATCTGAAACGCACCCAATTTTATTTACATGTTAAATAAGGCACTTTGATGCTTTTACTATCAAAAAGGGAGGTGAATAAAATTTTTAAAAATTTTTAATTGCTTTTTAAATATGCCAAAAAGTTTAGGCTTAACTTTTTATTGAAATTTCAATCACTCATAGTTTTACGAGAAGTGACCAGAAAAATCCCAGATTTTGCAGGGTAACAGCCAAGAACAATGCATATTTATATAATTAATTAACTATCCCATAATGTTTCTTAAAATTTTTTGGATATTCTAATTTTGCGTACTTTTCCAATTTTTTGCAAAATTAATTCATAAATATTTTTTCAGAGACTGCTCTGAAACGCACCAAATTTAATTTACATGTTAAATAAGGCTTCACGGTGCTTTTACAATTAAAAAGGGCGATGAATAAATATTTTAGAAATTTTTAATTCCTTTTTAATTACACGAAAAAGTTTAGGCTTAACTTTTTTTTCAGAAACTGATCGGAAGCGCACCAAACTTTGCAGGGATACTGAAAGGACCAGAATTAACCTATTTTATCACATTAGCTTGTCAGTTTTTTATAAAATTTTTTCGAAATAAATTTTTTTTTTTGGTTTTTCGGGCAGTCCCCCTGAGCCCGATTTTCGGCATTCTGATAATTTTAGCGCTTATAATGGGTTGCATAAAATCGATTGTAGAAGGAATTTGAAGCGCTTAAATTGTTTGAGTACCCCAAATGGACATAAACTTTTGAGTATAGCTCTGCGCATTCTGAACCAAATCCAGAAACGAACCGATGACACATTAAAAAGAGCTCCTTTTCTAGCTTTTAATACAATAAGCTAGCTCTTTTTGCCCACCCTTAGCGATTTTTGCCCAACCGATTTCGAAGGGTTCATTATTTATTTTTTGCAAAATTAATTCATCAATATTTTCCAGAAAGTGATCAAAAACGCACCGAATTTTATACACATGTTATATAAGTCACTCTGATACTTTTTATCAAAAAGGGAGGTGAATAAAATTTTTAAAATTTTTAATTGCTTTTTAATATGCCAAAAAGTTTAGGCTTAACTTTTTTTCAGAAACTGATCGGAAGCGCACCAAACTTTGCAGGGATGACTGACCAGAATTAACCTATTTTATCACATTAGCTTGTCAGTTTTTTATATAAAATTTTTTTCGAAATAAATTTTTTTTTTTTGGTTTTTCGGGCAGTCCCCCTGAGCCGATTTTCGGCATTCTGATAATTTTAGCGCTTATAATGGGTTGCATAAAATCGATTGTAGAAGGAATTTGAAGCGCTTAAATTGTTTGAGTACCCCAAATGGACACTTGAAAAAATCGACTTTTTGGTTTTTGGGGCAGTCCCCCTGAACCGATGCGCCCAGATTTATGGGGAGTTCGGATCCTTCGGGAATAGCTTCCCTATTCCATGTACTTTAATTCTGCATTGGATTTTTGCTCCCCATAAATGTTTGAGTACCCCAAATAGACACTTGAAAAAATCGACTTTTTGGTTTTTCGGGCAGTCCCCCTGAGCCCTTTAATTTACATGTTAAATAAGGCACTTTGATGCTTTTTCTATCAAAAAGGGAGGTGAATAAAATTTTTAAAAATTTTTAATTGCTTTTTAAATATGCCAAAAAGTTTAGGCTTAACTTTTTATTGAAATTTCAATCACTCATAGTTTTACGAGTAGTGATCAGAAAAATCCCAGATTTTGCAGGGTAACAGCTGAGAACAATACCTAATTTATACTTTTTCCCCAGTTTACTAGGCCTTGTTAAAAATTTTTTAGATTTTCTGATTTTCTGTACTTTTTCTATTTTTTTGCAAAATTAATTCATAAATATTTTTTTAGAAAGTGATCTGAAACGCACCAAACTTTGGTTACAGTTTAACTAAGGCACTTTGATGCTTTTATACCAAAAAGGGATATGAATAAAATTTTTAAAATTTTTTAATTGCTTTTTAAATATGCGAAAAGGTTTAGGCTTAACTTTTTAGTGAAATTTCAATCACTCATAGTTTTACGAGTAGTGATCAGAAGCGCACGATATTTTTTAAGGGCATCCTTAAGACAAGAAAAAGCACCTCTGTGATGCTTTAAGACCAGTAACTATGAATTTAAATTTTTTATGAATTTTTAAAGATGAACCAATTTATTTTTATTTTTTGCAAAATTAATTCATAAATATTTTTTCAGAAAGTTATCTGAAACGCACCCAATTTTATTTACATGTTAAATAAGGCACTCTGATGCTTTTAATACCAAAAAGGGATATGAATAAAATTTTTAAAAATTTTTTAATTGCTTTTAAATATGCGAAAACGTTTAGGCTTAACTTTTTATTGAAATTTCAATCACTCATAGTTTTACGAGAAGTGACCAGAAAAATCCCAGATTTTGCAGGGTAACAGCCAAGAACAATGCATATTTATATAATTAATTAACTATCCCATAATGTTTCTTAAAATTTTTTGGATATTCTAATTTTGCGTACTTTTCCAATTTTTTGCAAAATTAATTCATAAATATTTTTTCAGAGACTGCTCTGAAACGCACCAAATTTAATTTACATGTTAAATAAGGCTTCACGGTGCTTTTACAATTAAAAAGGGCGATGAATAAATATTTTAGAAATTTTTAATTCCTTTTTAATTACACGAAAAAGTTTAGGCTTAATTTTTTTTTCAGAAACTGATCGGAAGCGCACCAAACTTTGCAGGGATACTGAAAGGACCAGAATTAACCTATTTTATCACATTAGCTTGTCAGTTTTTTATAAAATTTTTTTCGAAATAAATTTTTTTTTTTTGCTTTTTCGGGCAGTCCCCCTGAGCCCGATTTTCGGCATTCTGATAATTTTAGCGCTTATAATGGGATGCATAAAATCGATTGTAGAAGGAATTTGAAGCGCTTAAATTGTTTGAGTACCCCAAATGGACACTTGAAAAAATCGACTTTTTGGTTTTCGGGCAGTCCCCCTGAGCCCGATTTTCGGCATTCTGATAATTTTAGCGCTTATAATGGGTTGCATAAAATCGATTGTAGAAGGAATTTGAAGCGCTTAAATTGTTTGAGTACCCCAAATGGACACTTGAAAAAATCGACTTTTTGGTTTTTGGGGCAGTCCCCCTGAACCGATGCGCCCAGATTTATGGGGAGTTCGGATCCTTCGGGAATAGCTTCCCTATTCCATGTACTTTAATTCTGCATTGGATTTTTGCTCCCCATAAATGTTTGAGTACCCCAAATAGACACTTGAAAAAATCGACTTTTTGGTTTTTCGGGCAGTCCCCCTGAGCCCTTTAATTTACATGTTAAATAAGGCACTTTGATGCTTTTTCTATCAAAAAGGGAGGTGAATAAAATTTTTAAAAATTTTTAATTGCTTTTTAAATATGCCAAAAAGTTTAGGCTTAACTTTTTATTGAAATTTCAATCACTCATAGTTTTACGAGAAGTGACCAGAAAAATCCCAGATTTTGCAGGGTAACAGCTGAGAACAATACCTAATTTATACTTTTTCCCCAGTTTACTAGGCCTTGTTAAAAATTTTTTAGATTTTCTGATTTTCTGTACTTTTTCTATTTTTTTGCAAAATTAATTCATAAATATTTTTTTAAAAAGTGATCTGAAACGCACCAAACTTTGGTTACAGTTTAACTAAGGCACTTTGATGCTTTTATACCAAAAAGGGATATGAATAAAATTTTTAAAATTTTTTAATTGCTTTTTAAATATGCGAAAAGGTTTAGGCTTAACTTTTTAGTGAAATTTCAATCACTCATAGTTTTACGAGTAGTGATCAGAAGCGCACGATTTTTTTTAAGGGCATCCTTAAGACAAGAAAAAGCAGCTCTGTGATGCTTTAAGACCAGTAACTATGAATTTAAATTTTTTATGAATTTTTAAAGATGAACCAATTTATTTTTATTTTTTGCAAAATTAATTCATAATTATTTTTTCAGAAAGTTATCTGAAACGCACCCAATTTTATTTACATGTTAAATAAGGCACTTTGATGCTTTTTCTATCAAAAAGGGAGGTAAATAAAATTTTTAAAAATTTTTAATTGCTTTTAAATATGCCAAAAAGTTTAGGCTTAACTTTTTATTGAAATTTCAATCACTCATAGTTTTACGAGAAGTGACCAGAAAAATCCCAGATTTTGCAGGGTAACAGCCAAGAACAATGCATATTTATATAATTAATTAACTATCCCATAATGTTTCTTAAAATTTTTTGGATATTCTAATTTTGCGTACTTTTCCAATTTTTTGCAAAATTAATTCATAAATATTTTTTCAGAGACTGCTCTGAAACGCACCAAATTTAATTTACATGTTAAATAAGGCTTCACGGTGCTTTTACAATTAAAAAGGGCGATGAATAAATATTTTAGAAATTTTTAATTCCTTTTTAAATATGCCAAAAAGTTTAGGCTTAACTTTTTTTCAGAATCTGATCAGAAGCGCACCAAACTTTGCAGGGATACTGAAAGGACCAGAATTAACCTATTTTATCACATTAGCTTGTCAGTTTTTTATAAAAAAATTTTTTTTTGGTTTTTCGGGCAGTCCCCCTGAGCCCGATTTTCGGCACTCTGATAATTTTAGCGCTTATAATGGGATGCATAAAATTGATTGTAGAAGGAATTTGAAGCGCTTAAATTGTTTGAGTACCCCAAATGGACTAGGCTTGGGCACTATTGAGTAGTAGGCTTAAACTTTTGAGTATAGCTCTGCGCATTCTGAACCAAATCCAGAACCGATGACACCATTAAAAAGAGCTCCTTTTCTAGCTTCTAATACAGTAAGCTAGCTATTTTTGCCCACCCTTAGCGATTTTTGCCCAACCGATTTCGAAGGGTTCATTATTTATTTTTTGCAAAATTAATTCATAAATATTTTTCCAGAAAGTGATCAGAAACGCACCGAATTTTATACACATGTTATATAAGTCACTCTGATACTTTTTCTATCAAAAAGGGAGGTGAATAAAATTTTTAAAAATTTTTAATTGCTTTTTAAATATGCCAAAAAGTTTAGGCTTAACTTTTTTTTCAGAAACTGATCGGAAGCGCACCAAACTTTGCAGGGATACTGAAAGGACCAGAATTAACCTATTTTATCACATTAGCTTGTCAGTTTTTTATAAATTTTTTTCGAAATAAATTTTTTTTTTTTGGTTTTTCGGGCAGTCCCCCTGAGCCCGATTTTCGGCATTCTGATAATTTTAGCGTTATAATGGGATGCATAAAAGCGATGTAGAAGGAATTGGAAGCGCTTAAATTGTTTGAGTACCCCAAATGGACACTTGAAAACAATCTATTTTTTGGTTTCAGGCAGTCCCCCTGAGCCCGATTTTCGGCATTCTGATAATTTTAGCGCTTATAATGGGATGCATAAAATCGATTGTTAGAAGGAATTTGAAGCGCTTAAATTGTTTGAGTACCCCAAATGGACACTTGAAAAAATCGACTTTTTGGTTTTTGGGGCAGTCCCCTGAACCGATGCGCCCAGATTTATGGGGAGTTCGAATCCTTCGGGATTAGCTTCCCCTCTTCATGTACTTAATTCTGCATTGGATTTTTGCTCCCCATAAATGTTTTTAATTCTGCAAGGATTTTTGCTCCCATAAATGTTGAGTACCCAGATAGACACTTGAAAAAATCGATTTTTTGGCTTTCGGGGCAGTCCCCATGAACGATGCGCCCGATTTATGGGGAGTTCGAATCCTTCGGGATTAGCTTCCCTATACCATGTACTTTATCTGCGAGGATTTTTGCTCCCCTTAAGGTTTGAGTACCCCAAATAGACACTTGAAAAAATCGATTTTTTGGCTTTCGGGGCAGTCCCCCTGAACCGATGCGCCCAGATTTATGGGGAGTTCGAATCCTTCGGGAATAGCTTCCCTATACCATGTACGTTAATTCTGCGTTGCTTTTTTGCTCCCCATAAATGTTTGAGTACCCCAAATGGACACATGTAAAATCGATATTTTTGAAAATAATTCTGGTGTAGTAAGTGTGAAGAACTGTGTTCCTCCAGGCAAAAAATTCTAAGAAAATTTATAAACATTTGTAGGGTTCTCAGCAGTTTCTCTGCAAAATTTGGTGAGCCCCTGATCAATTACAAATTATTTATGGACGAGCAAATTTTTAGAAATTTTTTATTTTTTGCAAAATTAATTCATAAATATTTTTTCAGAAAGGTTATCTGAAACGCACCAAATTTTATTTACAAGATAAATAAGGCTTTATGGTGCTTTTACTACCAAAAGGGAGATGAATAAATATTTAAAAAATTTTTAATTCCTTTTTAAACAGGCCAAAAAGTTTAGGCTTAACTTTTTTTTCAGAAACTGATCAGAAGCGAACCGAACTTTGCAGGGACACTGAAAGGACGAGAACTAACCTATTTTATCACATTAGCTTTTCATTCCTTTAAATAATTTTTTTTCGAAATAATTTTTTTTTTTGGATTTTTCAGGTCAGTCCCCCTGAACCTGGATTTTCGGCACTCTGATATTTTTAGCGCTTATAATGGGTTGTATAAAGTCGATTATAGAAGGAATTGGAAGCGCTAAAATTGTTTGAGTACCCCAAATGGACTAGGCTTGGGCACTATTGAGTAGTAGGCTTAAACTTTTGAGTATAGCTCTGCGCATTCTGAACCAAATCCAGAACCGATGACACCATTAGAAAGAGCTCCTTTTCTAGCTTATAATACACTAAGCTAGCTATTTTTGCCCACCCTTAGCGATTTTTGCCCAACCGATTTCCAAACTGCTTAGTAGGGTTGGGCAACTTTAGGCTTAACTTTTTAGTGAAATTTCAATCACTCATAGTTTTACGAGTAGTGATCAGAAAAATCCCAGATTTTGCAGGGTAACAGCTGAGAACAATACCTAATTTATATTTTTTCCCCCGTTTACTAGGCCTTGTTAAAAATTTTTTAGATTTTCTGATTTTCTGTACGTTTTCAATTTTTTGCAAAATTAATTCAGTAATATTTTTTCAGAAAGTGCTCTGAAACGCACTAATTTATTTACATGATAAATAAGGCTCTCTGATGCTTTTTTATCAAAAAGTGAGAAGAATAAAATTTTTAAAATTTTAATTCCTTTTTAAACAGGCCAAAAAGCTGAGGCTTAACTTTTAGTGAAAATTCATCACTCATAATTTTTTGTGTAGTGATCAGAAAATCCCAGGTTTTGCAGGGGCCTAAAAAGGTCAAGCAAGCACAACTCTATGATGCAATAAAATTAGAAACATGAATTTAAATTTTTTATAAATTTTTAAACTTTCACTATTTTATTTATTTTTGCAAAATTAATTCATAATTATTTTTTCAGAAACAACTCTAAAACGTACCAAATTTAATTTACATGTTAATAAGGTCTCTGATGCTTTTCTTTCATAAAGTGAGAAGAATAAAATTTTTAAAAATTTTAATTCCTTTTTAAACAGGCCAAAAAGCTGAGGCTTAACTTTTTTTCAGAAACTGATCAGAAGCGAACCAAACTTTGCAGGGACACTGAAAGGAAGTGAAATAACCTATTTTAATATTATCAAGTCAGTTCCTTTAATTTTTTCGGGAATAGCTTCCCTATACCATGTACTTTAATTCTGCGTTGCATTTTTGCTCCCCCATAAATGTTTGAGTACCCCAAATAGACACTTGAAAAAATCGATTTTTTGAAAATAATTCTGGTGTGGTAACTGTGAAGAACTGTGTTCCTCCAGGCAAAATTCTAATAAAATTTGTAAACATTTGTAGGCTTCTCAGCAGTTTCTCTGCAAAATTTGGTGAGCCCCTGATTTACTAGGCCTTGTTAAAATTTTTTAGATTTTCTGATTTTCTGTACTTTTTCTATTTTTTTTGCAAAATTAATTCATAAATATTTTTTTAGAAAGTGATCTGAAACGCACCAAACTTTGGTTACAGTTTAACTAAGGCACTTTGATGCTTTTATACCAAAAAGGGATATGAATAAAATTTTTAAAATTTTTTAATTGCTTTTTAAATATGCGAAAAGGTTTAGGCTTAACTTTTTAGTGAAATTTCAATCACTCATAGTTTTACGAGTAGTGATCAGAAGCGCACGATTTTTTTTAAGGGCATCCTTAAGACAAGAAAAAGCAGCTCTGTGATGCTTTAAGACCAGTAACTATGAATTTAAATTTTTTATGAATTTTTAAAGATGAACCAATTTATTTTTATTTTTTGCAAAATTAATTCATAAATATTTTTTCAGAAAGTTATCTGGAACGCACCCAATTTTATTTACATGTTAAATAAGGCACTCTGATGCTTTTTCTATCAAAAAGGGAGGTGAATAAAATTTTTAAAAATTTTTAATTGCTTTTTAATATGCGAAAAAGTTTAGGCTTAACTTTTTAGTGAAAATTCAATCACTCATAGTTTTACGAGAAGTGATCAGAAAAATCCCAGATTTTGCAGGGTAACAGCCAAGAACAATGCATATTTATATAATTAATTAACTATCCCATAATGTTTCTTAAAATTTTTTGGATATTCCAATTTTGCGTACTTTTCCAATTTTTTGCAAAATTAATTCATAAATATTTTTTCAGAGACTGCTCTGAAACGCACCAAATTTAATTTACATGTTAAATAAGGCTTCACGGTGCTTTTACAATTAAAAAGGGCGATGAATAAATATTTTAGAAATTTTTAATTCCTTTTTAATTACACGAAAAAGTTTAGGCTTAATTTTTTTTTCAGAAACTGATCGGAAGCGCACCAAACTTTGCAGGGATACTGAAAGGACCAGAATTAACCTATTTTATCACATTAGCTTGTCAGTTTTTTATAAAATTTTTTTCGAAATAAATTTTTTTTTTTTGCTTTTTCGGGCAGTCCCCCTGAGCCCGATTTTCGGCATTCTGATAATTTTAGCGCTTATAATGGGATGCATAAAATCGATTGTAGAAGGAATTTGAAGCGCTTAAATTGTTTGAGTACCCCAAATGGACACTTGAAAAAATCGACTTTTTGGTTTTCGGGCAGTCCCCCTGAGCCCGATTTTCGGCATTCTGATAATTTTAGCGCTTATAATGGGTTGCATAAAATCGATTGTAGAAGGAATTTGAAGCGCTTAAATTGTTTGAGTACCCCAAATGGACACTTGAAAAAATCGACTTTTTGGTTTTTGGGGCAGTCCCCCTGAACCGATGCGCCCAGATTTATGGGGAGTTCGGATCCTTCGGGAATAGCTTCCCTATTCCATGTACTTTAATTCTGCATTGGATTTTTGCTCCCCATAAATGTTTGAGTACCCCAAATGGACACTTGAAAAAATCGACTTTTTGGTTTTTTGGGCAGTCCCCCTGAGCCCTTTAATTTACATGTTAAATAAGGCACTCTGATGCTTTTAATACCAAAAAGGGATATGAATAAAATTTTAAAAATTTTTAATTGCTTTTTAAATATGCCAAAAAGTTTAGGCTTAACTTTTTATTGAAATTTCAATCACTCATAGTTTTACGAGAAGTGACCAGAAAAATCCCAGATTTTGCAGGGTAACAGCTGAGAACCAATACCTACTTAATACTTTTTTCCCAGTATACTAGCCTTGTTAAAAATTTTTTAGATTTTCTGATTTTCTGTACCTTTTTCTATTTTTTTGCAAAATTAATTCTTAAATATTTTTCCAGAAAGTGATCAGAAACGCACCGAATTTTATATACATGTTATATAAGGCACTCTGATACTTTTTCTATCAAAAAGGGAGGTGAATAAAACTTTTAAAAATTTTTAATTGTTTTTTAAATATGCCAAAAAGTTTAGGCTTAACTTTTTTTTCAGAAACTGATCAGAAGCGAACCAAACTTTGCAGGGACACTGAAAGGAAGAAAAATAACCTATTTTATCACATTAGCTTGTCAGTTTTTTATAAAATTTTTTTCGAAATAAATTTTTTTTTTTTGGTTTTTCGGGCAGTCCCCCTGAGCCCGATTTTCGGCATTCTGATAATTTTAGCGCTTATAATGGGATGCATAAAATCGATTGTAGAAGGAATTTGAAGCGCTTAAATTGTTTGAGTACCCCAAATGGACACTTGAAAAAATCGACTTTTTGGTTTTCGGGCAGTCCCCCTGAGCCCGATTTTCGGCATTCTGATAATTTTAGCGCTTATAATGGGTTGCATAAAATCGATTGTAGAAGGAATTTGAAGCGCTTAAATTGTTTGAGTACCCCAAATGGACACTTGAAAAAATCGACTTTTTGGTTTTTGGGGCAGTCCCCCTGAACCGATGCGCCCAGATTTATGGGGAGTTCGGAATCCTTCGGGATTAGCTTCCCTATACCATGTACTTTAATTCTGCGATGGATTTTTGCTCCCCATAAATGTTTGAGTACCCCAAATAGACACTTGAAAAAATCGATTTTTTGGCTTTCGGGGCAGTCCCCCTGAACCGATGCGCCCAGATTTATGGGGAGTTCGAATCCTTCGGGAATAGCTTCCCTATACCATGTACGTTAATTCTGCGTTGCATTTTTGCTCCCCATAAATGTTTGAGTACCCCAAATGGACACATGTAAATCGATATTTTTGAAAATAATTCTGGTGTAGTAAGTGTGAAGAACTGTGTTCCTCCAGGCAAAAAATTCTAAGAAAATTTATAAACATTTGTAGGGTTCTCAGCAGTTTCTCTGCAAAATTTGGTGAGCCCCTGATCAATTACAAATTATTTATGGACGAGCAAATTTTTAGAAATTTTTTATTTTTTGCAAAATTAATTCATAAATATTTTTTCAGAAAGGTTATCTGAAACGCACCAAATTTTATTTACAAGATAAATAAGGCTCTATGGTGCTTTTACTACCAAAAGGGAGATGAATAAATATTTAAAAATTTTTAATTCCTTTTTAAACAGGCCAAAAAGTTTAGGCTTAACTTTTTTTTCAGAAACTGATCAGAAGCGAACCGAACTTTGCAGGGACACTGAAAGGACGAGAACTAACCTATTTTATCACATTAGCTTTTCATTCCTTTAAATAATTTTTTTTCGAAATAATTTTTTTTTTTTGGATTTTTCAGGTCAGTCCCCCTGAACCTGGATTTTCGGCACTCTGATAATTTTTAGCGCTTATAATGGGTTGTATAAAGTCGATTATAGAAGGAATTGGAAGCGCTAAAATTGTTTGAGTACCCCAAATGGACTAGGCTTGGGCACTATTGAGTAGTAGGCTTAAACTTTTGAGTATAGCTCTGCGCATTCTGAACCAAATCCAGAACCGATGACACCATTAGAAAGAGCTCCTTTTCTAGCTTATAATACACTAAGCTAGCTATTTTTGCCCACCCTTAGCGATTTTTGCCCAACCGATTTCCAAACTGCTTAGTAGGGTTGGGCAACTTTAGGCTTAACTTTTTAGTGAAATTTCAATCACTCATAGTTTTACGAGTAGTGATCAGAAAAATCCCAGATTTTGCAGGGTAACAGCTGAGAACAATACCTAATTTATATTTTTTCCCCCGTTTACTAGGCCTTGTTAAAAATTTTTTAGATTTTCTGATTTTCTGTACGTTTTCAATTTTTTGCAAAATTAATTCAGTAATATTTTTTCAGAAAGTGCTCTGGAACGCCCTAATTTTATTTACATGTTAAATAAGGCTCTCTGATGCTTTTTCTATCAAAAAGGGAGGTGAATAAAATTTTAAAAATTTTAATTGCTTTTTAAATATGCGAAAAAGTTTAGGCTTAACTTTTTAGTGTAAATTCAATGACTCATAATTTTTTGTGTAGTGGTCAGAAAAATCCCAGATTTTGCAGGGGCCTAAAAAGGTCAAGCAAGCACACCTATATGATGAAATAAAATTAGAAACTATGAACTTAAATTTTTTATAAATTTTTAAACTTTCACTATTTTATTTATTTTTTGCAAAATTTATTCATAATTATTTTTTCAGAAACAACTCTAAAACGTACCAAATTTAATTTACATGTTAAATAAGGTCTCTGATGCTTTTTCTTTCATAAAGTGAGATGAATAAAATTTTTTAAAATTTTTAATTCCTTTTTAAACAGGCCAAAAAGTTTAGGCTTAACTTTTTTTCAGAAACTGATCAGAAGCGAACCAAACTTTGCAGGGACACTGAAAGGAAGAGAAATAACCTATTTTAAATATTATCTAGTCAGTTCCTTTAATTTTTTTCGGGAATAGCTTCCCTATACCATGTACTTTAATTCTGCGATGGATTTTTGCTCCCCATAAATGTTTGAGTACCCCAAATAGACACTTGAAAAAATCGATTTTTTGAAAATAATTCTGGTGTGGTAACTGTGAAGAACTGTGTTCCTCCAGGCAAAATTCTAATAAAATTTGTAAACATTTGTAGGCTTCTCAGCAGTTTCTCTGCAAAATTTGGTGAGCCCCTGATCAATTACAAATTATTTATGGACGATTAAATTTTTAAAAATTTTTTTAAGTGCAAAATGGTGGGTGTCTGCAAAAAATTTTCACCGGGTTTAAAAAACTAGGAAAATTTGTAAGCATTTGTAGTGTTCCGATACGTATCTCTGCAAAATTTGGTGAGCCCCTGATCAATTACAAATTATTAGTGGACGATCTAATTTTTTGAAATTTTTTTAAGTGCAAAAGTGGTGGGTGTCTGCAAAAATTTTTCACTGGGTTTAAAAAATCTAGGAAAATTTGTTATTTACATGTTATATAAGGCCCTCTGATACTTTTTTTATCAAAAAGGGAGGTGAATAAAATTTTTAAAAATTTTTAATTGCTTTTTAAATATGCCAAAAAGTTTAGGCTTAACTTTTTAGTGTAAATTCAATCACTCATTTTTCGAGTAGTGATCAGAAGCGCACGATATTTTTTAAGGGATCCTTAAGACAAGGAAACACACAACTATGATGCTAACTCACTCAACTCTGGGTTCTAAATTTTTTATGAATTTTTAAAGATGAACCAATTTATTTTTATTTTTTGCAAAATTAATTCATAAATATTTTTTCAGAAAGTTATCTGAAACGCACCCAATTTTATTTACATGTTAAATAAGGCACTCTGATGCTTTTAATACCAAAAAGGGATATGAATAAAATTTTTAAAAATTTTTAATTGCTTTTTAAATATGCGAAAACGTTTGGGCTTAACTTTTTATTGAAATTTCAATCACTCATAGTTTTACGAGAAGTGACCAGAAAAATCCCAGATTTTGCAGGGTAACAGCCAAGAACAATGCATATTTATATAATTAATTAACTATCCCATAATGTTTCTTAAAATTTTTTGGATATTCTAATTTTGCGTACTTTTCCAATTTTTTGCAAAATTAATTCATAAATATTTTTTCAGAGACTGCTCTGAAACGCACCAAATTTTATTTACAAGATAAATAAGGCTCTATGGTGCTTTTACTATCAAAAAGGGAGATGAATAAATATTTTAAAAATTTTTAATTCCTTTTTAAACAGGCCAAAAAGTTTAGGCTTAACTTTTTTTTCAGAAACTGATCAGAAGCGAACCAAACTTTGCAGGGACACTGAAAGGAAGAGAAATAACCTATTTTAAATATTATCTAGTCAGTTCCTTTATTTTTTTTCTTCAAAATAATTTTTTTTGGCCTTCGAGGCAGTCCCCTTGAACCGATGCGCCCAGATTTATGGGGAGTTCGAATCCTTCGGGAATAGCTTCCCTATACCATGTACTTTAATTCTGCGATGGATTTTTGCTCCCCATAAATGTTTGAGTACCCCAAATAGACACTTGAAAAAATCGATTTTTTGGCTTCCGGGGCAGTCCCCATGAACCGATGCGCCCAGATTTATGGGGAGTTCAATCCTTCGGGAATAGCTTCCCTATACCATGTACTTTAATTCTGCGATGGATTTTTGCTCCCCATAAATGTTTGAGTACCCCAAATAGACACTTGAAAAAATCGATTTTTTGCTTTCGGGGCAGTCCCCCTGAACCGATGCGCCCAGATTTATGGGGAGTTCGAATCCTTCGGGAATAGCTTCCCTATACCATGTACTTTAATTCTGCGATGGATTTTTGCTCCCCATAAATGTTTGAGTACCCCAAATAGACACTTGAAAAAATCGATTTTTTGGCTTCCGGGGCAGTCCCCATGAACCGATGCGCCCAGATTTATGGGGAGTTCGAATCCTTCGGGATTAGCTTCCCTATACCATGTACTTTAATTCTGCGATGGATTTTTGCTCCCCATAAATGTTTGAGTACCCCAAATAGACACTTGAAAAAATCGATTTTTTGGCTTTCGGGGCAGTCCCCCTGAACCGATGCGCCCAGATTTATGGGGAGTTCGAATCCTTCGGGAATAGCTTCCCTATACCATGTACGTTAATTCTGCGTTGCATTTTTGCTCCCCATAAATGTTTGAGTACCCCAAATGGACACATGTAAAATCGATATTTTTGAAAATAATTCTGGTGTGGTAAGTGTGAAGAACTGTGTTCCTCCAGGCAAAAAATTCTAAGAAAATTTATAAACATTTGTAGGGTTTTTAGCAGTTTCTCTGCAAAATTTGGTGAGCCCCTGATCAATTACAAATTATTTATGGACGATTAAATTTTTAAAAATTTTTTTAAGTGCAAAAGTGGTGGGTGTCTGCAAAAATTTTTCACTGGGTTTAAAAAATCTAGGAAAATTTGTTATTTACATGTTATATAAGGCCCTCTGATACTTTTTTTATCAAAAAGGGAGGTGAATAAAATTTTTAAAAATTTTTAATTGCTTTTTAAATATGCCAAAAAGTTTAGGCTTAACTTTTTAGTGTAAATTCAATCACTCATTTTTCGAGTAGTGATCAGAAGCGCACGATATTTTTTAAGGGCATCCTTAAGACAAGGAAACAACAACTATGATGCTAACTCACTCAACTCTGGGTTCTAAATTTTTTATGAATTTTTAAAGAGGCACGAATATATTTTATTTTTTTGCAAAATTAATTCATAAATATTTTTTCAGAAAGTTATCTGAAACGCACCCAATTTTATTTACATGTTAAATAAGGCACTCTGATGCTTTTAATACCAAAAAGGGATATGAATAAAATTTTTAAAAATTTTTTAATTGCTTTTAAATATGCGAAAACGTTTAGGCTTAACTTTTTATTGAAATTTCAATCACTCATAGTTTTACGAGAAGTGACCAGAAAAATCCCAGATTTTGCAGGGTAACAGCCAAGAACAATGCATATTTATATAATTAATTAACTATCCCATAATGTTTCTTAAAATTTTTTGGATATTCTAATTTTGCGTACTTTTCCAATTTTTTGCAAAATTAATTCATAAATATTTTTTCAGAGACTGCTCTGAAACGCACCAAATTTAATTTACATGTTAAATAAGGCTTCACGGTGCTTTTACAATTAAAAAGGGCGATGAATAAATATTTTAGAAATTTTTAATTCCTTTTTAATTACACGAAAAAGTTTAGGCTTAATTTTTTTTTCAGAAACTGATCGGAAGCGCACCAAACTTTGCAGGGATACTGAAAGGACCAGAATTAACCTATTTTATCACATTAGCTTGTCAGTTTTTTATAAAATTTTTTTCGAAATAAATTTTTTTTTTTGCTTTTTCGGGCAGTCCCCCTGAGCCCGATTTTCGGCATTCTGATAATTTTAGCGCTTATAATGGGATGCATAAAATCGATTGTAGAAGGAATTTGAAGCGCTTAAATTGTTTGAGTACCCCAAATGGACACTTGAAAAAATCGACTTTTTGGTTTTCGGGCAGTCCCCCTGAGCCCGATTTTCGGCATTCTGATAATTTTAGCGCTTATAATGGGTTGCATAAAATCGATTGTAGAAGGAATTTGAAGCGCTTAAATTGTTTGAGTACCCCAAATGGACACTTGAAAAAATCGACTTTTTAGTTTTTGGGGCAGTCCCCCTGAACCGATGCGCCCAGATTTATGGGGAGTTCGGATCCTTCGGGAATAGCTTCCCTATTCCATGTACTTTAATTCTGCATTGGATTTTTGCTCCCCATAAATGTTTGAGTACCCCAAATAGACACTTAAAAAAATCGACTTTTTGGTTTTTCGGGCAGTCCCCCTGAGCCCTTTCACTCTATAAGGGAAAAATCGGGCTTGAATTCCAATTTCTTGAATAACTCTCCAGGAAATGCTTGGATCTGCTTCGAACAAAAGAGAACAGATGTTTTTTAAGGATTTGCTATCGAATGGTGAAAACTATTTTTTTAAAGGTCGAAACAAAAAAAAGTTTCTTCAGAAAATTTTTGAAATTTTTGGGCAAAAATTTCGACCATGTCTTAAAAAAGGGTCTGTAGCGGGTCGGGTGTTGCGGATAGCGTCTTGGGCTTGGAGAAAGGGCACATCAGAAGACTTAGGCGGTTCTGTTGAGTTATCAAGCATCTTTTTAGCATAAATTTAAATTGAGTTATGCTTGCAAGACAAATTCGAAAATTTCGACTTTTTTCACCTTGAATTTCAGAATCCGTCTTAGGGGTATACGCAGGGATTCAGGATGGGTTTTCAGAGAACTTTGGAAAAATAACACATTAGTAAATTTTGTTAATGAGTACAAAGACCACCTACATTCGAATTAGCATTGTATTTGATGCCAAACTCAAGATCGGCACTTGGCATTTTTGGAAAAGCCTGAATCTAAGCTAATTAAATTTTTTTGCGAAATCGGTAAAATTAGCACATTAGGGGTGCTTGGCTATATGTGTAAAGTTTACCTACTTACGAATTGGCAGCGTATATAATGCCAAATTCAAGATCGGTATTTGGCATTTTTGCACTGAAGCCAGTCAACTTTCAATACAACTTTCTGTACTACTTTCTCTACAACTTTCAAGCAAATTTCGACAAATTTTCAACGTTATAAACAACTTTCATTCAACTTTGCATACAACTTTCTGTACAAGTTTTAAAATTTAAAAATTTTATAGGATGATTAAAAATAGTTTGCGAAAATAACACAATAAGAATGCTTGGCTATACCTATAAATGTAACCTACGTTAAAATGAGGACGGTTTTGAATCACTGACTCAAGATCGGCACTTGGCATTTTTGAAAAAGCTCTGAATCTTAGCGAATTTATTTTTTGCAAATTTCGGAACATTATCACATTAGGAATTGTTGGTTATATGTATAGATGTTATCTACGTAAGATTTTCATGGTATATAATCGCTGAACTCAAGATCGGCACTTGGCATTTTTGAAAAAACTCTTAATCTGAGCTAATTTAATTTTTTGCGAAATCGGTAAAATTAGCACATTAGGGGTGCTTGGCTATATGTTTAAAGACCACCTTCGTTCGAATTGGCAGGGAATATAATGCCAAATTCAAGATCGGTATTTGGCATTTTTGCACTGAAGCCAGTCAACTTTCAATACAACTTTCTGTACTACTTTCTCTACAACTTTCAAGCAAATTTCGACAAATTTTCAACGTTATAAACAACTTTCATTCAACTTTGCATACAACTTTCTGTACAAGTTTTAAAATTTAAAAATTTTATAGGATGATTAAAAATAGTTTGCGAAAATAACACAATAAGAATGCTTGGCTATACCTATAAATGTAACCTACGTTAAAATGAGGACGGTTTTGAATCACTGACTCAAGATCGGCACTTGGCATTTTTGAAAAAGCTCTGAATCTGAAGCTAATTTAATTTTTTGCGAAATCGGTAAAATTAGCACATTAGGGGTGCTTGGCTATATGTGTAAAGTTTACCTACTTACGAATTGGCAGCGTATATAATGCCAAATTCAAGATCGGTATTTGGCATTTTTGCACTGAAGCCAGTCAACTTTCAATACAACTTTCTGTACTACTTTCTCTACAACTTTCAAGCAAATTTCGACCAATTTTCAACTTTATAAACAACTTTCATTCAACTTTGCATACAACTTTCTGTACAAGTTTTAAAATTTAAAAATTTTATAGGATGATTAAAAATAGTTTGCGAAAATAACACAATAAGAATGCTTGGCTATACCTATAAATGTAACCTACGTTAAAATGAGGACGGTTTTGAATCCCTGACTCAAGATCGGTACTTGGCATTTTTGAAAAAGCTCTGAATCTGAGCGAATTTATTTTTTTGCAAATTTCGGAACATTATCACACTAGGAATTGTTGGTTTTATGTATAGGTATTACCTATGTAAGATTTTTATGGTATATAATCTCTGAATTCAAGATAGGTACTTGGTTTGCATTCATAAAGCATCGGAACCGCTCAGTTCGGCCCCCACAGTTCGGCCCTCACGGTTCGGCCCTCACGATTCGGCCCCCACGGTTCGGCCCCAGCATGTTTTTCCACTTAAGCTTTTTTCTTTGGCGTCCAAATCCATAAATCTTGGTATCATTCGAAAGCTCTTAACATTCTCTATTAGCTTTACATAAAGCGAAAAGTTTTTTAAGCCTAGAAAAAAATTATTAAGAAAAAACTTCAAAAATTTCAACTTTCTTGCAATTTTCATGTATAACTTTTTTGATATTTGTCTAATCGCAAAGCATAGCTTAGAAAAAGCTTCTAAATACCTTAAGCTTTCAAATGATACCAACAATGTTGGATTTGGTTGACAAAGAAAAAAGTTATAGAAAGTTGTAGTGGAAAAACATGCTGGGGCCGAACCGTGGGGGCCGAATCGTGAGGGCCGAAATGTGAGGGCCGAACTGTGGGGGCCGAACTGAGGTAGACCGTAAAGCATACAATTCTTTCGACCCAAATTTGGTTCATCTCTACGTGTTTGCGTATTCTCTTTGGCGTCTCTTTGCACCAGTCGCCCTTCAGAATTTTGTGGAGGTCCCTGCGTGCTTGCATATTTTTTTTAGCGTCCTTTTTCATCATTCACTCTTATGAATTATTTCTTTCCTTTTTCGACGCCCATACATGTTTTGCTTTTTACCTTGAATTCAATAGTGAGATATATTCCTTTTAATGTTTTTGATTTTACATTTTTTATTTGAAGATACAATTATAAATTTTATCTAAAGAAGTTTAATGCCGTCAAAGGACAGAAGTAGAAAGGAGTTGGAACGTAAACGATGGCGCGGGAGTACCGATCATGTAAATGATAATGAAGCTGAAGGGGGGCCGAGTACTTCTGTGGAGACTGAAGTGCAACAAGTGGCGGAAGTTGCTACAACGCCTATGCTCAGACGCGCATTTCGTGCTAACAGTATTTCAAGTGGGGACGACAACCCACGTCGGACAAATCTGAGACTCATTAAAGTATTAATAGCGAGCGACCTATTTTTTAATGGTAATACAACAATTTGAGTTAAACGAACGACGCATCAAAATGGTTGAAGAACGGATGCGCAAAAACCTTGCTGACTATAATCAGCGTTCTTGGCCACCAAAAACTGCTTCGCGGAGTCGAAGACGTTCAGTTACTCTGACTGATGTACGATGTGGGGACGATTGCACTTGTACCGCTTACGCTCAATGTCAGCAAAATGCATCCGCATACCTTGCCTCGATCACATACTTGAACCAATTCAAACATGCAATTTGGCCTTCGGTACCTTTTAAAAGGAACAATTATAAGGATAAGTGGGGACGCTCATCTACTCGATGTCACCAAACTACTGTTATGAAATGTGCCGCCCGATCCGCTGGCCATCGGGTCCAAATTTATTAGGCTTTATAAAAATTTTTTAAAATATTTCTTTAATTTTAGGTTGACTACTATGACAGCGGACAGTTTGGTGACTTTTTTTGTCAGTACTGTGGGGCGCGTCTTCTTTGCGGGGAGCATGAGAAAATAAAGGGGGGCCGACAGACTCCATGTTGTGCCAATGGTGACGTTCATACTGACCAAATGCTGGCCGAACTAGATGAACTTCAACAACCGCCTATTGAATTTATTGAGGGGTTAATTGACGCAAAAGATGACCGTTTGCGGGAGGCGTTTTTGAACAACACAATGCCTTTTAACAACACATTTGCCTTTGCATCTACTCACGGCGAAAAGGCACCTGCTGAGCAGATGGGGGGCCGAATGGACACTTGCAAATACAATGGTCTTAGGACAAACCAAACCTGTTTATAATTATTTTTTAGGGGAGTTTTCATTCATGTTCAGCGATTTGATCGCACCGGGGGGCCGACGACCTACTTTTGCGCAGGTTTACACTTTGACCCCTGAGGCAGCTTTGGGCATCAGGGAGGAGAATTTTGACACCGCCATGGCAGCGCATTTCAAAACGGAAATACTCCGAAAACTCGAACATCTGATGCGCGAAAACCCTTTCGGAAGGACCTTCCAGACTGTGGGGACGAAAGTACAAGCCGCAACGGCTGCAACTGGAGATGTGCCACGCTTTCAAGTAATTATTTGGCTTAAAGTATACAAGTTAATTTAAAAGATAATTTATTTTAGATTGTTCTCCTTACTGATCGAGAGCTTAAGTCGGATGAGCTTAAGAACCGTGGGGACATTACGGTAATTGAACGTGCTGACGCCCCTTCTGCAAAACAAGTGGCCGTTATATGGGTTCAGGAGGATGGCCTTCCACCACAAATTAGTGGTAAATAATTATATTTCGTTAAAATTAAATTAAAATATTTTTAAAGGCTTTTGGGTCGCGGACAAGGCGGGAAAAATGCGAGAGTTAAAAAACGGCATGCCGCAGATTGAGCCTTGCTGTTTCCCACTTCTCCACCCGCGTGGCACGCTAGGCTGGAGATGGTTCATGAAAAAGCGGGGATGCGTGGTAGGTCTAAAAACAACATCATCAATAATTCGGCTAAATTTTCAGAATTCGCGGCAGTCACATGAACACCTGGCCATTCAAGATAATGAATTGTTATTGAGGGCCGTCCCTATTGATGATGAAAGTGTTAGTCGAGAAGTGGGGACGCTTGATAATGCTGAACCAGAATTAATGCCTGAGCCTGAATGCGAATTGGATGACGATCACATTTCGGGCCAAGGTAGAAACAGTGAGCCCGAAGTGGGGACGTCGGCACAAGCAAATCATGGCATTTATCATGAAGACCCAATATTTGAAAACGAACTTACAACTGGCGTGCAGAGAAGGACGAATATTTCTGAACGACAGTTTTATAAATACCGAATGGCCATACGTGGGGACGATAAGAATTCCTTCCATTGGTTATGGTTTGCACGTCGGCTCGCAGAGTACTTCACAATCACAGTGCTCAACCGCATTGAACGCAACGATCTTGAACATTTGAAGGATATCCAGCGAAAGAAAAATTACCGCAAAATTCTCGCACGTGAATACATCGCTGCAATGGAGAAGGGGCTTCAGAAGTGTGGACGTGATGCCAAGCTTGGTTGTATTTTCTTGATGCCACAAACTTTTGCGGGGTCG
This sequence comes from Heterodera schachtii, assembly GCA_023374025.1. Taxonomy (NCBI): domain Eukaryota; kingdom Metazoa; phylum Nematoda; class Chromadorea; order Rhabditida; family Heteroderidae; genus Heterodera; species Heterodera schachtii. The sequence continues at coordinate 20,954 of SIJG01000010.1, read as the reverse complement.
CGACAATATTACCAAGGAAAATACGCCGATTTGATGACAATGGTGCGGCACTTGGGGGCTCCAACATGGTATGTTCAACTTAAATATCACAGAATAACCCTTTCGTTAGGTTTGTCACGTTTACGGGTAACCCAAAATGGCCCGAAATCACCGAGGCATTGCGGGGGCGTCAGAATTATGTCCACCGTCCTGATATTGTCTGCCGGATCTTTATGGATAAGGCTGCCGAGTTTATTAAGGACGTAACGGAACGGTGTGTGTTAGGACCCGTCGCTGGGTGGTGTTACAGCGTTGAACACCAAAAGCGCGGTTTGTTTTTATTGGAAAAATTTAAAATATTATTTTAATACAGGAATGCCTCACATCCATCTTTTACTAATTCTTGAAAAGGGGGGCCGCATTACCACGCCTGAGCAAGTAGACGAATACGTTAGTGCACGCATTCCAAAGCTGCCGCAAAAGAATGACCATTCGCCTGAAGCCAACCAGCAGAGACGACTTTGGCATTATGCCACAACAATGATGCTACATGACTGCAACGCTGCATGTCTCGAGGGGTCGCGCTGCCGTAAACATTTCCCAAAGCCCTATTCGGACCGCACCGAACTTTCGGGTTCGTTCTTCGCGATATTTTGCATTTGTATATTTTTCAGAAGTGCGCTACACTAACTACGTTCGCTTGGCGCCAGGAGAAGATGAACTTGGAATTACGCCACGCCGTGGGGACGAAAACCAACAATTGGACGAAGACCACACCCCAGCTGCTGATCCTGAGAGAGACTGGGCTGAAGTGCGATACCAGCGAATCCCATGCCATGGAAGGCTACCGGCAAGACTCAACGTATAAATCTTTTTTTTTTGGGTTTATTCAATTTTATTAAGGATGAATGTGGCCAAACGCACTTTAAAAAACGCAAGGGGGGCCGTGGCACATTGCTTCTCGATGATAGTCGCGTAATCCCATACAATCCGTATTTATTGCTAAAATATGGATGTCATGTCAACATCGAATATGTTTTTGGCCAGAAGGCTTGCAAATATATTTTCAAATACCTTCTCAAAGGTCTGCCCTACCTTATTTCTCTTTTAATAATTAGTTTAGGTTTTGAAAAGGCTTATGTGCAGGTTGCTCAGCCACGTAGGGGTGTTCCAAAAAGAAGTGGGGACGTCGCTGAACAGGTCTTCGACTATGATGAGATAGCGGCCACTTTCAAGGTGCGCTATATGACCGCTATGGAAGCCTATCTGCGCTTGCACTCATACAAAATTGTGGGGACGTCACATCAAATTTACACTCTGAGTGTACACGATGAAGGAGGCCAGACCATTGTTGTTGAAGAAGGTCACGAAGAGGAGGGCCGATGGAAAATCAATGCGGGCACACGTCTGACCAGCTTTTTTTTGCTGTGCCGCACGGACCCTGTTGCTGCGCTCCTAACTTACGACCGCGTGCCTTATTTCTATTCGTTAGTATTAGTAAAATTACATATTTTAATAATTATATTGAAGGTGGGCTTATAAGTCACGCTCGTGGAAAAAGCGGGGGCGTCCACTGACAGAAGACCCAGACAAAGCAAGAATGTTTGTTCGAGTTTACACTGTTTCGCCAAGGAAGCATGAGCTTTTTTCGATGAGGTAAAATCCTTGCCATTTTTTCTTTATCACTTAACTAGAATGCTCCTTCTCCACCGGCCTGGGCCCAAAAGCTTTGAAGACTTGCGAACTGTTGATGGAATTATCTTCCCAACGTTTGCGGGGGCGGCACAACATCTTGGTTTACAAGTCTGTGATGAGCTCTTCGTGCGTTCCATGCGAGAAGCTTGTGCTGAAATGTCCAATCTGAAGCGACTTCAGCATTTCTTTGCCATGCTCATCGCTCATGCTCATCCATCAGAGCCTCAAAAACTATTCGACCAGTTTTTAGATGAAATGAATCCACCTGCCGCGGGGGCGTATCCTGGAGCAAGGCCGAAATCTCAAGCTTTACGTGCCGCGGAAGTCATGAAGAATATTGAGTATTTTCTTAATTGTATGGGCACCAGCAGTTGGTAAAAATAACGTCATAGTCTATTTTGGTTTTTTTTTTCTCAGCGATGTTGGTCTTGCCGGCTTACCTGCAGATTATGACTTCCAGCACCAGGCGATGGCATTGGAGGGGGACAATTTACTGGAAGAATTTTATGGTGGGGACGGAAATAGACGCAGAAAAACCCCACAACAAATCGCACTGGAGGCTGTTGGAAATCTTAATGCAGACCAAGGTGCTGCTTTTGAAATAATTTCTTGTGCGATAATGAACGAAGGTGGACAAAGACTTTTCTTTCTTGAAGGAGCGGGCGGATGCGGTCAGTTTACTTTCTCTCTTTTGCATCAAATTATAAGTTAAAGGTAAAACATTTTTTTACAACACCCTGATCAAATGGTGTCTTGCTGGCAAACCAATGCTAACCGATGATGGCGATAACTCGTGGGGACGTGACCAGGTCCTGAGCTTTTGTATTTTTTTAAAATACAACATTTTTTAGGCTTCTCTTAGAAGGTCGGCCGTTGTTGCCGCAGCAAGTACGGGAATTGCAGCATTGCTGCTAATCGGAGGAGGCACTGCCCACCGCCATTTTTTTGTCCCAAATGATGTCAGTGACGAGACCGCACCGTTGCTCAACTTTGAGTCAGCTAAAGCACAACAGCTACGGGAGGCGGATCTCATCATCATCGATGTTTTTAATTTTTACTGCATTTTTAAAATTTCCTTTACAGGAAATTAGTATGCTTAGTAACAAAGTTCTGCGTTACATTGACCGTCTGTTGCGCGATGTATGTGCGGGGGCGGCACCATTTGGAGGAAAGGTCATCGTGCTGAGTGGTGACTGGCGTCAATTAGCACCTGTTGTTGAACACGGCACAAGGGAAGACCAAGTCGCAGAAAGCATAAAGATGGACAAGCTTTTTGAGGGTTTCAAAAAGTTAAGGTAATTTTATTTTTTGGCTACAAAATAATTGTATTTACAAATTTATAAAATAGCTTAACCATCAACATGCGGACAGCCCCTGGGGAACACTCATTGCGAGAGTGGCTGAACGAAATTGGCTGTGGACAAAGCAAAGTGGGGACGAATCAACTCCTCATTCCTCCGCCGCTACTTTTGCCTAACCTGGAAGAAGCAATTCAGTTCTGCTTCCCTGAGGGTCTTTTCACAGATCCTTTGGCTAATGCCGATGCCATTGCCAACAACGCCGTCCTTTGTCCAACCAACAACGACGTCCAGTATATAAACGAAATTGCGCTAGGCAGAATGAGTGGGGACGCCAAAGGCTTTCCATCGATTGACGAACCACTGGAACCCAACGAAGAGCTCCACAACTTCCGAACTGACTTCAATATTGAAGCAGTTCATAATGAGATGCCTTCCGGGATGCCACCGCATAAAATGGTTTTGAAGGTCTATTAGACTGCCTAAGTGTGTTTATGTTTTACAAATACATTTTTATAGGTGGGGACGCCCGTAATGTTGGTCCGAAATTTGGACGTGACCCAAGGCCTGTGCAATGGAACTCGACTCCAAGTGATGCGCATGGCAGAAGATTGTCTCTTCTGCCGGATACTCACTGGACCTCGCGCGGATGCTGGCCATGTTATTGTTTTGCCACGGATTCAATTCGAATATGGGAGGGGTCGACACCATAGGGGGCTGCGCTTTCGTCGTTTGCAGTTTCCCGTCCGGCTCTGTTTTGCCATGACGATAAATAAGGTGGTAAATACATTGTGATAGTTTAAAGATAATTTTTTTTAAAGGCACAGGGGCAAACACTCCAGCGAATGGCACTCGTCTTAAACGGTAAACAGTGCTTCTCCCATGGCCAAGTCTACGTCGCAATGTCCCGCGTCACAAAAATGGATGGAATTAAAGTTTTTGCGCCTTATTGCCAGAGTGGGGACGAAACATTCATAAATAATGTTGTGTACCATGAGTTGTTGGATGATACCGTGGGGACGACCCACCAGCAGGTAACAAATATAGTGGAATAAATATAAACCTAAGAACCAAACAAGGTCGTAACAACTCCGGTTACCCAACTTCGTCTTGGAATTAATGTACTTAACGTGGGGACGAGCGCAGCTCAGAACGTTGATGACTCAGAAGAAGAATTTTTTGATTGACCTTCTTGCTGTGGGATCATACCAATTTAAATTTTTGATACAGATTTGCTGTTATACAAATTATTTTATTGAATGTGTATGACTTTTTCTCTTTTTATTTACAAATTTTACCTTACCCTTTATTTTTTACGATTATTTTGCTTTTTAAATATTTGCTTTTTATATTAAACGTTATGGATGTTGATTCGCATTCCGAAAGCGCTTCAAAAGATGGAGACTGTGTTGACGATTTTGCCAATGAATCGAGACGTGGAAGTGGGGACGTTTTGTTGCTCGAAACCGGTGATGAAAACCTTTTGTCAAGAGAAGTTACAAGTGGGGATGATCTCCAAAAAAGTGAAGCTGAACATCTTGAAGAAATAAAGAAATCTTTTTTGTTGGCAAAAGTTAATTTCAAAAGTGAAATCGATCACAATGAAGAAAACATCGCTACGCAAAAATTGGCTATTGTTGAGCAGGCGGGGGCGCTTATAAAGGAGGAACTTTTTGTACACGAAGCTGCTAAGAAAAAAGTTTACGCTAAGCTTTTACCAGAAAAGCTTCGACTAGCGGATCTGAAAAACAAACTTGTGCTTCTAAAAGCCAAGTGTACAAAAGAAGGTCTTTTTCTTTTAAATTTTTTTAATTAATATATTTTTAGCAATTGTTTGTGCGGGGGCGCTTGACGAAATTTCCGAATTGGCACAAGAAATTCAAAAGCAGAGCGATTTTTTGACAAAAATCGAATCTTCCTGCACTCAGCAGGTTAGGGCCGAAACTGCACGCTATCAACAGAAGCGCGTTGATATTTGGATGGAAGCTCTTCCGTCGCTTGAACAATTGGAGGGGTCGAAAAATGAGTTTCACAACCATCGTTTTTGCCAATTACAGCAACTTGCCAAAAAAATGAATGCAATCCGGAAAAGCTTGAATAAGGTTAACTACTCTACTTTTTTAACAAATTACAAAGCTTTTCACCCTCTAAAGGAGGGGTCGCTTATTCAACCGAAAAACCATTTGGATACTTTGGCCCAGTCACACATCGACATTGTTGTTATGAACGAAGCTTCTTTGGATGTTCTTGAGATTGAAACTTAATGCCGTTTTCAAATCTTAGTTTGTTGAAGTGGGGACGCATTCTGAGGAATTCTTTAATTAAACACATTATTATTGATTTTGCATTTTATTTTGGTGAATGAACTATTTTTTTGTTGTTATAAAAGTGTATTGTTAGTAGTTGTTGGCGATGATTCAGAATATTCATACCATACACATCATAATGTGTTATCGGAATTCATGACCTAATTTTAGCCTTAAATAATATTTCAATAACTAATTTTTTTTGACAAGTTTCTATTGAATTTGTATACAAAGTTGTGTGAAAGTTGCATAAGTTGTTGTAAAGCTGAAGCAAAGTTGTATATAAATTGTCTAAGAAGTTGTACTGAAAATTGTATACAAAAATGTACGAAAGTTGATTAGAATGTTGCAAAGTTGTATGAAAATTGCATTGAAAGTTGTAGAGAAAAGTGTAGAGAAAGTTTGGTGCTTCATGAATGTAAATTCCAAGTGCAAATCTTGAGTTCAATATTATATACGATGCTAATTCAAATTTAGGTATTCTTTATACATATACCAGGCATTCATACTGTAACAAATAGTAATGAATTCCTACTGTATCGGTTATCAAATATATTGACCCCGCTGGCCCCGGTGTTGAAAGCGGCCCCGGCGCTTTCACAGGGCCCGCAGGGCCCTGGTTAATTTACATGTTAAATAAGGCACTTTGATGCTTTTTCTATCAAAAAGGGAGGTGAATAAAATTTTTAAAAATTTTTAATTGCTTTTTAAATATGCCAAAAAGTTTAGGCTTAACTTTTTATTGAAATTTCAATCACTCATAGTTTTACGAGAAGTGACCAGAAAAATCCCAGATTTTGCAGGGTAACAGCTGAGAACAATACCTAATTTATACTTTTTCCCCAGTTTACTAGGCCTTGTTAAAAATTTTTTAGATTTTCTGATTTTCTGTACTTTTTCTATTTTTTTGCAAAATTAATTCATAAATATTTTTTTAGAAAGTGATCTGAAACGCACCAAACTTTGGTTACAGTTTAACTAAGGCACTTTGATGCTTTTATACCAAAAAGGGATATGAATAAAATTTTAAAAATTTTTTAATTGCTTTTTAAATATGCGAAAAAGTTTAGGCTTAACTTTTTTTTCAGAAACTGATCAGAAACGAACCAAACTTTGCAGGGACACTGAAAGGAAGAGAAATAACCTATTTTAAATATTATCTAGTCAGTTCCTTTAATTTTTTTTTCTTCAAAATAATTTTTTTTTTCGGGGCAGTCCCCCTGAACCTGGATTTTCGGCACTCTGATAATTTTAGCGCTTATAATGGGTTGTATAAAGTCGATTGTAGAAGGAATTGGAAGCGCTAAAATTGTTTGAGTACCCCAAATGGACACTTGAAAAAATCGATTTTTTATTTCATAAATATTTTTTCATAAAGTGCTCTTAAACGCACCAAATTTTATATACATGTTATATAAGGCACTCTGATACTTTTTCTATCAAAAAGGGAGATGAATAAAATTTTTAAAAATTTTTAATTGCTTTTTAAATGTGCGAAAAAGTTTAGGCTTAACTTTTTTTTGTGAAAATTCAATCACTCATAATTTTACGAGTAGTGATCAGGAAAATCCCAGATTTTGCAGGGTAACAGCTGAGAAGAATTCTCATTTATATAATTAATTAACTATCCCATAATGTTTCGTTAAAATTTTTAGATATTGCAATTTTCCGTACTTTTCCAACTTTTTGCAAAATTAATTCATAAATATTTTTTCAGAAACTGCTCTAAAACGCACCAAATTTAATTTACATGTTAAATAAGGCTCCCTGATGCTTTTACAATCAAAAAGGGCGATGAATAAATATTTTAGAAATTTTTAATTCCTTTTTAATTACACGAAAAAGTTTAGGCTTAACTTTTTTTTCAGAAACTGATCAGAAACGAACCAAACTTTGCAGGGACACTGAAAGGAAGAGAAATAACCTATTTTAAATATTATCTAGTCAGTTCCTTTAATTTTTTTTCTTCAAAATAATTTTTTTTTTTTTTCGGGGCAGTCCCCCTGAACCTGGATTTTCGGCACTCTGATAATTTTAGCGCTTATAATGGGTTGTATAAAGTCGATTGTAGAAGGAATTGGAAGCGCTAAAATTGTTTGAGTACCCCAAATGGACACTTGAAAAAATCGATTTTTTATTTCATAAATATTTTTTCATAAAGTGCTCTTAAACGCACCAAATTTTATATACATGTTATATAAGGCACTCTGATACTTTTTCTATCAAAAAGGGAGATGAATAAAATTTTTTAAAATTTTTAATTGCTTTTTAAATGTGCGAAAAAGTTTAGGCTTAACTTTTTTAGTGAAATTTCAATCACTCATAGTTTTACGAGTAGTGATCAGAAAAATCCCAGATTTTGCAGGGTAACAGCTGAGAACAATTCTCATTTATATAATTAATTAACTATCCCATAATGTTTCTTTAAAATTTTTAGATATTCCAATTTTCCGTACTTTTCCAATTTTTTGCAAAATTAATTCATAAATATTTTTTCAGAAACTACTCTAAAACGCACCAAATTTAATTTACATGTTAAATAAGGCTCCCTGATGCTTTTACAATCAAAAAGGGCGATGAATAAATATTTTAGAAATTTTTAATTCCTTTTTAATTACACGAAAAAGTTTAGGCTTAACTTTTTTTTCAGAAACTGATCAGAAGCGCACCAAACTTTGCAGGGATACTGAAAGGACCAGAATTAACCTATTTTATCACATTAGCTTGTCAGTTTTTTATAAAATATTTTTCGAAATAAATTTTTTTTTTTGCTTTTTCGGGCAGTCCCCCTGAGCCCGATTTTCGGCATTCTGATAAATTTAGCGCTTATAATGGGATGCATAAAATCGATTGTAGAAGGAATTTGAAGCGCTTAAATTGTTTGAGTACCCCAAATGGACTAGGCTTGGGCACTATTAGTAGTATAAGACCACGTTTACGGGCGTCCAAATTCCTCCCCCCGCCCAAAAAACACGCATTTTTTTTTACCCAGAGTTTTAAGTGTCGAGACCACCCAGAGTGATCACAGGGGCAGGGGTCCAAACCCATGAGAGGATTTAATTCAATTAATTCAGCCATAAGCAAGGGGATCCGAACCCAAGAGCCAAATCCAGAGCACAACCAATAGGCCAAGGATAGTGTTGACGGAAAAAGGATAAATGTCAGCTATGTATGATTTAAAATCACCCAATCCCAGGGGCCGGGGTCCAAGCCCATGAGATGATTTAATTCAATTAATCACTCACAGGCAGATGGATTCGAACCCAAGAGGTCGAATCCAAAGCACTACCATTCGGGCAGCGGTACAGTTATCCGAAAAAGGATAAATGTCAGCTATGTATGATTTAAATCACCCAATCCCAGGGGCAGGGGTCCAAACCCATGAGAGAATTTAAATAATTAATTCATCAAAAACCAACTCTTTTATTTAAAATAATTACCCGTTAACATGGGATCCCGAACTTAGAATCAAATTCAAACCACTACCATTCGGCCAAGGACACAGTTATCCAAAAAAAGGATAAATGTTTTAATATGGTTTCGGTAATTCCATCCAAAGATGGAATTAAATCAATGAAATTCGGTGAAGGGGCGGGGGTGGGGGAAGAAATAGGTGCAAAATGCACTCACATGGCGCGGGTGGGGGGTGAAAGGGGTGAGGGAATGCACTCACGGGGGTTAGAAAGGAAAAAAAAGGGGGAATGCACCCACAGGGAGAGAAAAGAGGGGAGGGAAATGCACTCACGGGGGAGGGAAAGAAAGGAGAAAAGGGGAAAAAGAGGAAAAAATAGGGAAAAGAGAGGAAAAATAAAAATGGAAAAGAGGAAATAGGGCGAGAAAAAGGGGAAAAGGTAGGAGAAAGGGAGAAAAAAAAGGAAAAAGAGGAAAAAGTGAGAGAAAAGGGAGAGAAAAAAGGAGGAAAAAGGAGAGAAAAAAAGGGGAAAAGGAGGAAAATAGGGAAAGAGAGGAAAAAATAAAAGTGGAAAAGAGGAAATAGGGAAAGAAAAGGGGAAAAGGGAGGAAAAAAGTAGAGAAAAAGGGAAAAGAGGAAAAAGTGAGAGAAAAGGGAGAGAAATGGGAAAAATCGAGAGAAAAAAGGGGAAAAAGGTTAGAAAAAAGGGGAAAAGAGGAAAAAGAGAGAAAGTAGGAGGGAGAGAAGGGGAGGAAATAAAGAAATGGAGGTTGTGAATGGGAAAAGGTGGGAAAGAGACGAAATGCACACGCAGGGGAGGGAGAGGACAAAGAGGGAGTGGAATGTTTATTAAAATAGTTAGGTTATCAGTTAATTTAATTAAAGACGGGTGGGGGAAAAAGGAGGAGACAAGAAAGATTGGAAAAATCCGCGAAATATCCACAGGCGGTCAATCTTTCACGCAAAACAGAAGATTGAAATCAGAAACAAGAGGAAGGGTTGGGAAAGAGGAGGGCAGCAACGTTAAATTCATGAAATGTCGGGGGACATGAGCTCAAAACACGCGCAAAAAACAGGATATCGATAAAGAAGATAAGGTATTGATGAGTGTTTTTTCCGAATTATTAAAAAGTAAAAAGTAGTTAGAGGGAGAAAGAGAAAAGAAAGGAAAAAAGAGCAAGAGACGGAGATATGAGAATCGCCGCCGGCCTTTTTTCAACCATTTCACCAAGTACTCTCTCCCCAATGGCATTCCCAACCGCGAGGCCAATTCGGCGTCCAAATATTTGTGAGGGTTTGCCTTCAATAAATGGTGGGCCAATTCGAAGAAAATTTCTTGAGAGAACGACGAATGAGCAGAACGAAGTTTGTTGATCAAAGAAAACTCATTTAAAATGTGAGAATGTCTGAATGTGAACCAAGGGACAGTGGTCGAAATTTGGCAAAATGATGTTAATTTGATAAACATATTCATCAGTTTTCCTCTAACCATTCTCAAACTTTTTGCCATTGGATTGGACAAAAAACGTTGGCGTCTGAATTGGACATGTATCCAAACGTCCAATTGAAATGGGCAGAATTCCAATAATTCTAAATTTGTGCCAATTCTCAAACCGCCGGACTGCCACTGACGCATTGTTCGACGAACTGTTGCAAGTCGCGTGCGATTCGTTCGTCGCCCTCCCAATCGTCCAAACGTATGCTGCGCACTGCCTCGGGCTATTTCTGTGCCTTTTATCGTCCAAAATGCCGAGCATCTGCGAAAGAAGGGCGGCTGACAAGGCATTCCCTCGGGCGACAACAACGTATAGACGAAATGCAACTGCGGAGGACAAGCGTCGTCGGCGGAAAGAATGCGACGCAAAAACCAAATAATGAGAAATAGTGAGAGGAGAGAAAGAGAGGAAAAGACCGAAAGAGATATGGTATATAGATTGAGAGAGAGAGAGCGAGAGAACCGGGCGGGCAAATGAAGGAGAGGGAAATATAAAAGGAAATTGGTTAGAAAAAAGGAGAGTATGGAACTCCGTAGACGAACTGATTTCGCTAGAGAGTGAACAGATATATATAGAGAGAGAGATAGATAGAAAGAGCGAAAGAGCGAACTAGGCGGGCATATTTGAGTATACAAAAGAAAAAAGAAAGCTTTTGGTATTTATCTTTTATTTTTCAAGATTAAAATTTTATTGTTTATAATTATACATCTTTTATAGATTTTTCTTTTATCATTTGTGGAAAAAAAGGATTACAATCCAACCATTGTTGTTAAAATTTAAATCATAACACATACAAATAAAATGAAGAACAAATGTTTCATTTTAGTATCATTTTTTGAAATGCTCAAAATAAATATATTATATGCGATATTCGTTTTAAATCTCTCAGACATCTGCAGCAAAAACCATTATGAGGAATTCCTCAAAATCTTAAATTTTTATTATTAAATGAGAATTATTCTATGAGGCGTTATTCGTTTTTCTTACATTATTTATTATTTTTATTAGAGATCACATTTTAAGGCATATACATTTTTTCTGCGCACTAGTTTCGATATATTAAACATAAAAATGTTCCACATTGTTGAAGCTTCTATGTTGCTTTATTATACTTTTTATTACTGTTGAAGCTTCTATGCTGCTTTATTATGCTTTTTTTTTGTTACCCTTTTCGGGATTTTTTTTTGGCATTTTTGTATTTTAATGCTTTTTTTTTGGCGTTTTTTCCGAAAAGATACATTAAAAATGTAATAAAATTGTGTAAATAGCCCCTAAGAAATGACATGAAAAAAAAATTTCCAGTAAATACACCACCTAAGAATTGAAAAGTTTTAATGTTTTTTCTTATACTTTTTTTTTTCAAAATTTCATTCATTCCGATACTTTTTTTTTCAATTTTTGTGTATATTATAGTGCCTTTTTTTTTTTTGCGTTTTTGGTGCTTTTTTTTTGCGGTCTCTAATTATTATTTTATTAAAGTTAACGCCTAAAAAGATGTTTTTACGAATATTAACACGCCCATCGCGGTCAGTGTCAGTATAACGGTACGGTATTGTTAAACGTTGAAGCATGATCCCAAGTTGAATGAAATCGTCAAAAAACATACAACCTTTAGGAATATTTTTTCAAATTTGTAAAAAAAAAAAAATTAAAATTATTACCAGTTTTTGACCTATCAAAACGATGAAGCATAATGTTGAAAAAAGGCGTTGTAAAACTGTATCCTAAAAACAAAATTAAATAATTTTAAAAAAGAAAATACCGTATCGGGTTAGTGCATATTGTAGCTGACGCATGCTGAGAAAACCCAAACCTTGAGAGAAGCACATGAAGTCATACTTCCATTCATTTACATACTTAAAATGCAATCAGTCATTTTTTCAAAAACGAATTAACTCAAAAAAAAAAGTTTAAAATATAAGTTCTTCTTAAATATTCTTTAGCGTTTCTCTAAGATATACAAAAAAAAAATTTTTTTTTCAATTCATTATATTTATATATTTATTTTACTATGCTCCTAGTGTTGAACATTAATATTTAAATAATAGAAAACTAAAAATAATATTTAAATATTCCTATAAAGTTTCATTAATTAATTTGACATAAAATTATTATTAAATGTTATACATTCCATAGTGCTGGAAATTTTGTAATATCAATATATCCACATCGTTGTTCATCAAACTGTGCAATTACCAAACGACAACTCTCAAGATTAAAGAGCCGTGAAGTACCATTTCTTAGAAATTTCTGTAGTTTTATTGCTGTTATTTTTCCACTGTGATCGAAATCAATCACAGAAAATTTGTGTGCCATTTGAGCAGTTATGACAAAGTTGTTTTCATCCATTTCAGCAATTTTAGCCGAACAGCAAACTGAAAATTGACCGCAACGAATTAATTCCATTCGAAATAATATATATATATATTTTGGAAATAAAATTAATTAATACAAAATTTTACCTAACTATAATTTATCAACATTAAGATAAATCCTATGAAAATCTACAATTAAAAAAATGCTGATAAGTTAAATTTTAAAAACATCATTTACCAGGGAAATTATTAATTTTGAACACTTCGTATTTTAATTCAAAATGAAAATAATCAGGGTTAAGATTTTTGGCTATTTTGCAGATGTTCTTGGTGAGAGAAACTTTTAAAAGATGACTAAAACCGCTAAATTTGCTCATTTTTGATAAATTCTATTATTTGTCAATGATATGTAAAATTGAGTCTTTTAGTTGAATTAAAAAAAATATTTACATATTGATCTGCGATATGTTTATTTCGTAGCAGATGATTTCGACAGTGATTGATTTCGACAGTGAACTATTTCGCTTTTTTTTTCACTGTCTACGCGTGATATTTCGACAACGAATGAATTCGAGAATGATTGATTTCGACAGTACTGACAAATTAAAAAAAAAACAGGAGTATATGAAAAAATGGTGTCGAAAATGAAGTGATACAGTGGTGGAAAAATCTTGACTGAAGAATTTTGAGTCACGATGATTAAAATTGTAAAATATTAAATTTCGACTGAAAAATTCTCTATGTACATTTGTTTACCCTAATACATAGGCCTTTCCTACAACATAAAATTATATTATACAATTCGTTTAATAAACTTTGCTCAAAAAAAGGGTTGAAAAAAAAGTCTTGATTCAAAAACCAACTTAGCTCATTTAAAAATGGGATTATTCACGTTTGTTTATATTTTTTATCCAGAGCAATAAAATCTTTTACACTAATTGATCAGATCACTCCTTCGTGGTGATCGGGGGACCATAAAACTTTGAAAATAGTGGAAATTTCGAAAAAAGATCTAGGAACTAGGAAAATTTTTCAAAGAAAATTTTCGATAAGCTCATTTTAAATCAAGGCTTCGATTTGTTCTTATTTCTAAGAAAGGTTCTGATTTTGGGCTATTGTTCTTATTTTGTTCTTATTTCTAAAAATTCTTAAGAAAATTTGTAATTTTATGGTGTAATGTCACTTAGATTTCAAAATTTTTCACGGCGGCGCCTATCGGCACCGCCGGCTCCCACAAATCCTCTTTTTCTAAAAAAAAATTGGCCCAAGATCGCAAATTATGGTCATTTTTTGGACAAAATTTGTTAACAAATTACATTAAATTTTCAAAAAAAATTTCCCGGCGGTGCCTATCGGCACCGCCGGACCTCTCCCCTCGCACATACACCAAGTTCTTTGGAAAGAGCGCGCCGCACAAAAAACGTTTTGAGAAACAACTAAGTCTTCGCATGGCCTTAATTGCAAAATTGGCCTTTTTTTGATGAAAATCTGTTAACAAATCAGAACGAAATTACAAAAAAAAATTTCCGGCGGCGCCTATCGGCACCGCCTGACCCTCTCCCCTCGCCCATTTTCCAAGATTTTTTTGGAAAAATTTAAAAAATCTAGCTTTTTTAAGTTTTAGTCATTCGTGATCACGAATGACTGAAACTTACGACTTGCTAATTTCCTCCCAAAATTGTAAAAAGCGATAATGGGAGACGAAAAATATTAATTTAATACATTTTTGATCGAAAACCCGAAAAAATAACTGGTTTAAAGAAATTTTGTAAAATGTTCTTATTTTTGACCCTAAAATCTTATTTTTGGCCTTGGTGTTCTTATTTTGAAAAATTTTCGATCGAAGCCCTGTTTTAAATAGCAGAAAATTTATTACCGAATTTTCTTGAATGATCGGGCTACGACATGTACATAAAAAGTTATACCTGGTTGAAATAATCGTAAAATATAAAGGAATGGTGACAGGGAGAGCAAAATCGAACTCACAAGCCACGTAGATGATTTTTAAAACAATGATCATTTGATTTATCTTTAGGTGTGCTCATATCATTTTATATTGGCCCATTTTTTTCATATACTCCTGTTTTTTTTTTTAAATTTGTCAGTACTGTCGAAATCAATCATTGTCGAATTCATACGTTGTCGAAATATCACGCTCAGACAGTGAAAAAAAAAGAAGCGAAATAGTTCACTGTCGAAATCATATAGTAACGTTTATTTGAGGAGTTTTCGATCCCAATCTGTTACGAGTTAAAGGTTTAGTTCTAATGTAATATTTATTTTTATTCATTTATTCATCGTTTTCATCAAAACAAATGAGTTTTAAAAGGTTTAATGAGACAAATTTTTATTCTCAATTTCACTGTTTTTTGTTGTAAGAATCAGGATATTAAAATCATATTTTAAGAAAATTGTAAAACCCATCAATGTTGAGCGTTATTAATGATATTTCTAGGAGGATAATAAAACAACTGTTTTGTGATTGTTTTTATGTTTTATTTTTCACATTTATGCAATTCAAAATATTCAACATAGAAAAAAAACGAAAACAAATATAAAATGTTATCGGTCAAACTTTTGAAATAAGGTAGTAGTTTTCTGAAATTTTGAAGAACCCCTGAGATGAAACAATAGTTCAAAATGTGTTGAAAAAAAAACAAAACATAAACTATCATCTTTACCTTTTCGGTCAAATCTAATTAATTTTAACGCTATTTCGTTACTTTTGTTAATCAGAAAAAATACGTAAAATTTCTCGGATGAAAACACCATAACTCGTCAAAAAACGAATTTACCTAAAATTTTTTCTGTATCTTAATAGAAAATATAAAAAATATCTTTAACATAAAATAATATTTCTAAAATTTTTTATATTAGATCATTAACTTTTGAGACAGTATTATAACCAGTGAACGGGTTTTTAGGTGCTAAAAAAATATGTACCTAAATAGTTGCTAAAAAAAAACTGCCAAAATAGTTGCTAAAAAAAAAAGTTTCCAAATTTGGAAAAACGTGTCAATAAATGTGTGAATTTTCAAATTTGCCTCATTCTTTATCCGTTTCGTTTTAATAATTGTCAGCCAAATCATAGCCAAGATTTTTGCTTTTTTTTTTGAAAAATCCAATTCAAATGATTGATTTAAAACTCAAAATTTTGAAGAACTACGAACCTTAATCATAAAAAAAAACATGACGAAAATCGTATATTTAATCATTTTTGGATAAATTCTAGTTATTTGTCAGTGATATATATATAAATTGAACTTTTCTAACCGAAATTTAAAAATCCTTGATTTTTGTCCTAAAAGTATTGCATATTGGTTTGCGATATGTATATTTGTGATTTTTTTCGATTCTGATTTATGGATTAAAGGTTTAATTCTAACGTATTACATTTATTTATCCACTTATTCGATTCATCATAAACAGACAAGAATTTTCAAAAGTTTAACGAGACAAATATTTTATTTCCATCTAAACCTCATTATTTTTTCATAGTTTTGGCAGTAAAATCGTAGTTCAAGAAATTTTAAAAGAATTTTTAATGCTTTTTTTTCGTGGACATTAAAATTTTTTGTTTTTTGATTTTTTTTTATGAGTTAATTGTCTCATTTATGGCAAATCATATATTCAACATAAAAAGCGAAAACCCAGTCAAACATTTGAAATAAGTTTTTTTTTTTTGATTTGAACCTAGGATGTTGAAACAATAATCCAAAATGTGTTGAAAAACAAAACATAAATCATCTTTGCCTTTTAAGAAATTTATTTTCGGTCAAATCTAATTTTAAGACTATTTCCACTATTTTGAAAATCAAAAAAAAAAAAATTTTTTTTTGCAAAATATCTTATCTCATAAAAATGAATTTGCTCAATTTTATTGTCTCTTAATAGAAAATATTAAATAAAAATTATCTTTAACAAATAAAAATATCTCTATTTAAAAAAAAAAGTCATTAAAAAAAATTTTTTTTTCTCTAAAGGTTTAACGAGACAAATATTTATGTTCCAATTCACAGTTTTTTTTTTTGTCAGAGTTTAGGATAACATAGAAAAAAAACGAAAAATATATAGTGTGAACGGTCAAACTTTTTTTTTTAAATAAGTTGGAATTTAAGCGTTTCTTTTTTTTGATAGAACGAAAGAGTTGAGAATAGTCCAAAATATGTTTTTAAAAAAATGTAAAATCTATCGTATTTGCCTTTTCGGTCAAATCTATTTTAACACATTTCCGTGACGTTTGTAAATTAGAACACATATAACATATTAAAGAAAAATTAATTTACCCAAAAAAACTTTTTACAGTATCTTCATATAAAATATTAAAAAATTATCTTTAACGCCAAAAATCTTTCTAAAAACTTTTTTTTCATATTTATTAGCCTATTAACCTTTGAGGCAGTATTATAATGTCCAAACATTTTTACAATGTCTAAAGGATTTTTGTTTTTCCTTACACTTACTTGTCCTTCGTCTTTGGTCAGCTTTTGAAATTCGGCAACACGATGGCGGAGTGATCTTATTTGTCAGAGTTAATTTCCCGGCACAAACGACTGTCCTCTCGTGTTGGTCAAAATGTTTCAATTTGTTGGCAATATGTAGATAGACAGAGTAGTGCCTTTGGTGCCACTGACTAATTCTTGGTGTTTTACTCAATGATTCGTATTTTATATATTTATTCGGAATGACTTAGTGGATATCCTTATTCTTATGTCGGATAACTTTTGATGTATTATAAATGTCTAGACAGAACAACGCGGATCTTACACATAATCTGATTCAACACGATAAACATTTTTTTTGCGCACGATTAAAAATACTACGATTCGTGGTACATTAAGGAGATAATTAATTGTTTAGCCGCTCCGCTTTTTTCTCAAAAATGCGGCCGCCGACTTAAATTTATGGTTATTAATTGCCTTAACTGTCAAAATGCAATAGGAGACAATCTCCGCTTTGATCTTCGCAACAATTTTACATTCGTTCCGTGTTTGGCTCTCGAAAACTTGCTCTCACACTTTGACTGCCTTCGAAAGGTTGTCTGCATTTTTTAGGGTGAAACAGTGAACAGATTTCTGTATATATTTTGGCGGCTATAATTACACCGCTCACATATCCAATAAAAATAATGCGTAGGACTAACTCTGAACCATCCGTCCAAAAATTTTTGGCTGCAATGTCACAAAATTCCAAATCAGAAGGTGGTGGTGAAAACGGTAGACAACATCATCCAATGGATGTTTTCTACCGCTTTTTCCAACGTTTGCACGATGCCCGCGGGGGTCGTCGTCTTGTTACGACCCCTGTGACATCGATTTTCCATGACAACAGGGTCCCGATTTTGTGTAGGTTTTCCTAAGATATTTAAAATTTCAACATTAAAAAATATGTAGAAATGGGTTACTGTAACCTTTCTTCCATTAATTTATAAGTTAAGTGCCAAAAGTATTTCTTGCGGGTTCAAAAATGAACAACAACAACGGAAAAAATTCCAACAATTGTGACTCTGCGGATCAAACAAGGCGGAGTACGAAACGCGATCGGGCTGATCTTCTGCACGAAGTCGAGATGGACAAAATCCGTGAAGAGAAGCGCCGCCGTAGGCAGAGACGAAAGAATGAAGAGGTACAACGTCAACGTGCTCTCCTTCGCCTTCGGACGGACTACCGTAATGCACGGTGTGCGGTAGCAACAGGACAATACCGTATGTCGTGCACTGGTACGACAACTTTTGTGGCCATTCCCCAAATTGTAAGTTTTTTTCCGCTTTATCTTCTCGTGAATAAGTCTCCTGATCAGACCTTGCTCAAAAAAGGGGCGGAAAAAAAGTCTTGACTCAAACTTGAAAAACTATTTAATAGTTTACCCAAAATTCTGAAAAAATTCCTATTTATATAATTTTTGATACTGATGAAAAAAGGTTTTTACAACAATTTGATCAGATCACTCCTTTATGGTTATCGAGACACCAAAAAAAATACATTGAAAATCGGGGAAATTTCCGAAAAAAATTCCTAGGGGGTTAGGAAAATTTTCCAGGAATTTTTGAATAGGCTCATTGGAAAGAGCACAAAATTCTCTACCGAATTGCCTTTAAATGGTAGGGATACGACTTGTACATAAAAAGTTATACTTGGGTTCAAAATTGGAAAACTCAAAACTGATCAATTTTGATCATTTTCCCTTGAAATACGTTAGAAAATAGTGATTTTTTATCGTCATCAAATTCAACCCAAGTATAACTTTCTATCTACAAGTCGTATCCCTACCATTCAAAGGCAATTCGGTAGAAAATTTTGTGCTCTTTCTGGTAGCCCAATCAAAAAATTTCAGAATAATTTTCCCAGCCCTTTAGGAATTTTTTTCTGAAATTTTCCCAATTTCAAGCCATTTTTGACTTTCCTGTCTCAAGTGAATCAATCTCGGGAATGAATAAGTCAAACAAATTTTCTTGTTTTGACGAGTCATATATTGAGGGTAATAATTATACAAACAGAAAAATAATAAGTCGACTTAAACAAGCAAAATTTTAAATTTTACAAATTTTATCACTTCGAGTCGAGACTTTTTTCCATCACTGTAAAATATGAGTCGTTTTTAAAATTTTTTCACAAACCAAAATAGGTGACTGTTGGAAAGATATTAGTTTTGCTGATACTATCGGTCTAATTCGAAATTTTGGAAAAACCACTTTTTGTGCCTCTCTTTTTTTTTTTTAACAAATATCTGCAAGATAGATTAGACAGAAAAATCCTAACCATGATAATTAGGGTTCGAAGTTGTATGATTTTGCATATTTTTTCTGCGCATATGCTATGAAGAAAAGGGCTCAAAAATAGCATTTCTACGTTAAAATTTTTTGATTTGGTGAAGGTTTTTAGTGCATATAAAAGCATATTTTGTGGGTTTTTGAGAATAAATGCATATTTGGCCATTTTTGCATTTTTATAGCTCATTTTAGCCGTTTTTTAGAAATTTTCACAAGAAAAATGTGAAAAAAAGCGAAAAATACACCCCTAAGGATCGACTTTTGGAAGTTTTTTAAAAAATACACCCTTAAAAATCGCAAAATTTTTAACTTTTTGTAAGAAATTTTGGAAAAAAATTTATTTAAATAAAAATATAATTTGTTTTACATATAATAAAAATTAAAAAAATTGGAAATCCAATTTTTGCAATTGTATAAAAATGCTCCTTAGCCCTTGTATTGGTGTTTTCAAAGTCAATTCTTAATTTATACACAATTTTGGGCATTTTTTTGAAAGTTAAGTCTTTTTTTTTATGGCAGTTTTTAAGGCATATTTTGGTGCATATTTGGGCATTTTTCAGGTTTTTAGGGCATATTTGGCATTTTTTAGTGCATACAACTTCGAACCCTAATGATAATATATAATTAATTTTTAAACGGAAATTTTCACAACTTTTTCAAATACACTAATTCAAATTTTAAAAATTATCATCATTGTATAATTAATGGAGAACAAACAAATTTCAACACCAAATGATAATAAGCATTTAAGTAAGTATCTAAAATGCTAAATTATGAATGAAATAAAAATGAAAATGGCAAATAAGCACAAAAAACCAAAAAAAAAAAGTTTTGTTTTAAGCATATTTTTTAAGTAAACAATAAATTCACACCTTTTTTTTCGTTTGACATTCGAAATTTTTCTTAGCAAATGACAAGTTTAAACCAAAAAAAAACATTTTTAGGGATGAATTTAAAAATTGTTCAATTTATGCTGGATTTATTGTTTAAGGAGTGTGTTTTTATTTTGTTTTTTTTAGTGCGAGACGTTATTTTATTCAAAATTGTACAAAATATCATTTAAACACAAAAATAAACCCGAAAATATTAAATTAAAAAATTTTTTAAACAAAAACCAACATGAAAAAATAGGACCTAGACCCTCAAACAATGTTAAAAAATTTTTTTTATGTTATTACACTCATTCGGCAATTCTATGAAATCCGGTCTCTATTAATTAATAGGGTTATTATAGGCGTAAAAATCTCAAAAGAGACACCTAAAAATACAAAGAATTGGAAAATAGGAATTTAACAGATATTAAATAGGTAAATAATTTTTTTAATTAATTTCTTATAATTATTTTAGGGTCAATCTCACGGGCAGCCGTCAATGCCATTTACGTTGGCTTTTTCGTACGAACCTGCACTACCGATTGGTGCACCCGCTGACCTTTTCGGACAACCTGTTGTTGGTACTGCTCCCTCTCCTACACCTACAGTTGGTGAAATGTCGAGGAGCCAAACAAATGTTTCCAAATTTGGAACTCGTCCAACTGACCCTAGAGCAGGTGTTGCTGCTTGTTACGATTCACAATTTTTTATAATTTGAATAATTTTTAAAGGCGTCCGTGGAGGTGGCGACCTAGCACGCATGAATATTGCTCCCGGAAAAGTTTTCTCGAATTACATTGCTGGTGGGCCAT
>SIJG01000009.1:2938480-3012953 GCA_023374025.1 Heterodera schachtii | reverse complement strand
AAGAAAATTTTTAATAGATTCTATAGTATATTAATAATCTATTTATTACAAAAAATAAAATTTCAAATCAAACGAATTCTTATTTTTTTTTCAGACATTCGAACAATTACAACTTTAAATGATAAACTTATAAGCAGAAATAAAGAGCAAACTTTTCTCTATAAATGAGACCAATTAAAATTCGCGGCTAATAAAAAAGCTACTTAAGAAATCCGTCATGAGCACATTAACATGGTAACAAACAAAAAAACGAAAAAATATTAAAAATTAAACTGGAATTCGTATAAGGCAAAGCCAAATATTTTGCTTTTAGATCAAGAAATAAGATATAATAGAGAAAAATTGCAGAAATAAAAAATTTTATTTAAGTTTTTACTAATAAGAAATTATATAATAAAAGTCAATTTAAATGAAAGTAAATAAACATTATGCCGTGGCGATTTACTTAATCTTTATCAATTGAATTGAACAAAAATCTTAAATTATAATACAAATAATTTTTTAAAATTAAATTTTAAGCTAAAAACTTATGTTTTTTAATTGATAAAATTTAATAAAATATTTATAAATTCATCTATTATAGATTTTTTGAATAGATTTAATTAACAACCGAATGAAAATAAGTAAAAAAATTTATTAAAGAAAGTTATGATTTTTCTGAATTTTGCAAATTATTCTTTAGTCGCAAGTAAGTGAATAAATCAT
Organism: Heterodera schachtii; assembly: GCA_023374025.1. NCBI lineage: Eukaryota > Metazoa > Nematoda > Chromadorea > Rhabditida > Heteroderidae > Heterodera > Heterodera schachtii. The sequence goes on along the minus strand of SIJG01000009.1, from coordinate 3,012,248 downwards.
AAAAACATATCAAAACTTATTAATATTATAAAAATAGATATAAATTCATTAATATTTTGAGAAAACTGTATAATTTTTTATTAAGATTTATATTAATTTCTCTTTATTTCTAATTACTAAAAAAATTCAGTTACATTATTACATTATAATTATCAACGAAACTGTTTAAAAATTCCAAATTATAAATAAATTTGATTTTTTTCTTTAAGATTTTCATATTTACAAACTTTTAGACAGAAAATTTGTGAGTCAATTTGTTGTTCTTCATCATTTTGTTTTATTAATAATTTTATTTTTATTTTAAAATTATTCTATATATGTATATATTACATAAAAAATATATATCTTTTTTTTGAATATTAAACTTATTTTATTGATTTTTTAATTAAATATCTTAATATTAGTATAATTGTTCTTTAATTTAGTTCTATTTTTGGATTTAAAATGACAATTTTCTTTCTATTAGCCTGCAAAATTTAAATTATTTTTATCAGTTTTAAAAAAGTTATGGCCAAAAAAAGCTAAAAAAAAAATTATCGTTATACTTTTTTGACATTTAATTACTTTATTCATTTTTTTATTATTTCAATTATTTCTCTTGAATTCTTTGCCATGCCAATTTCAGTTTTCGGAAACGATTGCTCATATTAATTTAATATTTAGGATTTTATTATTAGTTCAAATATTTAATACTTTTTCCGAATTTCGAAAGTAATATTTATTACGGATTTAATTATTTATCTCATCGAAAGTCTTTAGTTTGTCGTTCTATCTTAATTCTTTTCCATTTTATGAATTTTTCATTTAAATCGCTGTTTTTTCTCTTGCAGAAAATTCTTCAGTACAGCACAAAGGTAAAAATTTATTTATTTACGAAAAATTTTAATTATTTCATTTCTTTTGGGCACTTTTAATTTTCTTTTTCATCATTATTCAATTTTAATATTTTCGTTTTTTTTCTTATTTAAAAATTTTGTGTATTATTGCAATTAAAGTGAAATTAACATTTATAAAAAGAATTCGTGTTACGTTCCACTGAACGTCAAAATTAAAAAAAAAATTTAATTATTATTAATTATTGTATTTCTTGAGCTTTTAGGCAAGAAAAGTTTTTAAAAGAAAATGTTTGTAAATCTAAAATTAATTGTAAATCTTAGAAATAAAGATAAATGACAGCTCAAAACTTAAAGCAATTTTTTTTCATTTTTATTAATTTATTTATTTTTAACATTAATGAAAATTAATTATTTCTGAAAAAATCACTAAGGAATTAAATGTATTTATGTTTTTGGTCATACAAAAGTGTAAGGTTTTTATATGTACTAATAAATTTATTTAAATAATCTGATAAACTATATGACACATAATAGTCATATTATTTATAAATATATTCACAGTTTTTTAAAAATTTTAATAATAAATTTTAATTAATTTATTTAATTTTTTCAATCAATAGATAAAACTTTAAGTAATTTAATAAAAATTTATGTTTTAATATGGCTTCTTAATTGTATCTTATATTTTCGTTTGGTTTTGTATTTTAACATAAAAATATCGGTTAATGACTTGCTTGTTCTCTCTAGGATTATCAATTGACAAGATTTGGTCTACTTTATAAATTTTAATTTATTTAATCAAATGCTTATTTTTCATTTAATTTTTATTATACTAATCTATTAATAACTATTGAAAATTATTCTATTTTTCTCTTTATGAAAAACTATGTCGTATTGGGATTAATATATGTTTTTAAAGCAACTCAAAAATCATGTACAACCGCGACAATTTGCAACGAAGAAATTGTGACGAAGTAAAGTTATTTGATATTTATTTAATTTTCTTAACACAATTATCCCAGTTTGGTTGTTTTGCGCATTTTAATTTGGAGATCGAAGTATAATAATAATAATTAATTTTTTATTAATGAAATCTTATTTGAATTCTTCGGTTTTTAAATTTACATGTACAATTCTTTTTATTAATTTACGCAATTATATCATTTTTTTAATTGCATACAAAAACATTTATTTTGTTTGCGAAATTAATTTTAATGTTTTTAATTTGCTACAATTACGTATGTTTTAATCTTAAATCGATGAACTTTAATATTAAATACAAAACATTTTTTTAGTCGGATTATTTTTTTTGATTTCTTTAAATAAATATTTATCAGTCGTAATTTAGTTTCATGTAAATTACTGAACTCAATTTCTTAGATTTATTATGACTAAGTCTCTTATTTCTTAATTTAAACAGTTGTTTATTTCGGTTTTTATTTATTACAAATCTTATAATTCTCACGATGTAAAATTTCTATTATCCAAAATATGCTGTTTTTAGCAATTGATAATTTTATTCCATTGTATTATAATAGTGGCAAAGAAGATGCATCGATCTTGACTCCTAAATTTAGAATTTAATATCGTTGTTGGCTTTCTTAGATTGATAATTATTATGATATTTAAAAATTATTCGCTAGTAAATTTATATTTATATGTCGTATTATTAATAATAATTTTTTGTTCAGATAACTTCAATATTATATAGCAAATATTTAGATTTGATAAAAAAATTATTGATTTGTATTTAAATTTAAGATAATACAGTAAGGTTTAATTTCTAAAAAGTAATTAACTTTCATACTTTACCATCTTTACTATAGACTTGTTATAGTTTAACAAAAAGTTCGTATTTGCAAATAGACTTCTCTTTAACAGTATTTTCAATTTTATAAAAAGATGTTATTGATTATTTTTGTTTTTTTTATTTTCTTTCATATTAATTTTTTTGTAAAATTATTTTTGATATAAAAAATTATTTGTATGTGTTTTTAAAAAATGCTAGTTTAGGCTTTAGAATTAATATATTTTATTATGGATAAATAAATAATATTTATATCCCTTGCTTTCTAGTATTTTTGATTGTGGCAAGAAACATCTCGCTTCTCCTACGAAATCGTTCATTTTTATAACTTTAAATTAGAAATTTGTATGCTTTATCTCCTTTCAAAATAATTATTTTGTTATTTTTTGTATGCATCTATTTCTGTTGCTCAATGTATAAATAATAATTATATTTTATGGTTTATTCTTAGTTTCATATTTTTATTTTTGCAACATCTATTTGTCGTTTTAACCTATTTTGATAAATACTTTACTGACAAATGAGCCAAATTATTAGTTCATTCGTTGTACTGTTCATTTACTGTTTTTTTTTATCCTTCCTCAGTTGGACATTAAAACTTAGGCTGAGAAGCATAATACAACTAGTTTTGGTCTTCCAACCGAATTATTAATTCTTTAAATACTTTAATTTTTTCATAATTTGTAATCAGAGATAATTTCTAAAATTCAAATAAAATTTTTGATCACGATTTGATATTAAAGCAAGTTTAGTTTTATTTTTTTCAAATATTAAAAATTCAAATTTTGTTAAAATTGCTATGTAATTTAGTTTTTATTAATAAATTGCCTTAAATGTAAATCTAAAAATATATTCAAAGTTCAATTTTTTAATAAATAAATATTTTTTTGTTAACAATTGTTTATTATTTTTATTATTAAGTATTTATCTGTCAAAAGAATAAACAAAAAATGAAAAATTTCTTATAGGATACATTTTAAATATTAATTGTGTTTCTTTGAATAATATCGGTATAAAATATTTTATTGTAGTATTGTTATAAATTAGTGATATTTACTTCAATTTTTTATAAATACCAATATCAAATAGCAACTCATGGACTTGGTCTGTTTCACACTTTCGTCGGTAATAATTGATAATTTTTCAAGAAGTTTGGTACTTATTTAAAATTATATCAAAGTATTCTAATTTTGGTAATTATTTAAAATTATATAAAATATCTAATTATCTTTTTGCGCATCTCAAATAAATTTGGAATTATCTAATATTTATAATCTTTTATCGCATGGGTAAAATTATTTTAGGTGATTGTTGTTGTTGTTGTATTATTTTTTAATTATTTTTTGATGCAACACACCTTCTCTGGACCAGCTTAATATTATGGCTGAAAATCTTACTGAGCAAGCTTATCACTATTGTAAAATACGTATTACTTCATTTATTTTATTGACCTTTTTAATAAAGTTTAATAATTATTTTTGATTATTATTAAATTAATTTTTTAGTTTTTGCAAATTAATTTTATGTTCAGTAAGATTTGTTCTGTTGTCAAATTCTCAAAACTATTAATTTACTTCTATAATTTTTTTTAAACTATATATTTTTGATTTTCTCATATTTAATTTATTTTTATATCTATCACTTCTATTCACTTATATTTTCATAATATATGAATAGTTTTATTTTACCAAAAACTTTATCGTAAATAATTATGAATTTGTGCAATTAATGTATAATATTATTTTTTGCTATATTTTTTTTAAAGAATTTTAACCTTTTTCTTTTTTATTGAAGAAAAGATTCAAAAAATTATATTGTAAATGATTTACAGTAATTTTACAGTCAAATAAATTTTTGTATTATTGGCATAGGTTTTTTATATTATTTAAAAGTAAATGATTTTATTAATTTCTTTAAATTTATTAATTTATTCAATATAATTTTATAATTGAATCTTTTATCTTTTTCATATTTCCATCAAATAAAATGTTTTATCTTTCAACGTCTGTTTTTTATAATTAATTTTAAGTTTGCGTATTTTTTGTGGTGATTTTTTATTTTTCAATGTAAATAAATTTTTATTACTTTAATTTATATAAATTTGTCAGTAAGAAAAGTTAAAAATAGATGCGAGAAAAATACAAAAATGGCTCTTTTCTTACAATTAGTGATTAATATTTGTAGGATTCTATTTTAGTATTTTTTGTTTTTTTTGTAAGAATGCTTTTATTGTGCAGTCTTTTATGTTATCTCAATTAAAAATAAGGTTTTCATTAATTCGATAAAAATGATTACTAATTTTTTTTATAGAGACGATTTTGTTCCTTTGGATATATTTTAGTTTTATTCTAAATATGAAAAAATGTTTTTATTAATTGATTATTTTAAATATGCGATTTTAAATTAAGATTGTAGCTGAAATATATGAATATTTTCTTGTTTTATTTATGATCGCAATAAACTGGCTTATCTTTTAATAATTTCCTGGTGCCAATGTTCCAGAGGGGACTATTTTCTTCCAAGATCCCGGCGTACTTTCTACAAACTTAAAAAAATAAATGTTTTACGGTTTGATTGAAATATTATTTAGATAATTCGTTAGCGTTTAATTTTAAGCTATGTATTAAGTATTATTACTTGTATTAAAAAATTTTTTGGAAATTTACTTCATATGTTAAGCTTTTATTGCGAAATTTATTAATAAATAATTTTGTTCAATTTCTTTTATTCATAAATTCAAAAAGTATGATTCTTGAGCGTTCGTTAATTAAAATGTTCTCAATCAATCATAATACAATTAACTTTTAATATTTGATTTAATTGATTGCGTGATATTTAGTTGTTTAAGTGTTAGGTATTTTAAAGAATTTATTTTTATTCTCTGTTTATTGAAAATTTAAGGTTTTCTAAATTATTATCATATCGACGCCGTTTTCTTATCATGTGTATTTTAATTTTTATTCGTAAAACGATATTTTCCAATTGAATTTTTTTCTTCTAGTTGTATAAAATTTTGTGAGGCAATGATTTTCAGAGAATTCAGTTTATCCGTGATTAAATATTTTATTCAATAAGATTAATATTTTTTCGCTTTCGCGCGATATTCGATGAAAAAACTTATATCGATTAAGCGAAATTTGAAAATGTAATCAAGACGATAAGAAATATTTGATCGCATATGAATTGCTGTTAATTCAATTTAAAGGATTAAATATTTATGAGTTTGAGTTTTTATTTTTGCAAATTTATCTAAGTAGAAAAAAGAATTCATAATTAAACTATTATTTTTTTACGAATTTACATCCTTTTAATTTTTAATTACTTTTATAATGATGATTTATAGAAACTTAAATTAATAAATTATTGGTTAATATTTATAAATAAATAAATTTTATTTGTCGAATATTCTTCTGTTACTGTATGTTATTACAACAATTAAAATATTTATTCTTTTCTCTCAAACAGGGGTACAACTCTCGGCAAAAGATGCATTTTTATGCTTTAGAATTCACATAAAATTTTAAAAACTTAGTAAAATTTTCTCAGCTTTTTAAAAATATTTATTTAAAAAATTCAATTTTGTTCGTAATAAATATTCGTCAAATTAGTTAGAATTATTACAAATAATATATTTTTCTCTCACAAAAATGCCATTCTTAGGGAGATTTATATTTTATAGATCGAAATAATAAATAGATTTTCATTTGAATTTATTGCATTCAATCTTGGTTATAAGCGTCCAATTTTTAAATTAGGTTTTTACATTATGAATTTTATGTAATTTCTTAAACTATAAACATTTATTAAATTGTTTCTATTTTAATAAATATTCGACGTCAGTTATTTTTGCTCTTATTTATCCTATATTCATGGCAAAATGTTGCGTAAACTCTTTATTATTTGTTTGCTTCAGGGTGCCTTCCTTATTTTAATTAGTACATAGATAGTAATTTTGCTATTTTTCTCGTTAGATTATAAGTTCATTTTATTATTTTTTCATTTATAAATTGTCATTAAATAATTTAATTTTTAATATTTTCCATGCGAATTCGCTCAAATTTAACAATTTTACCATAATTGATTTTTTTTCTCTATATTATGATGAATTTCCAAATCTATTAAAACAGAATTATTTCAAATAATCGTTTTGTTTTAATATATGTCTTTAATTTATATATTTTAATTCCAATATTGCAATTTTTCTGAAAATCTGTTAATAAATAAACCAAAATTTACTGCTTTGATGGTTTGCGTGTCTTTATAAAGGTTTTTCAATTATAGTACCGGTAAGTGCATGATTTCATTTCTCACGGAGTTCGGTGTTTAATTTTTATTAGTTTCTAATAATTTCTTCGACAATATCTGTATTAATATTTCTTCATCCTTAAATTATAGTGCTAATTTTACTTTAAGCTTAAATTTTTATTTTTGGTTTTATTTTTTTTATGCTTTATAATTCTTTGCATCTATTATGAGAATAATTTGGTTTTTATAATAACTCTCGTCTTCTGCAGCCCCTTCTCGATACATATGGGCAGCAACTCATTTTCTTAAGATTTTAACGAAACTTTAAGCATGGCTCATTTATTTTTTGCATTATTAATTTATATAATATTAAAATTTTTATATTTATTTTTCTATCATCATAATTTACAGGTATACTTTATTATTTATTTAACCAAAAACAAATCTCAGGATTGAAGAGTCGAGACGCACAGTTTCTTTGAACTTTTCTACGCATATTTTTTGCGATGATTGCTTAAGTTTGAAAACATTAAGCTTTCCGAATTTACCAATAGAAAATCTAATTCTTCATTAATTAATAATTATACAAAAATTTAGGTTTAATGCTGTGAATGGCAAAGTGTCGCATAAAAATTAATTTAAAATAATCCTCATCATAATAATTAAGAGTTTGCATATTCTCTAATCTCAACTAATGATTTGAAATAATTAAAAATTCTTCTTTTGCTTGAATTTATTATTTTATAATCTTAGACAAATCATGATTTTAATTGAAATGATATTATTATTAAAGTTATTTTATGTATTTTTGTGATGTTTTATTTTATATATATTTCAAATTAAATTAATAATCAAATTTATGTATTATTAATTTTATTCAGAATTTATTTTATTTTTAAAATATTTTTTATTGATTTTTATATTATTTATGATTTAACCAATCATGGTGCCGGGGAATGGAGTAATTTGTATACATTTATTTTCAATAATGCTCTCTTAAATTCGGTTTTAATAAGAAGTTTAATGTTTATATTTTATATTTTATCATATTCTTTTCGAGCTACACTTTAATTGTTAATTTTCTTGTTTCTTATTCAGTGAATTTTTATTATTACCAATGTTTTATTTCTTTAAAACATTGCCTGTAGTGTTCAAATAACTAAATTTTGAAGATGTTCCTCATTTTTAAATTTAATTAATTGGGATTTCAATTACAGTTTTGTATTTTTAAATTTCTCATTTTATTACTTTTTTAATACTTTCGTTTTAAATTTACATAATTATATTTTTCATGTAAATATCATATTGATAGATGGTACAGTTTTACTGGATATTTTCTAAATTAATTTAATTTTACAAAATTTATTACAATGTTTTCAAATATTTTCAATCATATATTTTTTGGTGTTTTTTTACTGTATAAAGTATGAATACATTTTTATGACGAATATATTCTTTAATTATTCGATATTTTTAAATATTAAAAATTGCCCACAAATGCTTCCATTTAATCAGACAGCATAGTTAATATTAATTTTTATTATTTAATTTTTTACGAAAAAACTTAAATTTTTCATTTATTGTTTCTGATAAAAACAATGGTGGGCTTTGCATAATAAATACGTTTCAATGCTTATATTTTATCATGTTCCTTTATGTGCTATTCTAATATATAATTTTATTTGACAATATTATGATATAATTTATGTCCTTTAAAAAAAAAATATATATATATATACATATATAAATTTCGCAAATTTAATTCCCAACTTTTCTTTTTAATTATTTTTCATAGCAGATCGTATACCGTGTACGCATCATCTGCCACTTCACTGAATATATATTTACATTGTCAAAAAAATTCGTAATTCCAATTACTAAAGATGTCTTCAGTTAAAAGGTCAAAATTATTAATTTAGTGTTACTTTAGCTGTCTTATTTTTCGGTAATATAAATTTTCTCAAGGGTTTTAGTTACCCTCTGTTGGTTGCAATTGCCTGTACATTCTTATTATAGTAATTTTCTTATAGTAATTATTTTATTATTTTTTTAATATTAAATTTTTATAGTAGAAATATATTATGTTTATCTTTTTTATTTTCTGGAATTTATTTAATAACTTTTTCATTCTAAATCCCTAAATGATTGCTTTCCTTTCAAATAGTAATTATTGTTTTTTACATTTTTCTTTTATTAATCTCGTTTTTAACTCAAATAATTGCTTCAATATTATTTTTTTTGTTTTTTCATGTTCCATATTTGAAACAAAATTCAATTGCTTCGAGAAATGTAACTTTTATTTATAATATTTAATGTAGAAATGAAAGATAATTCGGCAAATTAAACTTTCATTATTACAATTGTTTATAAAAATTAAAAGTTTTACATTTTTAGAATTATCATTACAATAAATAGTAATTAAATTAGCATTGATATTGATCTATCATATGCTCATATGAATCGCAGTCAAAGACATGGGAACCAAAACTCAAACCAACTGCCAACATAAAATAATGAATGAAAATAATAATTAACAAATTGTAAAGGAAACTATTAATGTTTAAGAGCTTAATAAAATGGAAATGTTTCAGATTTAAATATTAAATGATACAAATCCAATAATTAATTATTTTGTTTAAAATCGATTTTTGTGACAATTTCATAAAATGCTAAAAAATTTATTTAAAGCATTCCTTAAAATGTTACTGAAGTTCTATTACCTTTGTTAAATAATAAAACAATATTTGCAGAGATTCCTTGTAGATTTTTCCAAAAAAGACATTCAATATTCTGATTTAATATTTAATATTTTATTTCAAGATTAATAAAAACCATATCTGTCGATAGACTCGTATCTCTCATCTCATCTCCTGTGAAGGGAATTCTATTTTAGGGTCGTCTATATAAATAATAATGTTATTTTGGTAAATTCAGCTGAATGCATTATTATTTAAAATAAAAAATTAAATAATTATATTTTAGATTTTGGTATTTATTTTGTGTCACTTTTGTTTCTTATTGAATAATTAAATAGTTAATTATTTTTTTTTCTCTGAATAAAAAACTTACAATATTTTTTGATTTTTTTATCATTAAATTTACATTGTCGTCTCCTTAGCTGAAAGCAATATGTACGAAATTTTCCTTTTTACGTTTCTTTTTTTACTTGTTTGAAAATTATTTTCCATTTGCACTTTTCATAATTGCATAATTAGCAAAATATATTCATCACATCGCTTTATATCAATGACTGTAGATGTTCAAATATTTACATATTCATCTTTAATACCCTTTTACTATATTTTTCTTAAATTTTAATTTAGTGATTACCTCGTGTAAACGAGAACCTAAGTAAATTAAGATCGTCAAAAGGATCGTATTATGTATAATTTAAAAATTTACTAATATTTAAATCTTTAGGTAAGTAGAATAAATTATGCAAGTACTTTAAATTTTTCTTCTGATAATTACTGCGTTAATTTAAATTTTTTATTTTTCACGGTTTTCTTGACCATGACCATGATTCAAATTTTTTAAATTGTAATTATTCTTGATTTATTAAAAAAATATTTATTATTTTTATTTAAGATTTTTTAGTATTTTCATAAATTTTTAATAGTTTGATTTTAAAATATTAAATTTTAATTAATATCTTACTCAGCAGTCTTTGTATCTTTGTCGTCGCGTCTCAATCGAATAAATTCTTCTAAAACAATATTTTACATGATCATCGTTCTTGGTGCCTAAGAAATTTTATTTTTTCCTTTGTTGGTACATTATTGTAATTTCGTTTTTATTTTTCTTTTAAATTTTAAATTATGTTTTTTGTTTTAAATCATACTTTTAAATAATGGTAATAATTTTTGACAATTTTTAGGATATTATAAGAAAATAATATTTTCATTTTAAAAATTGTCTGGTAAAGTTTTTTAAAATAAAGAAAATTATAAAAAAAAATTTTTTAAAAAGAGAACTGCAAAAATTATTTTTTTCAGTGTTATATAAGTTATTTCTATTAATTCTTGTAAATGAGATCCATTATGTCACTTGCTGTGGGTCGAATTTATTTTTGTTTAGTTATATCATGACATCTAAACTCCTTTTTTAATATTAGCAAATTAAATTTTATTTTTAACAAATATTAATAGTATAATCTTCGTTGTTTGTTTTAATTCATTTATTAACAAATGATTATAGGTTCGAAAATTTTTTTATACGTTTCTTTTTACTTGTTTGAAAATTATTTTCCATTTTCAGTTTTCATAATTGCATAATTAGCAAAATATAAGCATCACTTTAGTAGATAATTAAGTCATCACTTGGAATTTCGAAGATTTTTAGAAGTTCACATAATTTTTTCCATATTTTTACTGTCTAATATCGTTAATGCATTTTTTTTTGAATAAGTTGTTTAAGAAATATATTTTTTGATTTGTATATGTATGAAACCATATTTTTGCCTTTGTAAAAATATATGTATTTTCCACTTAACATTTATATTTTAATTGCATATAATTTAAAAAGAAATTTTATTTGAAAATTAAAATCATTCAGAGAATAATTGTTTCGGCGCTTTCGTTGTGTTCATTATAGTACTCTGCTGAGCACAACATTTTGGGTCCAAAGATCAAATCCCCTATGTGCAAAGCAATTTTGTATATCTAATGAATATTGTATTTATTTTTAAAGCTCGCTCATACGGTTGAACTCGGGAAAAAGACGGACATTTCTTGGACAAGAACATTGGATTATGTATTTGTACGGTATTCAAATTAACAAAAATTATACATTTTTACTCTAAAACATTAATTTTTTATTTAAGAAAATTTCCAATATAATTTCAAGAAATTATACCACTCGGCAACCTTTGTTCAAGTGATCTTCCAATCAATCGAGGTTTTTTTTTTTGGTTTATTTTATTATTAAATCGTTTTGTTAAACTCTCGCTTTGGTTTAGGTTGTCGTTCATTGCATTTTAAACTCGAAGAAAATTTTATCAATTATTTAACACAAAATTGCTCTGATCTTTTTTTTCTGCATACTTTCTTCTGTTTTTTATCTTTTCTTTGCTACTCAGTTTGATCAGCTTTCTGTGATTATTTAGTTAAATAAATTATTTAATATAAAGGTTAGTGTTTAATCTTAATCTTACGCTATTAATTTTATGTTTATTCACGATTTAGTGATTATTTATTTATCCATCTTTTTATAAAAATTATTACAAAATGAACTTCGAAAAATTGCATTTTTAAACATTTTATATTATCATTTTTAAAAATATTCATTCATACGATCCAATTATTTCTGCTCTAATAGAATTTCATTTAACTGTCTTTTTTCTTCAAACTAAAACATTTTATTTTTTTGGAAGATATTTTATATTAACTGAGAACATTGAGATATTTTTGTTTATTTATATTTTCAAACCGTTTTAAATCAATATTTATATTAAAATTTATTTATTTTTATTTTATTAGGATGATTTTAAACAAAATAAATATTATTTATTTATTACTTAATTTGATAATTCTGTCCTTGTCATCGTTATTTTTTATAAAACTTTTTAACTGCTATTATTTTTGATTAAATTCATTATTAACTGAGACCGATTCTACTAAGTAGTTTATACTTACCGATATAACAATCAAATTTTAGCGTTGATTTTATTTAGAATTATTAAAATTTTAATGCTACAACTTTTCTTTAATCTAAAGATTAAATTAAAGGTTTAATAACCGAATTGCTTTTAATTGTTAATTTTTATAAATAAGCAAGGAATTTTTATTATTTTTGAAGTGTCTAAATCTTGAAAAATATTGAAATTATTTTTATTACAAAAAAGCACCAAAATAATTGAATACAGCAAAATTCCAACATGAGTGCATAAAATTCTTAAAATTGAAGAAAAAAGACAAACAATTAAGTTAATTTATTGATAAATATTCTACCTTATTATCCTCCCTTTTTTATCACTTAATTATTGACAAACACCTTAACTTTTGAATATAATCTTAAAAATTATTCAATCTTATATAGAAGTATAAATAAAAATTCTATTGAAAATTGAAAATAAATAAAAGATTGATATTTTAAATAGATATTTATTTCTTTAAATCGTCAAATGCTTTTAAAAATATTATCAAAATATTAAAAGTATATCTTTTTATTAAAATCAATAATAAAAAATAAGCTATTAATTGCAAACAAATTTATATTAAAATTAACCATTTTATTTTGATTTAATTTAGAATAATAATAATCAACCTATAAGCGAATTCTGAATTAAAAAAAAATTCTATAAAAAATGCAACCTTTTTTGTAAAATAGAGTTTTTGTTCGAAATATTGTCAGGATTTAAAATTAGGTGAAAATTGATGTTAAATTCTTAATCAGTGTCCCAAAAGAACCAAAAAAATAATGTTAAAAATTCACAGCCAAGTGTATTTAAACCCATGGCCCTAAAACCAATTATAACCAACCGTGCAACTCATTTTCTCTTAATTTCCTCTGTCGAGAATGTGCAAATTTATTGTTTTTGAGGCTATGTAACTCTTGAACTAAGCGTCGGACTCCGCTAAAATTAAAATGCACACAATACAATATATATAATGAAATTTAAAAAAAATTATAAAAAGTCAAAAAATTTATAACGATAAAACATAAAATATTTAAATTAAAACAAACTACTTGACAAAGAATTATATAAAATTGTTTCAATAAAATTAAGGCCGAACCTTAAATGAAGTAATAATAGGTAAATAAAAATTGTCCCAATAAAAGTTCAAACTGTGTCACAAGAGACCACGATAGTTTGATGATAATTTATATCGATAATATAATTAAAATAAAAATCCAAAATTATATATAAAAGTGAAATGAAGTTAGAAATTAGAAAATAAAAGAGAGCAAACTGAAACATATAAAATATTTTTATTCAAAGAAAATCATTTAAGTAATAAAAAGTAAACGTTTATACTGATTTTTGCATTTCGCGATTTTAATTTTATGGACTTTAAAAATTATTAGTATATTATTCTTTAACGAACAAAACTTTGATTAAAGGCATAAGCTCTCCTCATTAAAATACAATTGAAATGAGGCCCGACCGAGAACAACATTATTGAGAAGATGTCATTTTTTGAAGAAATATATATAATAAAATAAATATTTATTTATATGTAAAAAAATAAATCTTGAAAAAAAAGTGTTTAGCTTATTTCTCTCTTTCTATGCAATGCTAATAAAGTTCAGCATAATAAAGCTATATTTTATTTCAAAAAAAACTTTATATTAAAAATATCTTACCGAATAATTAATTAAGGAAAAATAGATAAAAACATCTAGTAATCTAATTATGCCATCTTCTGTAAGCTTTTTTAAGCTAACAATAAATTAGTATGTTTAATTTAAAAAATATATAAATTTGTTCTATAATGAGCATATTCATTTTACAAATTTTTTTTATCTGCGATTCTTTTGCACTCTCAGCATAATTTTCATTTCTATTTATTTTATATAAATTCTTCTTTTATATAATCCTTAATATCTATTTTTATTTTTTAAATGCATCATGTAAATATTAAAATAAAAATTAAAATAAGGTAACAAAGAATTAATTTATACCTAATCAAAATAGTCTTCTTAATATATTGATGATAATGCTTTTTGAATTATGATTAATAGCTAATTTTTAAAACATAATAATAAATAATAATTATCTATAATAATTTATAAGAAAGAACTTTTATTTCATAATATCAACAAAATAATTCTTAAATTTTGAGTCTATAAAATATTTTCATCAAAACAATAATATAAAAAATATTAATATCAATATTCTTACTTAGAATTGTAACAGCACACTATTAAATATATGATAAAGTTAAATTAGATTTTTTTATAAATTTATGGAGAGCAATAAAAAGCAAAGCGACAACAAGCACGCGGAGATACTACTATTGGAAATGGACCATGTTAAGTGAAAGGAAAAGATCATTAAGTAAAATTAGAAACTAATAATAAAATATCTCAATGAATTTTTAATATTTCATTAATAAAATTAGATTTCTACAAACAATCATTCATTAAAGAATAATATTAATTAAATTTCATTCATTCACTTTAAAAAAAATAATTAATAATTAAACACAGATAACCATTTAAAATAAATAAATATATCCATAATAATAAATATAAAAGAATTAATTTCGATCTTTGTAATGTTGATTTTAATACCTAACGAAGGAATTGAAGGTTTAAATAAAAATAAAATGTAAAATAAAATAAAATATTTTTCGTCAAAATAATTCTATAGAAATTGAATTAAAATCAATTAACATTAAAGCAAATTGACTAAAAAAATAATTTTTTGGTATTAATTTAAATTAAAATAATTAAAAAATAAAAAAATTAATAAAAATAAATCACCTATGAATGTAACAATATTTAAACACCACTAACATATTAAATTGATAAATATCTAATGAAATAAACTTTTCAATGTATTTAATATATTACCAAAAATGAGAAAACAAACTAAGAGACTCAATATTATTTTTGTAAGTTACTTATATAAATATGAAAAATGCAAAAAATTATTACATTGTTTATAAAATTATTTCAATTTTGAAAGAGCTCAAAATACAAAATTTATTACCTTAAGACTGAAAAAAATTTCGTTGCCTCGTCAACGATTTATTTAAGAAAGATGACCAACAATTGAATAAAAATGCTAAATAATATAGTTAAAAAGTTAAAAATAAACGAAATAAACGACTACTTACCACTGAGAAACCAAAACTTTTAAAGCAAATAAAATTTCATTATAATTTACTCTTAAGTAAATAAAATGCTAGACAAATGCGAAAAAAAGAAGTGCCGACCAACACTTGAAGCTTGCTTGTAGCGTAAAAATATTCCAATAAATAACATTAATTTGCCAAAAATATAATATAATATTGAAATTATTATTATAGTGAATGTAATTGAGAATCTTACATTAGAAAAAAACAAATTAATCATATATCAGATTATATACAAAAATATAAAGAAGAATAATGGAGAAAATTAAGTATGAAATAGAATTACATTTAACCCGAAGAAAAGATAATATTTATTTTTACAGCAAGACAAAAATAAACAAATAATTATTTTTTCTATAAAATCAAAAGTTCTTCAAAAGGACTGTATTTTTTTAATTTCAAATATTTAAATCCACATAATATTAAAAAATAAATGTACGAATAATTCTGACACATTTTTCTTAAGGTGTACATTACACACCATATAAATAAATAAAAAAATTTATATCATAATTATTTTTGTTTCATAGTTTTGCATTAAAGAAGAAATAAAATGATAAGAGTAATCGATTTACACTAAAAGATACAAATTTAATAGAAAAAATATAAAAAAAAGTTAATAGATGTGAATATATATATACTTTTGTGCAAAAGGAGAAACATTTTATAATTATATCGTGATATTGTATATTAAATTTCTAGTCGTTTAAATAACAACAAAGTTTAAAAATAACAATTAATAAATTTTAAAACATAAAAACATCTAAATAAAAAAATGATGAAAATAACCTGATAATTAATTTTCTAAATTTTTAAATATCTGTTTTTTAAACAACTTTAAGTTTTTTTCTTCATTTATTATTTGAAATAAAAAGGATCATTTTTGACAATATTGAACGCCATAAAAACATAAAATGAATTAAACTCGAAAGTTATAAAAAAAATAAAATTTCGCGCAAATAAGTTATAAATAGTTAATTAAATATAAATAAATGATAATTAAAAAAATAATATAAATTATTCACGGAACAAAAAAATAATCAAATTGCTATGCAAACAAGAATTAAAAAAAATAATTTAAATAATGTCGAAGTAAAAAATATAAAAAAGTTTTGATCGTAAAAGAACGGAATGATTCGCCTATTTACCCTAAAGATGACTTAATCATCAACTAAACTAAGATTAATTTATTTTGCTAATTTTGCAATTCTGAAAAAGTGCAATAAATAAAAAGGAAATTTTCATACCCATAATTATAAAATGAATAAAACTTTAACAATTTGTTGCCGCAAATTCATAACAGGAGAGCATGTGCGCAATAATTCAATTTTAAAGGAAAAACAAAAAACTTTTTGCTTAATATTAAAAGATCCTATCTAATAATATGAATTTTCATTAATCAAAATGGAAAAAAAACTTTAATCAGATATTGCTGATATTGTTTTAATGTGTGAAATCATAGTGATTAATAATTAAATAGAATTACATATATTTTTTAAATACAGATGAGATTAATTTAGTCATTTTAAAAATTAAATTCCATTTGCTTTTCTGATAAATTAAAAATAATTCAAATAAATATTCAATAACCAAATAATTACTTTAAAGTTAAATTCAACTAAGAGATTTCTGGCAGAGAGAAGTCACACCAAAATCACGTTAAAAATTTTATTTACAATCATAATTATAGCATATTGCATCCAATAATTTTTTTATTATAAACCATTGTCCTTTGGTAATATTTAGATCAAACTTAAATAAGTAAAAAGGATTTTTCTAAATACAAACAAGAATATTATCATTAATAATTTCATCATAGATAAAATATTTATTTATTTATGCTAATATTAAACAAACTAAAGAAAAGAAAAATTAATTGTAAGCAGTAATACATATAAACGTTTTTTGTTCTTGAATCATCTTGATTTGGTATTTTTTGAACGTAAGCTACCTACGATTTAGAGTTATTTTTATATATTGAAATTTTTTTAAATTTAATATTATTATGATTTTTAATATTATCGTATGGCGAAATGGTTTTGATATATATATAAAGTTAGGCGATAATCAAATAATTTAAAGATACAAAATATATGTCAAGTAATTGTTGGCGAATAGTTTTTTTTTCACCAATCGAGTTTCAAATCTTATGATGTAGTTTCAGTAAGTAGTGTGGTGTATATTTTTTCTGTAAAATCCTTTTATATATTATGTGTAATAAAAAATATATTAAATATTGATTATTAATTATTGAAATAATGCTTTTAGAATTTGTTTCAAATTTGTTTACTTTTAATGCTTATAAGAAGAAGAAAGTAATTGAATAATTAGTTAAATATTTATAAAAGTCGACCTCTTGCTTTCAACTCTTCATACAATGGCAAGCAACGACTTCCATCTCTTTCAAATATATTAGCTCCATTAGACATTAAACATATTTATTATCGACAAATTTTGCTTAACTAATTTAGGATATTTTATGGGGTTTTATTATTTTTTCATTTTAGTAAATACTTCCGTAAAAATTATTTCAAATTTTTGCTCTTTTGCTCAGTTCTGTGATTATTGATTGTATGGCACTTTTTTATTTAAATTTTTTTGTTTAATAAATTATTTATTGGAGAGTTTAGTAAACAAAAAAAAAAGAAGTGCAAATCGGTTTTTTTCGAAAGATTTTTATAGGAATTATTAAATATCACATAATCAAATTATTCCAATTAATCACATTTTTTATCATTGTTTTTTTTATCAGAATCTCTTAAATTAAATCACCTTCTCCAATTTTCAACAATTAGAATGCGATTGCCAAAAACTTAACTAGATTATAATTCTAATTTTATATTTCTTTTTCTTTCATTTTTATTGATCATTTTTTAACAAATTGCATATTTCAAATTTGTTATGCTTATATTATTAAATTATTTATTATTTATCTAGTTATTTCTTAAGCATATTATAAATTTGGTAACTTTATATCTATAAAAATGTAAATTATTTTTATTATATAATTTATCCAAATGCAATTTGTTGTATAATTAGCATATTATATCATTTTATACAAATAATTGTATTTATTGGACAGTAAGCGACGATCAAAAGAAGAATTCACAAACTTTTTAAATTATTCCAATTAACAACAATTAATTTCTCTTTCATTTCTCTTCCATTTTCTCTCTCTTTTGTTAATGCTCATTGCTCTTCTTCATCCTTCTCTTTTTTTCTTCAATTTCATTCTTGACTTCGTCGGTTTGCCGAATGTTTATTGCTTTAATTTTTTCCTTAAAATTTGTGTTTTTTAAATAGTATAATATAATTTTTATTATGTTTAATATTTGTTTTTAATATATTTATAAATTACTCTTATTGCGATTTTATTTATTTTATTTATTTTCGTTATTTTTAGTTTTTTAATTTTATAATCATTATATTTTTTATCTCTCTCTTAAAATAAATTTACTATTTTGCTACTAAATTACTGAATATTCGTACTAGATATTAAATTTACATTAAAATTTTTGACATTATATGATTTAATTTGTCTTGCTATTTACTGTAATTAGCCGTAGAATTTGTTAACAGATTGTATTCATTTTTATTAGTTACGGTTTTTACAATATTAATAAATAGGAATATATTTAAATTTACTTTTTAACTATCAATGTTATTTTTAAGCACTAAAATATAATTTTTCATTTTTGCATATTTTACTTTTTTATTTTTTTTCTTAATGTAAACCTAAAATTTTTGCTTTACTTTTTTACGAATATCAAGTTTAAGTTTTACAAAATTACCGAAATATTAATTAAATAAATAACAATTATATCACTTTATTTTGCATGATTTAATTATGCGAATTTTATTTATCTTTTATTCTAAAGAAAAAAGTTTTCATTTTTTTACTAATATATATACATCTTCTATGTGTTTTTTATTATTTAGAAATATAGAAGTGAGATTTTTTCTACGTAATTTATTAGACAATGATGTTTTAAAATTTTAATTTATTTAAAAAATTTTATGCAAATATTTTTAATTAATAATACATTTTTAATTTCTCACAATTTAATACCTTAATTTATGCTCAATTTTACACTGTCTAATATATATTCAAGCAATAAATAAAATTATAATTCTTTCAAAATTCTCTTGTATTTCAGAAAATTATCCTAATGTAGAAAATAATTCTTTTTGTAATGTGTTTCATATTGATTAAATTTTGTTTGGTTTCTTAATTGCTTATAAAATTATTTTGCATTTATAATATTTTTTGTAAATTCATTTCCTCTTACCTTTTTCTAATTCTCACTTAAATTTTGCAAGTTAATTAGGAATATATAAATGATATAATTCGAATTTTAAAAGAAAATCATTACAAATATAATTATTTTTTTCATTATTTATTTATGATTCACTCTGTCATGTAAACCAGGCCTTGTGTATTCTTATAATTAAAAGAAAAATTAATTTGGTTTTTAAGCAAAAAATTATATTACTAATTATTTTATTAAATAAACGAGTTTTTGCTTTCTTTTAAATTGTAATTTAAATAAAACTTTTTTCATGACAACAAGCGTCGACTTGCGCTATGAAAACGGTGTTCTTCTTGTGCTTTTAGAATTAATATCGATAATTATTGCTTCTCGTTCTTAATTTTTGTATAGCTAAATACTATCAAATGTATTATATTTATTTATAGTAAAAAGGTTTGAGTAATTTTTTTAAAAATGTTCTGACTCCCTCTTTTTTTTTCATCGCGACCTGAATTTCTTAAGGATTTAGTTTTAGTAAATTTCATAGATTAAAATTTTATATTGCTTTTTGATAAATTATATTTATTTATATAATTGAATGAAAATCATTTTTTGAAATAAATTTATTATAGCTTTTAAAGATTATATGTATATGTGACATTTTTTCAATGCCTTGTTTTTGGTTATCAGAATTATCGAGATTTGGTCGTTTGTTTAGTACAATCTTTTTTGTATTTAACCCTATTTATTCGTAATGCTTTTACCTTTATGTTTAGGTTTTTTATAAAGTCATTTCAAACTAAATAATTGTAAAAAATTTTAACAACATATAGGATAATTTTATCGATTATTTTAAATAACAATTTTAATTAATAGATTTTGAAAAAAGTTGAAATTGAAAAGCATGTTTAAGGTTTTATTATGCATGATGATTTTCCGTATATATTTATATTTTAAAATTTTATTACCAAGCTACAGTCACAAAATAAAAAGTATTAATATAAAAGTTCTTTATTTACTATAATTATAGGTAATTTATTCCTTAATGGATTAATAACAAAAATAAAAATATTATATAAAAGATTTTTTGAATTTGAATTTTTTAGTTTTCTTAGCAATTTTTTTTTTAATAAATTCGGTGCTTTATGATGCTTGTTTGCTTTTTTGTTTTTAAGTAAATCGCTGAATTGTTATTTTTTTCTTGCGGAAAAATCTCTAACAAGTTTAATACCTTTTTCAGATTATTTTATATTTTTGAAATTCTTTTCTTCAAAATATAATTATTTTTTATTACTTCTATATAAAATTATTTCGCTTTTAAAAAGATACATTATAATTATGATATTTAGATTTTTTAATTTACTTTTTTAAATATTTATTGATTTATTCGTAATGATATTTGTCGTATAATTAATATATTTATGTGGCTTAGAATAATTCTGTTTAATTGTTTCCTCTTAGATTTTTATATAAATACCGAATAGTTTTTATTTTTTCTCTTGTTGAAAATTCTCGCTCATTTTCTGCAATGTACGTACATTTTATTTTGTTATTTATATTTGTAAGCATCTATTTCGTTTGTGTTTTTCAATAAATGAAATTTTTAATAATCTTTTTGGGGCCGAAGCAAATCAAATATACTCGTCTTTAAAATTACGCCCCTCGTACAATTTTATAAACTGATCTTTTTACAATAGATGACTATTACTTTGCCTTTATTTCTTTAAATCAATTTTTAATTAAAATTTATTATTATTTTTTTAATTAATCCGACAAAATGTGTATACTGTTTTTCAATTCTTTTTATCTTACTTTTATTGTTAATTGTTTAATTGTTTGCCTCAAAAGCAAATTATGCCGCTTTTTTAACGTCTTCCCTTTATGCATATTTTTATTACATTTTCTTTTTTTTTACCTTTTTATAATATACTTTTCTTAATTCAATAAATGTGATTTTATACCTTATATTGGGCTCACAGGCATTTGAATCACGGCGCAGTATAATTAACGACGTTTTTTTAATGCTTATTTGCTTTATTTAATTAGGAGATTTTTTAATAAATTCTGACTAAATTTATTGTTTATCGCAATTAATTTATAGAAGTATTTTGATTAATGAACTTTCTCATATTTAATTTATTTCATTTAGATTTTGTTTAAAATTTAATTTTTCATATTTTTCTTCAATTTCACCGTAATAAATGACTACAATGTAATAATTAACCTAATTGTTGATTAATTTATTTCTCTCTATGAATAGAAGAAAATATTAGTTTATATCTTCTATGTAAATTATTTAGGTTTTCTTTGAAAAATGTTAGAAGGTAATTACTGTCTTTCACGAAGACAAGTGAAAAGCTGCTGCACATTATTTTTTAAAACACTTACTGACTTATTATAAGTAAAAATTCCTGTTGCATTAAGTATTTGTATGTAATATGCTATTATTATATTGCATTTAATTTTTTTAAATATCATTAAAAACTGCATGTAATATTTATTTAAAATAACACATATACCCCTTAAGGAAAAGATTTGTGAAGAATTTTAAATTACGCCGTGTTTCAAATAAATCTGGAAAAAATGAAATAAGGAAAGAAAATGTTAACAATAACAAAAATAAAGAAAATATTTATTGAGTTTTGCCTTTTAAACCCTTAAATTAAAAAGGCCGAAATGGCTTAACACACCGTTCGAAAAAAAATGATCTGTACAAGTATACGAAAGGTGACAATATAACCTGAGATATAATAAATTCAAAACCACAGTGGATTATTCTGTCGCGATTGAATAAAAAATATAAATAAGAAATTAAATGCTAACAATTATAAAATTTAGCTAAAATGATATCAATCTTAATCGTTGCGTTTCGCGATGGGTAATGAACAACAATATAAACTTGGAAATTATCAACCAATCAATTTACAAAAACAGATAAATTAAGATTTAACAAAAAATAATTTATTAATTTATGCAATGAAATGAAAACATGATACAACTTTTTTAAAGTGTTCATTTTAGGCTTCTTAAGTTTACTAACTAAACTATGAACATGGTTGCAAAAAAAAGCAACACAATAAAAGTTTATAAGCATTTTTGGATAAATTTTTTACTAATAAACAATAATTGAACCAAATAAATTGGAATTGTACACATTTCCCAACGTCACCATAAGCATGTTAATTGTAGCAATTTAATTATATTAAAAAATTTAAAACTAACTAACATAAAGAATAGGAAAACAAACAACTACTAGTGAAAAAAAATAAAAAAGATGTTAAATGATAAAGTTATTTTGCTAATGAAAAATAAATTTTATTTTTTTTAAAATCATCTCTCCAATAAATAAATTATATTATAAAGAGATAAGCCAACAAGAAAATAACGATATAAAAATACTAAAAAATAAATAATAATATGTATAATTGGTCAAAATTTCCAAAATAAATTATGAAAACAAATTAACTTTAAGGAAAAATTCACAAATTATTAGAATTTTTATTCTTTCCCCTTTTTGGAATATAAGCATCAGAGTGCCTAAATTAACATGTAAATAAAATTTGGTGCGTTTCAGATCACTCTCTCTGAAAAATATTTGAATTTATTTAGCAAAAAAAAATTTCTAAAAATTTGATCGTCCATAAATAATTTGTAATTGATCGGTGGCTCACCAAATTTTGCAGGGATACGTAGTGGAACCCGAGTTTTTTTAAATTATAATAAATTATAATTGTATTAAACATATAAAAAATGCATCATATTAATTTTACATTTTCAGTAGTAGCTCAAAGTTATACGTATTGATGGTTTTTTTTTGTCAATCCAATAATTAAATTTATTTTTTTTTTAATTTATTATTTTATTTTATCAATCACTGAGCTTTTTTGTGGAACGACCTATCACCTATTGGTATGTTTAGTTCTCAAATTCTCTTTGAGTATTATGAAGGCAGGCACTTTTTGTAAAGCTTTTACAAAAATGGAAGAATGTTTAAAGGTATTTTTTTATCAAAATTTAAAGGCATACTTTGTTCTTTTTCATGGTCCTTTCTTGCTTTTTTATATTCGTAATCTCAATTAGTATTTTTTTGTAACATAAAGTTACAAATATAAGTTTTCAATATTTATCATGGAATATTTATTTATTTTTAATTTTTTATAGAATATTTATTATGTTTAGTAAAAAAATTTTAAATTTTTCGATTAGTGATTTATGGGCCAAATAGTTGTGGTTTAATTGTGTTATCTATTATTGTTCTGTTGGGCTACGTGTTGTTTCGGCCTTGATTCAAACACATATCTCATTGATTAATTTATTGTTATTAAAAATTTTTATCTTTAAATTCATTAATTTATTCGATTCTCAGAAGAGGATAATATTTTTAATGAATTATTTAAATTAATTTTTTCGTGTTTCAGCTGCTATTTTACTGTTCTTTATTCTAATGGTTGATTAATTATTTCTTTAATTTATGCTAAAAAGAGAAAGATTAAAAATGATTTTTTTTTTTGATTTTTTTATCTTTCAAAAATTATTTTTTCTTTATGGCTAATTGTTGATTTTGAATAATTTTTTCGAACGCTCTTTATTATTGTCTTAATAATAAAAAATTGAAATTTTTTAAATCACAAAAATAAGGTTTTATTTATTTAGAATCTTTTTTACTTCTAATGACATAAGATTATTCTTCATGCCGATCTTTTTATGTGCGTTATTTAAAAACCATCAAAATAAATTTTGTTGCTTATAACTTGCTCTAAAACAACCGAATTTTTAATCCTTGCTATCATTCGATAGAACTAAGTCTTCTTTATGAGACTGGAAAATTTCAAAAAAAAAAATTTATTCACAATTTTGCTCATGTTTAACAGAACTTCATCATAATTAATCAGGAAATGCCTTTGAGGTTGCAACGATGGTTATATAGTCGATTAAAATGAACCAAAACAAATAAACAAGAGAAACTATATTTGCGGAAAGTAATTAACATATTTTATATTAAATTAATTGCCGCAGACAACCTAAAGAGATAGATATTATCGATCAGGTGCTTTCCCATATTTTTCTGGAAATTTCGCTGACAAGGACCTGAAAAAAGTGATTGTCTTTTTGAATATATAAGAAATACAATAAATATTAATTTGAATTGACTTGTTTGCTCTCAATCTCTTCCCTTTAAATAGCGACCGTTCCCTTCCCTTTTAGTCGTCTCCCTTTCATTCCCAAATTCATTACGTTTGCCAATTTCATCACACGTATTATTCAATTTGCATCTGCTTAATTTATTGTTTCAATAAATATTTGTGTTTGTATTCATTTAAATCCAAGAACACAACACTGCCAAAACTTAAAAATAAATATGATTAAATCTGGCAAAGAGGGGATCCGGTGCCTAGAATTCACCTAATTGTGGTTTCTCAAAAAAGCGACATTCTTAATAAAATTAATCAAATTTTGAAAGTTTAATTGTTTAAAGTTATAAAGATGATAACCTTCAGTAATAATAAGTTTGATATATACTATCTCAACGCGACGACTCAAAGCAACTAATTAATTCATAATGGCTATAATCAACCATGTGATTGGATTAACTATGATCATTCCAAAAAATGCCACGAAATTTTTATATAGAATAATATTATATAAAAGCCATTCTGCATAAAAATTAAACAAATATTTAAATACAAAAATACTAATAAAATTTTATTTTATATTAAATTTATTGACTAATACTTATTTCTAAAATGAGACAAATTATTTATAAATTTACATAAAAAAGATTAAATTTTTGTGAAATTGAGGCAGAATTAAGAATTATATGTACAAAACATAAGCCATTAAGAGAAAGAGCAATATTTATAATAAAAGTAAAATAACGTTTTCAATAACCTAATTAATTAAGCGAAAACTCATTAAAAAAAGTTTAAGAAAATAATAATTTTAAAGAAAAATGTATCTAAAAGGGTAGATCTATTTACTTTTGAAATTCAATTAAATCAAATAAAATGGTTAAAAACATACTTTTAAATTAAACTAAAGCAAAAAAAAAAATTATAGGAAAAGGGTATTATAAAATGCATGTATAGGAATGATGACGTATGCGTTGAAAGTTTTCAAATATTTGAAGTAATTATTTAAAGCCTTAAATGTATTCCATTAAATACTGTCATTACACAAATTGGTTTTTTGTTAAAACATAATAAAGCAGATTTAAAGGAATTAATATCCATTTAATAAGAAGCTGAATGATCTATGAAAAATACAAAAGTAAATATCTGCAATATTTTATCGCAATATTCTCAAATTAATAGAGGAGACCTAACAGAATCATCAAGTTGGAAAATCCATAACATGAGAAAAAAATGAATCTAAATTATAAATAAAAATTAGTGTTGCACAATATAAACTCGAAAATATATAAATTATTAAAAAACTCAAAAACAATTTGATCAAACAGTGTATATTTCTATCTATGAGCTAACGGACTGTGAATTTTACATGACGACTTAAGAAAACTGAGCATCGACAATTTTCTTAATGTAAAAATAGAAGACCAAATTCATTTTAAAGTTTCAATATACCAATAATTATATTTGAAAACTAAATTATATTTAACGCACCAAATTTATTACCTTGGACCAAACAAAAGACAAAAATTATTCAATAAAGAGCTAAAATCACACATGATAAAAAGATGAGTAAAAATACATAAATAAAATCGGCTTTAGGTAATATATTTTTTATTTTTAAAAAATACTAAAAACAATATAAAAACTAATAAAATTTTTTAATAGAGACAAAGAAGCTTAAATAAAATAAATATTTTTTGAGTGTTAAATATAACTTTTTGACAAGTAAAATAGAAATATATAAAAAATAATAGTACTCTATAATTAAAATTTATTTTCAGAAACTAATCGCACCAGCACCTAAGAGATTTATTAAAATTTAAATATAACAAATTTCATTGTTTCCCGCATCAACTCTCAAAAACTCTCTTTGCACAAATGATATTTTTTTGATGATTAAAAAATGTTTAAATAAATAAATTAATTTTTTTGAAATTTTATTCTGTTAATCGCTATTTCTGCACTAAAAACAACCGAAGAATATGATCACATTGCAAAAATTGATTTATGATTATTGTGTTTTTTTTATATATTTTAATTAATTATTAAACAATTCCTTTTAAGTATCAAAATATTATGGTAAGAATTTTTATTAAAATTTGGTTTATTTTTTTGTACAGATTAACTGCCAAAATAAATAGTTTAAGATTTAAGAATAATTTATTGATCAATGAATTATTTTTTGTTATTAATGCGATAATGTGTTCAATAATTATCTTATTGTATTATTCATTTGAGCTTGTTGCAATACTTTCCTTAAGAAACAAACTTATTATTTTTATTCAATCATAATTGCAAAAAATTAGCATTCTATCCGTTTTGCGACGAACATATTCTGATGAATTCGAAACTTATTATATAAAATAATTTTTGTAAAAAAACAGCAAAGAGGAAATGTAAATAAAAAACATTATTATTTACAACGAATTCTAAAGACTTAATCAAAAAAATTATAATTTGATTTTATATTACCCTAAATGTTTATTTAAAAATAATTAAATTATTTTCTCATCTTTGAAAATCCATCCCAAAAGTAACTTTGCCATCAAATAAAAATTGTGATCAATTGAGAAATTAATCACTTTGGCTAATTCATTTTAAAAAGATTCTAAACATTGCCATACGCTGCCTAAATTAAAATGTTAAAAATTTAATTTGTTAAATTATAACACAACAATTTTATTGTCATCTTGAAAATTGAATTTTAAATAGTAAGGTTTTGTCCAGGTCATTTTTTGGAAACCTGGATTTTTCCTGGACCTGCATTTTCCTGGATTTTTGTCCAGGAAATACAGGTCCAGGTCCAATATGGAATCCAGGTCCAGGGTCCACCACATATTAGCGCCTCCAATTTTGCGCCTGGAACTTTTGCGCCTCCACATTGCGCCCACACATTAGCACCTGCAATTTTGCGCTTTTGTGCATCCATTTTTGCGCCTCCCAAATTTGCGACTGTAACATTTGCGCCTCCACTTTGGCGCCCACACATTAGCATTGCTGAATTTTTACCAAAGTTATTTAAGTTTTAGGTTAACTTTTTATATATGGAAATTTATTTATAATAGTAATTGTAAGAGTTTTGTCTCTCTTCGTTCCGGTGTTAGTGTGATGTCTCCGAGTTTTTCGACAACATATATTGCCTGGCGGACAAATAAATTGAGTTCTAAGTAATCAACCATCAACCGCAACCTGGAGGGGTCGAACTTGAACTTACTTTTTGTTCGGAGGCAGTTTGATAAATAAATTTTTGTTAAGCTTTGTAGGGAAGGTCTTTAATGGTTTTCTGTTAATTGTTTTTTTGTAAAAAATGGGCTAAAAAGGTCAAATGCTGGACGTGCAAAATATGGAGGCACAATAGTGGACTTATAAAAATTATATTTTTAAATATAATTTTTAATTCTTAACTTATAAAAATAACATTACTATAAAAAGAAATATTATTCCAAAGTATTTTATCAGAATAGAAAAATTCTCATTAAGCATTGAATCTTTTGGAACAATAAATTCAGAAAATTCCCAGTAAAATAGCAAGATTAATGTCAAAGCTAAATCTATTTTTAATTAATTTCTTTAATGACTTATTTTACATTTTTATTAGTTTGCATTATTCATTATAATATTTGAAACATTTCTGTTTTACTCGTACTTGTGATTGAAAAATGCAGTTTTAAACATGCCAATAGAACTCAAAATTGCAAAAAATTATTCATTCACTTAATATTAAAATTATGACAGATAGTTATAAATAAATGTTATAGTTATAATTAATAAATTAAATTATTATAGGCAAAAAATGTAATACTTTTATTTTAAAAATATTATTTTTTATGATACTTTAATTATTTTTTCTTATGCTAACTTAATATTTGTTATTATTTTATTCAATATAGGATTTTATTTTAACTCTGTTGGGTTTACTTTTTATGTAATATTTACATACATTTTTTCCATACTCTTTAGTAGAAGTAATAGTTGATTTAATTATTTAAATTTAAAAATTAGATAAACTTTAATATTTTTAAAATTTACCATATTTTTATTGTTTTATAATTTTTAGATTATATGCTCTCAATTTATTTTGTTATATGCATGATTGATTAGCTAAATTTATTCATTTTTAATTTTCTAGTTATCCTCTCTGCCTATCGGCTCTCGCCATCAATTCAGAGCCAATTACTTTTTTTATTAAATAAAAAAGCTAAATCACTATACAAAAAAGGATAAACTCAAATATTTTAATAATTAAAAATTCAAGCTTAAAATCAAGATTTAAATATGAAATTTCTATTCAGAAAATTAAAATGAACAGAATTGAGCATTATTGATGAACTTTAAAATATAAAAAAATTTTTTATTTAAATATTTATTTTTTTTTACTTTTTATTATTACTTATATTTACAATTTATGTTTTAAATTAAAATTTTCTTATGTCACATTTTGTCTGTTGGGAGAAAAATTGTTTTACCCAATTCATTTTTAAGTTTATTATTTTATTTTTAAATATTTAAAATTATCAATCCAAGTGATAATTTTAAATTAAATTTTTGCATTTATTTAAATTTTTAGTTCATCATTTGAAACATAATATTCATAAAAAATTAAAATAAAAAAAAATTAAAAAAAAATATAATTTCATAATAAAAATAAAAATAAAAAAATTCAGCCTTTTGCTTTTCTTACGTCTATATTGTTCTTGACCAGCATATTTTTCGCAATTTTAATATTTATGTCTTCTAATTTCGCAATAGGAATTAAATGAAAAGAATGTTTTCATCATTTATTAAACCTTACAAAATATAATTATGGAGAAAAAATTCAAATTGAATAGAATAAATTCAAATCGAACCAAATATTATCGAGTCAAATATTAGTATATACATGATAGCCATTAAATATTGAGACAGAATAATTATTGATCGATTAAAATTAATTAATCCTTTTATAAGAATTTTGTCTAATCTTTTATACAAAAATGATAAGAATTGAAAGTACAATTTTATTAATTTAACAAGCATTAAACCTATTATTTATTGGAATAAAAATATTAAAATAAATTTTAAAGCTTTAGCTTCCATATAAAATTATATTTATATTTTTTTGTATTATCGGTTGGTTGTTGACCATTTAGATATACTGTTAATATAACACGATATTCAAATATTTATTTATGAATGTTAATCACTTTTGCTACTAATTATTAATAAATGAAATAGATTTATTATTGATTAGAAAATACGAAAACAAATTTATTTAAGTATTAAATGCTTATTATAATGATTTTTATATTCTTTCATTTAATTAAATTAAATCGTTGAAATTTTGAATATAATTATTAGTTAGTTATTTTTTATATATTTTTATTTTTGTATTGTGTTTTATTTATCTAATTTGTGTTTTGGGCAAAAGTCAGGAATATTTCTTTTTAAATTGATTTAATATTTTTGAATAAATTAACAATAAGTTCTGATGTGATATTTTAAGAGTATTTTGTTTCAGAAGCCTGCGGGAATGTTCTTTCTCGACTCCGTCACTGGCTGTCTTTCTGACTCGTTCCAAGTTCAATTTCATCTCATAAGTAATAAAAATTTAAAATAATATAAAGTTATAAAAATATTAGAAATGCTTTTCTTCATTTTTTTTTGTATAATCTATAATTAATATATTATCATCATAAGAGTTTTATAAATTTTCTAAATTTTTTCTGTTCTTAGATTCATTTTTGAATTGATTAATTTTTATTCAATTTGAATTAATATTTTTTTAATTTAATTGTTATTTTGAAATGAAGTAAATTTTAGTAGTGTATTCATTCGCATACAATATATCATAACTTTTTGTTTATTTGGAATATAATCAAATCACCATAGATTAATTACATATTATAAAAAATTTCAAAATTTTATTCGTTTTCGGAGTATTATTTATTTATTTTTTGTTATTTATTAAAGTTTACACCATTTTTTTCTTTTTATTATTGAATAGCATTCCTTTTTATAATTTTTATTTAAATTTTATCTAAACTTTATTCTCATTAATAATTTGAATTATTCTGTTTCTATTTATTAAATTTTTATTATTTCAGCTTTCTTAAATAGCAAATTGGCACACTGGAACACCATGAAGTAAGTAATCTTTTTCAGGTCTCGATCTATTTTTTCCATTTTTTATTATCGTTAATTTGGTTATTTATGATTAACACTTAATCGATTGACACTATTTTTGAATTTTTTATTTGAATTATTATACGATTAATTAAAAATATTACATAAATTCTTTGATTTTTAATCAGAATCTATTACAAAATTATTTGTGAGTATTTTTATCATTTTTAATAATTATTATTAGCGGAAAGTTTTTATTATTATTTTAAAAATAGGTAATATAAATCTTCTGCTTGTAGTTTATTTAAAATAATTTCTAAGTTTTTATTAAATCTAGTAATAGCTATATTTATATCATTTTCAAACTGAATGAAGATTAATTTTTTATAGTTTATTTTAATCCTTTTTCGTTCGTATTTCATCAATGAAACAAAGGTATGACAGCAAATATCACTTAACTGATTGAAATTTAATATAAAAATGAATACTATGAAATACTTTCATGTTTTCGTAAGACAAAATTTTCTTTCTTTTCTTCTTTTTTTGTATATGAATTTTTGAATTTTAATTAGGTTATTAATTTTTCATTCATTTATTGGTAATTTCATTGATCTAATGTTTCATTTTTTTTAGTCCGATAGAACCAATTATCTTTTTTAATTTCTTTAACAAATTTTTTATGTTGCTTTTTATTAAAAATCGAGATACTTTTCTGCATGGTTTGTCCTAGCATAATGTAACACCATATAAGCCACCTTTTGACGTATAAAATTATTAAAATACTTTAAAATACTAATTTTTCGAATTTTTTGTAATTTTCTTCATTGTTTACTGGTCAAGTTTTAGAAAAACTTTTGTTTGTAGATAAATCTAAAACCTTATAAAATATTTTATGTGATGCGTTAGAATTAAATGCAATCTGATGAAATCTTATAACAAGAAAAGTAAAAGAAATAAACTACCTGCAATTTATATTTAATTTTAAATAAATACAATGAAAGATGTCAAGAAATTAAATGAAAAACATATTCAAAGCAAATACTGGCACATGCTTTTTTCTTAAATTTGTAAATGTTTTCAAATTTTATCTAAAAATTTATGACGTAATAAATTGGACTTAATTCTGCATTATCCTAGCTTTTTTTGTAAATATTTTTGAAATTTTAATTCGTCAACATTTTAATTTATTTCATCTTCCTTAATATTTTAGATTAAAGTAGAGTAGAGCGGGACCGGGAATTTTGGGCAAAACCGGGACCGGGACTTGCCGGGACCTGAGAAGCCGGGACCGGGACCTCGATTTTTGTTCGGGACCGGGACCGGGAACTGGACCAACCGGGAATTTTTAAAAATTCAAAAAAATCAAAAAATTAAAAAAAATTCAAATTTTAATTTATTTCAAGTGAAAATATTAAATAATTAATTTTTTATTTTGGTTTTTATTTTATAAAATCCAAAAGTTAAAGCTAAATTAAATTAATAAAAAGTTTCAAACTAATTTTCTTCAATTATTTCAACCAACAATCATTTTGGACTTTAAATGATCGAATATTAATAGAAATTCAGATTTACATACTTTTCACATCACTTTTTTTGGCGCGCTTTTTCCAGAAAATTTTTGGGGAAGAAGGGGATCCGGCGGTGCCGATAGGCGCCGCCGGGGAAAACTTTGAAAATTTGAGTGCGATTTGTTAACAAATTTCAACAAAAAATGCTGATTTTTGGGATTTCTATGCTCAATTTGTACGGATTTTCTTTTTAAAAAAAAATATACATATATGTGGATCATAATTTGTCGATAGGTGACCAACGAGTATACAAAAAGAAAATTAAAAATAATTTAATTTCTGTAGAGGGACTGAACCAGGGGAAAGAAGAAGGGAAAGTGAAGGAGACTAGCCACTAGGCCATTTGCACAGTTGGTCTTGTACTGTATGAATATATTTAATTATTATTTCTAAATTTTTTCCTTTTACTCCAATTTTCTCACTAATTTTTGCACCCAGACCCCCATTCTTACCAGTGCTTGTTTTTCCCGGTTCCCGGTTGCCCTACCGGGACCGGAACCGGGACCTGAGCTTTTCAAAATCCGGGACCGGGAACCGGGACCGGGACCTCGAATGACCGGGAATTCCCGGCCCGGTCCCGGTCCCGCTCTACTCTAGATTAAAGCAATTAATTTATTTCTTTTACTTTTCTTGTTATAAGATTTCATCAGAATGCATTTAATTCTAACGCATCACAACCTTGGTGAACGAAAGAACTTTGAGTTGTCATTGTGTACTTAATATAATTCAAACACAACAACATTTGGGTGAATAAATTTTCAATAAATTATAAATTTTGTTTAATTTGTAAATCGATAATTCTAACATTGTTCCTCATGAGACAGGTTCGCATCCAAATGTCCATACACGTACCTTTATCGTTATTATTAAAAGTAAAAATTCATTGTTATATTATTTTTGCTAAAATTAATTTGATATTTTTTTAAAATTTGCTTCAATTTAATTGCTCTGTTTTTTTTAGTTTAGAATTAGCAAATAATAGAGTTATTTCTCTCTTAATAATTTTTTAGCTCTGGAAAAATTTTGATTGTGTTTATGGTAATTTTTTTTTAAGTAGTCACTCCTTGGTGATACTCATTTTTTAATTCTTATAAAATTATTGTTTTAATCAGATTTTCAGGTTAATTGATTTATAATGCGATAAAAATTGTCAGAGAAACGCAAATTTGGGTAAAAACAAAATATTTGCAAAGTTAAAAATGAAATCATCAATTTTATTAAAATTAATGTAAAACAAAAATTTATATTTCTTAAAAATGCGAAGAAATTTATTTGAGATTTTATATGGATAATTTAAACACGGAACCCGTCAATTGGGCGGCAGCATATTTTCAGCTATATCTTTTTTCTTTATCAACTAAATCCAACATTATTGGTAAATTATGTCACCATTCGTCTCTATTGGACGTTTTATCATTATTTTGGCATTTTTCCTCACTATTTTAGTCTAATATTTAAGATATTTGGTCACTAAAAATCGCAGCCTAGTAATGAATATAAATTAGAAAATGGAATTCTTTTATCTTATTTTTTATGCTATTTTAATTATTATCATTATTATTTTGTTATGGAATATTAATATTTATAATTAAAGGTTATTTAATTATTTAACGATTTAAAAATCTTGAGCTCTCATAAATAATTTATGTAATTTACCAAACTAACAAAATTAATTGTGTTTAATAATACAATTAAGCGTGGTTTGCGTATTTTACAAAAACTTTTCAAATTGCATTTAGTTAAAAGATACAAATATTTTGAGTAGGAAAAAAACAAAAACACAGCGGCACTCCAAAATTGACAAAAATTTAAGGTTGATTCTTACTAATTAATTAATCTTTGTTTTTTATTTTGAAATCAAGATTTTTTATTGGAAATCAAATAATAAGTCCGAAAACTTATTTATTTTTGTAAATTTCTTGCCTTAATAGTAATTATTTATTACAAAATACATGTCTGTTTTTAATTTACGCTTTTAAATGAAGCTTTTTTTAAATTTATAAAACAAAATTTCTAATCATCAATATATGAATATTTTTACTAATATTTAATGATTTAATTAAAATATATTAATACTTTCACTCTCAATTGATTTATATTTAATTATATACTTTCCAAGATACAATATTTTTTGCTCGTATGAATTGTAGTTCGATGATATTTTTTGATCGAGAAAAAATTTCAAACGGCTGAGAAACATCAGAATTGTTTTATAAATTTTCCTTTAAATTATCAAATATGATTTTGTGGCTAAAAAGTAAGAAAAATAATGTTTATAAATTAAGAAGCTAATTAAATTTAATCGAGTTATTTTTTTTTTTTGATCTTTCAGTTCTCTTATATGTAATTCATAATTTTTTTTTATTCTCCCCCAACAACAGCATGCATCATCTCGCATAGTCCACCATTTAATACTGCTGGTCCGCCAAATTCTTCTAGCCATAAATTTATTTTAATACTTTGTCTTGTTTTTTATTTTCTTTTTATATAGTTTATATGTATATTTGTAAGTTTTGTTAGATTATGAGTTAAAAATGTTAAATTAATTTGATTTAGTTTTTTTTTTGATTTTCAAATTCAAAGTGGTTTACCTGTATAATGCGACCAATATGATATTAAATGACTATTTAAAATTTCATCATTACTTCAATGAACACCATTTCCAATTTATTTATTTAACTTAGAACATAATATTAAATTATATTTGACGTTCGACAACTATGTCTAATTTTTTTTTTGCGATTAGATTTTTTGGTTTTTGCTATTTTTTCATTATGAAATAATTTTAACAGACTACCTAATTTTCATAGATAAGTTTAAGAAGCAGCCAAAAAAGGAAATTTAAAGTTTAAATTTTATAAAACTTAATAGCAATAATTATCTATCCAATTAAATAGAAAATATTTTTTCATTGATTGATTCATGTTTTTTGGGCTTAAGTATTGCACAACTAAATTTTAAAGAATTTTTTATTTAATTTAAATTAACACGAATTTTGTTATTTTTATATTATTAAGTGCTTGATTTTTTGCTTATTTTTTAAAAATTTCTTCTTATTCCATAAAACAGAAAACTTGTGCGTTTGATTGTAAAAAAATCAAGAATAATTTCCAACATTGATAAGGATTTTTCAAAAAAATAAAATGTGGAAAAATATGGGCTCAATTACCGAAAATCCAAAAATCCGTAAGTCGTAATTCGAATTTGAAAAAATTTAATTTTAAAAAACTCACAAATAATGAATGGTTTTATGTTAATTTTGAGCATCTATAGCCAATGAAATAAAAGTTGACAAAGTAATTAAAATAATATTCGAAAATATAATACATTTATTGGAAAAAAGTTATAGTGAATTATTTTTATTAGATTAACTATTAATTAAAAAACTATATTTAAACATTAAACTGTTAAGAATAATTGAAAATTTTTTAATTTTTTTAAAATCAAAAATAGTGACAAATATTTTAAAAAATTTCTTAAATGGTTCAAAAATAGTTTATTCTAAATGAATAAAAAAAAATTATAACAATACATTAAGATAAATATTACTTATTAGCGGTAGATAAAGTAATAAACAAGAGTATTTATAAAATGGAACCTTATGTTAATATTCAAAAATAATAATTTACAGAATTTAAGCCAAAATTAATTATTTTAACAGAAAATTATCATAAAAATATAGCATTTGTATACGATTAGGATGAGCCTTAACTTGAAGAAAACTAAACCCAATTTAGAATCAATATTAAAAGTTAGATCTCATTTGAATTTTCGATCACAATGAGTTACTAAAAATGTTAAAATTTACAACAAAAAAAAATCAGTTTCTGTTTTGTTAGATGATGAAAATTGTTAATATGTCGAAATCAAACTTACAAGATAAAAGAAATGTATTTTACTTCATATCTGATAAAACCTAAACGTAAAATATAGGTAATTATAAAAGAAAAGTGAAACAATTATTTGCAAATAATTCAATGTAAAATATAAGAATAAAAAATTTTAATTCTGAATTTTTTCTTCATCTTCATAGATGTAGAAATGATATTAATTCTGCTGAATTTTTGAATTTTCATTCTTTAAACAAAATCAAATAAAAAACGCTGAAATAATACTGACAATTAATTATAATATAGATATTTATTCGATAAATTACAAAATCAAAATCCAAACGAAAAATACAGAGCTTCTTTTTAAAAGTTACTAACTAAAACTTGCTTGTAAAATTATAAACTAGCCAAAAAAAACCCTGATTTCAAGATATATTCGAATTAGAAGAAATGTAATTTAATTTCATAAAAGCTACAATAATACGCAAAAAAGGTAATAAAAACTAATAAGTAAATAAAAAGGAAAATCAACTAGATTTGTTAAATGAATTGCAAAAACTTTAGAAGCTGAAAAATGCTTAAAGAGAAATAAATTAAAAGCCAGTTAGATTCGGTAGAAGTGCGGGAGGAACAGGGCTGGGCGCATTACGAATTACGAAATTGGAGTTACGGATTTTTACGTAATTTTGGTCCGTAACTGGGCTTTTGGGTTGCTTTTCTAGACGATTTTTTGAAAATTATTTTTTATAAAAACAATTTTTTTATTGGAAGCTACCCGTATTTCGGTTTCATCTGACTTACTCTTGATAATTTGTTGTATTATTAAGAAACATGAAGAAGGGGGGGGGGGGGCTAGCTAAGGGGAAAAGAATGAAATCCCTGAAAAATTGGGCTATTTTTTAACAAAATTTGTTAAAAATTCTGAAAATGCCCGCCCCAGAAACTCATAATTTGTTTTAAATATTTGCTCAAATCGCAGAATTTAGTCATTTTTAGACAAAATCTTTTAGCAAATTACACTAAAATTTTCAATTTTCCCGGCGGCTTTCGGCACCGCCGGACCTCGATTTATCCTAATTTACTTTAGTATTATTTTATAACACTAAATAAAAATTGGCCAAAAAAAGTTCATCGGTTCTCCCCCCCCCCCCCGAATATTTTTTTCTGTCTATTGATTATAGTCAATGTTGAAATAACTATATACATAAATCCATTTATATTAAAAAAGCTTAATAACAAATACAATGATTTAATTACCGATACAGTAAATTACAGACTGCTTATATAATTTAATAATTGAAAAATTTGGGATGTTATACAAATTAATTGAAATGTAAACAGAAAAGAATTCATAATAATGCAAAAATTTGAAATAAAAAATGAACATTTCAGCAAATTAAAAAAATGAATAAAATATTAAAATATAAGTCACAGCAATTTATTGTGTTTAACTGTATTAATATATGTAATGATACAAATTATTTAAAATAAAAATTTTTCTTCTGCAATAAATAATGATGGAATATTGCTGACACTGTGCAACTCGCTTAAAATGCTAAGTGTCGCGTCAAAGTAATCTACGAAAGACAAACAGTAGAACCTGATAGTATTTTGAAGGCTTAAATAAACACATTGTCTTGGACCCGAACACGTCACTTCTGCCGACCGTAACCTTGCGGAAGCCCGGGGATTGCGTCGTTGTGCGATTCGATGAAAAAATAGCCGTTATGCCTAATGGAATGTGGAAGAATTAAAAAGAAGATAACCGATAGATAAATTGTCTTTGAAATTGTTGAAAAATTCAATTTTTTAAAATGTTGATTATTTTCATAGCGGAAAATCCTATATACAGTTGTACTAGAGATGACCCTAATATGTGACTAAGAGAACAGACTCTTTCGGGAAGATGGCCAGATTATTAATTTTTATTTTCTTGATTTATTTTTTGTTTAAAAATTTAAATAACTCTTTTTTTTAGTTATTTTTTAAATATTTACAGAATTTAAATTTTTACTTCAGTTCATCCTGAATATGTCATTTTTATTTTTTGTCACCATCTTCTGATAAGTTTTACTTTATTTTACAATTCCAATTTTGTTAATTGCTTTAGGTATCTTACTTTCTAGCAATAAATGAGCAAAATTAATTACTTAAAGGAATATTTTTTTAATATTTAATATTTGGTGCAGATATATTGTGTTGTTCCAAAAAATTATTTAAAAATTAAATCAAAAATTTGATAAATAATAATTAAATTTTGTGTCCTTTTTAATGTATATATTGAAACATAATTAGTTCGTATTATGATCCCTTGTTATGTGGTTGGATGGAAATTTCAGCTCCATTATCATCTTAATTTATGCATTTTTACCATTTTCACCATGCTATGATAATTTTCTTTTTTTTTTCAAATTTTAAAATTTAATCATTTTTTAGCTTCTATGCTC
Organism: Heterodera schachtii; assembly: GCA_023374025.1. Taxonomy (NCBI): domain Eukaryota; kingdom Metazoa; phylum Nematoda; class Chromadorea; order Rhabditida; family Heteroderidae; genus Heterodera; species Heterodera schachtii. The sequence goes on along the minus strand of SIJG01000009.1, from coordinate 2,973,233 downwards.
TTAATATCTGGGTACAAAAATAATAGACGAACAGTTGTCGTATTAAGGTGTACAAAAATGAATAAGATTAATTGCAAAGGAAAAAATTATTAAATAAAAAAATCGAAAACTTAAAAAATAAAAACTTAAATAATATAAATTATGAATTATTAAAAAATTAAATGATTAACAAGCATATTAAAAATGGCAAGGTGTCCTATAGACTTGGAAATGACTTTCGGCGCATACTCAGTTAAACAAATCAATGCGGAATAGTATTAGCGAAACCAAAAGCAAAGTAAAAATTTAAATGAAAAAATTAAATATTAACATTAACAAAAAAGCGAGAAAAACATAAAAATTTAATATATGTAAATTATTTGAGAGCTAAATACAATTACACTGTTCTTCGTCCAAGAAATAAAGAAAGTTCGGCACAAGGGCAAGAATTAAAGAATTTAAAAAGAATATTTATTTAATTTAACATATTCCTAAGACAATAATTTTATATAAACAATTATCAAATGCTAAAATTGCTTAAAATTCTAAGTTATTGAATAGCAACAAAGCATATTTTCTTTATAAAAAATAAAAATAAGTGAGTAAGTAGAATGAATGTTAAAAAAATTAATCAAAGAAAATCTCTTAGAATAAATAAAATTTCGTTAAAAACCAAAAAATTGGCTTTGATTGGGAAGTTATTCATAACATTTGAAAAAAATAAATAAGATTTATTTTAATATTATTTCGTAAAAAAGCATAGTTCTCGAAATTAAATTAAAATCAAACTGTTTAAAATACCAATAATTCAGAATTTATCAATAAAATAATTTTGGCTTTTTAAACTTTTCTATTCTTTCTAATTCGTAGCTTTAATTATAAGTGTTATATTAGTATTTACAATTTTTTGTAAGTATTAATTGTGATTTTACTTCAATTTTTTTGAATAAAAATCAATTTATATTTCATTTCATTCAAGAATACCATTTTTTAAATGAGTTAATTTTTACTTAGCTATTAATATTTAAATTATTCATTAGGAATTGGTTAAATTGTATAAGTTTTTCTACAAAAAATATGTTATTTTGTCCAAGAATTTCCAGATTATTTTCGCTGATGAGTATTCTTTACACAAAATAATTGTTCGCTTTACAATATTTTTTTTATTTATTATGGGCGTAAACACAAGAATTTTGGAAGTAGATTTTTTAGAAAATTATTATAAAAATCCGCAAATAAATCAATAACAATAGAAAAAGTAAAAAAAAATTTGAAAATTTGTCTAAAACTTTTTCCCTTTCAAATATACATAAAGAAATGAGAATAATAATAATTAATTAAAATATCTAAAAATTCGCAACTACTAAATAAGGATACGAAGCATAAAGAGTCACACCCCTGATGTATAGGTCGTTTTCGTGAACAGATAAATTTTTAAATTAATTCATTTATATTTAATTATCTTCAGTAAATATGTTCTTTTTAAATATTTAATTAAAAACTATGAGTTAAAATATGTATTTTGGATTTAATATTCTTTAAAATATCTAATAAAAAGCACATTATTATTTTTTGTCCTATCTAATTTCATTCATTTTAAAAGTAAAATCTTATAGTTATAATGACTCAATTTCCTTTAATAAATAATTTTTAAAACAAAAATAAATTATATCGAAGAAAAAAGTATATAATAAAATTAAATTTCTCTAAAAATATTAATAAAACAACATTATTTTTTTAAATTTAAATTTTTCTTTAGATAAGTAATGTATTTTTATGTTTGGTCATGCTTAGCTGATAAAAAATTTGTTTGAAAATTAAAACGAAAAAAATAATATATATATTATATTTTGTCTTGCCTATTTAAAATATGTATTTACAGTGATTATAATTACTTCTTTTTTTGAGTATCATTTGGTTTGATTTTTTATATTTTTTTAATTTTCTAAATTTTTTTAAAATTTTTAAGTTTCTCATTTTCAAATTAAAAAATAATTTTACAAAAAAATATTTGAAATTATTTCTCTTTATTGCTTATAATTTTAGAATTATTTTGTTTTTTTAATTGGTTGATTTACATTTTTTTCAAATTTTGTTATTATGCAGGCAGGAAGTTTATAGTATTTGACCAACTAAAAAGATGAGAATTTTTTCGATAAATAACAAACTGTTGGTTTTTACTCTATTATAATTCGATTTTTAAATTGATTTCACCAATCGCCGAGGCTAATTAAATCATTTGATTTTCTTCCTTTCTTGGCGAATCTCGATCCTTCTTTAAATTTTTTCGTCTTAGCTTTTTTAAATGCAATTTTCTGAGTTATTTTGCTTAATATTTCTCAAAAGTGAATTTGAAATGACCATATTGTTTACTATTTTTTATCAATATTTAATTTTCAATAAATGCTTAATTGATTGTTCGGAAATATTTTTATGTAAGATAATGTATATAATTTTTACTTTGCATTTATTATTGTATTTTCATATTGGCTGATGTCTTGTCCTCCTTCACTTTCACAGTATTTTAAAAGAAATTTTCTCTAATTATTTATTTTATTCTATCATTAATATTTAGTCGGAAGCATAACCGCTTGCATTTTATGTTTACTTTATAATTTATATTTGTTCCATATTATTAATTAAGCTTTTAAATTCGATGTAAAGCAAATGAACAGTCATTTATATTAAATGTTCGAATTATTTATTTGATTTTTCTTTCATTAGCATTCAGTCTATATAAAGTTCTGTTATCAAAATTTTGAATTCGTAATACAATTTTCTATTTTATCTCTTTATAAAAATTGATTCGCTTTGAGATTTATTACATTTTAACGCTACTTTAACCGAAGCCCTGACATTTTGTTTTTTGCTTCTTTCTTACAATATAAATTATATTTAGGTTTTTTGTATGATATATTATTACTATTATTATTTATTTAACGAATTTAAAATTTAAATTAATGTAGAAATTTTAATGTTATCATTTTGTCTCATCTATAATGTTTCTTTTACATTTTATTTGACAAAAATAATTCAGGTAATTATTAATATCTCGGTTAGCGTCTCTTTAAGGTGTTCTTTCATTTGTATGAGAGGGTTGGTTATTGTCTTTTCGACAATAACATTTTTAAACAAGTAAATTAATTTGTGTTTATTTACTTTTTATCTCTATAAATATTGATTCGCTTTGAGATTTATTATATTTTAACGCATCTTTAATTAAAAATAATACTAATAATAATTTTTTATTTTACTACAATTATGGGATTATTTAGTCTTTATCAATTAATCTCAATATTAAGTATAAATATTTCACAAAGAATTTTGGATAATTCAGAAAATTTAAATATAAATATATCTTTTTTGCTATTTTGGTTTAATAATGATAATTCATTTTAGAAAAACTGATAAAATTTAATAAATATTTTTTTGCTGGAAAATTGTTTTATAAATAAAAAAGCGAACTTTTCTCTATTAATATTTTGTATAATTTTTTTTTAATTTTAATTTTTAACTTTTTATAAATGTTTTTAAAAATATGAAACATTACCACTTTTTCTATTATTAAAAAATATTATTAAAAAATATAATTATATAATTTATTATTATTAATATAAAGTTAAATCTATAACTTTATCGATGCTTTTTGCTATTTTTAATTAGTTGATTTTTATTAAATTCTGTTTTTTAATATTGTACTTTGTGTTTTTTAAATAAATTTGCCTAATAGTTTTTTCTCATGCTGAAAATTCGCTTTGCAAATCAAGGTCTTCGTCAAATTGCATTTTTATTTTTATTTTAAATTGAAAAATTTAAGCTTTATCTTATATTCTGTGTTTTGTATTGCATCGTCAAATATTTATTAATTAAAGTACGAAAAGGAACGGCTCGTTGGTGAATAAATATTTGGATCTGATCAGTGAGAATTGGCAGGTGCGCGGTCATCAGCCAGAAAACAATTAATCACCAGAACGGTGGCGGATCGTTACTCAAAAACCATCAAAGTCCTGCAAAATATCAAAAAAAAAATCATTAAGCTTCAAAAAATTTATAAACTGAGAAACTCAAAAATGCAAGTTTTCTTGAACATTTTTCTACGACGTCGTTAATTTTTTATAATTTTTAAATTAGAACTTTTTGTCGGCTTTATCTCCAATTTTTATTGAATTTGCCTTAATATTGATTAAATATTAAAATATTTTTCCATGGTTTATTACTCGTAATAAATCATGATTTTTTTATATAAATCGTCAAGAGTTCTTTTGTCTTTTTTGAAATTCTCTCGGTGTGTTCTAAATTTCTGCGTGATTTATTTTCAATTTTTTGAATTCTATTCTTCAAAAAATAATTAGAATTTTTTTCAATGTATAATTAGTTTATACATTTATAAATACATTAAGGAAATGATTGTTATATATTTTTTAAATTTACATAATCCAAATTATTTAAATAGATTCTTTCCATTATTTTATTTTGTTTTAAAATGAGACAAAGTTTTTATTCTTTGACTTTCTTGATCATCTTTTCTGTCTAAAACTCCATGGTAGTGCTCTTTTTAAGTATATTAATGTTTTTTTTATTTCAATCAATTATTAATTAGATATACTTCTCTTTACAGTCTGTTTCATAGTGTATAAATTTTGTTTGATTTCTTAAGACTTACAAATTTATGTTTCATTTATATATTTTTGTATATTCAATTCTTTTTACTTTTTTATCAATTATTATTTCTTTTATGGAATTGATGATTTTGTACATTCATCATTTTTGACATTATTAAAATAATTTTAAAAAAACGCTTGATGTAATAATTTTTTTTCATTCTAAAAATAGAAATTGTAGGAATTATTAGCTTTTGCACAGTCCCAGTTTTTATTTGCTTTAAAATTAAATTTGCTATAACTTTAATATTGCAATTTTTATTTTGTAAGTCTCACCTCGAGTTCGAAACAATCAATCTAATATAATTTAATTTTTCTAATTTATAACTTTATTAAAAATTTGGTAATAAAAATTAGTGCTATCAAATGATATTAAGAATTAAAAATTAGGTTGTTTTTGAGCAAAATTATATCAATTTTTTTTTATGGTTTTTGTGTAACGTCACAGCACCACCGCAGGACTCTCTCCGTCAAATTGGATACAAAAGACATCCGAAATTTGAGCACAAAGGGACAACCGAATTTGATCATTCATCCAATTTTTTTGGGTTTAAACAATTATTTATTATATTAATAAATAATAAATTTTTGCATAAAAAATGATCAATATTAAAAATCTTTAATGCAATTATATAATGTTTTTTTATTCATTTAGAGCTTAGACTGCACCATCCGCTGCGGTTGTAGTCAAAGCGTGCCAATTTCTGCCTGCGTTCCTCCTAATTGTACATTTATGTCACTGATAGATGGTGGACAATTAAGGATGCCTTTTTTCATCTGTTCACTTTTAATCTTTTCTTCAGTGATATTTAAATTTTCAAACGTCTTAAAATGAATGTTTTTAGAGAGTTTTTAGATTTAACGAAATTTATAAAATAATCATTGCCTTTAAATTTTAACATATTTCCATTTATTTTATATATTTCTTCTTTCCGTAAATTTACAAAAATCACTAGAATTTTATTATATGCATAATAAAATATTTTTCATTTAGAATCTATGATAATAATTCGAGTTTATTTTCTAATTTAATAAATTTATTTTAAAAATGAAAATTATTTATTTGAGGATAAATATGTGAGATATCATTCTTTTTTCATGCGTGCTGTGAATATTAATTTTTTTTCCTTAATAATTAATCGATTATTAAAATATTAAATGTGAATTATATCAGTATAAATACTCCAAAAATATTTAAATATTTATATTGTTCTTTTTTAATAGAACATTCAACATATGATAATAAATTTTATAATTATCTAATAGTTTTTTAATTCTCATGAAGACAAATATTATATTTCGTAAATTATTATAACCAAATTATTTTAACTTTTTAATTTTTTTTTGTAATTCTGGGCTTTTGATAAGCTGTTTCTAAATGATTGAACAACTTATAAAAAAGTTGCAACATGAATAATACCAAAAAGTCAGAATTTTTGCATATTTTAATTTATAACTTTTTTACATATCGGTATACCTTTGTGATTTTTGGAATGCCGATGGAGCTTGTTAAGAACTTTCGAATAACACCAACTTTGTTCGATTTGGTCAACAAAGAAAAAAGTTATGATGCTCTAAACTTAGCTCAGACGCAACTGGCCCGTTCCGTTCTGGAACGATTAGATTATCAAAAAATATTTTTATTAATTAATCTTGCCACAACGCTGAAGGACATTGACGCAGTTCTAAATTCGAATTTTTAACTAATTTATTTTTTCAAAAATCGCTAATGCTAAAATAAATCTATTATTTCTTTCTTTCTTGGCAAGTGAACCAAATTTTGTTAGGCAGGCGACAATTTCGTTTTATCATGCTCCGTAATGATTTTTCATTTTATCGAATATTTTTTTGTTTTAATTCAACAGATACTTCTACAATTCATTCACAAACAAAAAAATAATAAGAAAAACCTACCAATCTCTAATTTAATTATGAAAAAAAAATAAATATAAAAATATAACGAAGTTTACTTCAAAGTTCAGTAGTTAAATAAACAGCAAAATGAAAATTTATCATTTAAATGCAAGAATAAATCTATATATGTATTAAAACAAAATTTTAGCTTTTTTCAAAATACCGATCTCTAAAAAAACCCCAAAAATAAATAAACTAACTATCATAAATAAATTTTATGAATATAAATCATTTTGAATATCATTTTGAAATATTAATAGATATAAAATATAAAAATCAACAATATGCTCTGTTAATATAATGCTTTTTGTCTCAAGAGTAATATAGAAAATAAATGATTTCAAAAAACCAGATTATAAATCCAAATTTATTTCAAAAATTCTAACAAAAAATATTCAGAAATTAATATTTATTGATATTAAACTGACTTTTTAATAAAAATCTATACTTTAGAAAGTTAACAAAACTCAAACATTAAAAATTGTTATAAATAATAATATGCAAATATTTGCTAAAAAGATTCGCATTTTCTCTCTCACTCTCATTCACTATTCTATATTTTTTTCTCACTCTCCCTCCCCCCTCTTCCTCTTTCTCCTCCTCTCTTTCCACCTCCCTTTCCTTCCCTCCCTCTATCTCTCTCTTCACTCTCCTTTCTCCCTCTCTCTCTCTCTTTCTGCCTGCTCACTCTCTCTCTTTCGCTTTCACACTATCTATTTTTCTTTTCTCGTTATATATTCTTTCTCTCTCCTTTTCTTTTTACTTTTTCTTTCTCTTCACTCTCTTTCCCTCTCTCTCTCTCTTTCCCTCCCGCTCTCTTTACAATAAATTTTCTCATTTTCTCTCCGGCCCTCTTTTTCTCTCTACCACAGTTCTCTCCGCCCCGCTCCCGCTCCCGCTCCCTCTCCTTCTCCTCCTCTCTTCTTTCTCACTCTCTCTCTCTCTCCTTCCTTATTTTCTCTTCTCGCTCTCCCAATCACTCTTTCTATCTCTCTCGATCTCTTTCTGTCCCTCAACTTCTCTCTCCACCTCTCTCCATCTCTTTCTCTTTAAACTTAAATTCGGCATTATATAAAATATAAACGGAAAATTTATTAAAAAACACATAATTAAATACAGCAAATAAGCATTTTTAAGGCTATAGGTTTCAAATTAAGTAAGAAAATGTCTAAAGCCAGCAAAAAATTTAATAAAGGAAAATATTTAAAAAATAATAAATAAAAAAATTGAAAAAAGATGTGTTATTCAAAATTATTAAGTTCGAAGACAAGCAAAACCAAAAGGCTTTGATCCAAAAAAAAGTTCGTGAGTTTGTTACCATTAAATGAAAAAACAAAAATATTGAAACAAACCTTAAAGATATTCGCTAAATTAAGGCATAAAACGACGTATAAGTTATTTTAAGGAAATGATTATATGATTTAATCACAAATCTGTTTTTTAAAAAATTGAAAGAAAACTCAAAGAGAATATTAAAAACAATAATTTATTTAAGAAGCTACAAATAAATTAATTGATATATGCAACAATTTATAAATAACAATTAATTTGAAGCGTACATAATTTTTTAATAATCCAAAATTCCATTCAAAATCTGAAATAAAAAAGTTTCAAAAATCCAAGAACATGACATTTGGCGCAGTCAGCAGTGGCCACATTTAAATTTAATTTTACATAAAATTACTCAGCCCCAAGGCTTTATTTTGTTCATTCGCATTTTTCTTTCATATAATATTTATTGCCACGAAATTTGTCTACCAAAAGGCACGCGGCCACAAATTCATCATTATGCCAAACATATGGGCCAACAGAATGCCATTAAGATTTCAGTACAAAATGGAAGTTTTGTACACAATTGAGGAGCAGAATTCCAGGATTGAAATTGTCGGAATGAATGCGCCAATTTCCAAAAATAGCATGGCATAAACAGCAAAATGGCAGTGTTTTCGGCGCTTTTGAAGATGCTTCAGCCAGTTTCAAGAAAATTCAATTTTAGTCAAGTGAAATTATCTGAGATTTTTATGAGATTTAGTACATAAAGTAGTATTTTTTTTTAATTTTATGTTTTATAAGAATATTTATTTAATTATGTGAAAATTTATAAAATAATGAATTTATGAATTCTTTCTTTATGCGAAATAAATAAATTTTGTAGTAATTCATTTTTCATTGGTTTCTGGATATTTCAAAATAAAATTTTCAAACATTTAAATTTTTATTTTTACTTTATCCGAAAATAGTAAAAATCATTAATTTCGGTTAAAAATTAAAAAATGAACCAAATTTAAAAAAAATGAAATGTGTGAAAATGTATCCGTTTCAACATAATCTTGATAGTTTGTCCCTATGTCTATGCTTAGGCATTATTTTGTAAAATTTATAGACGGCATTGAAACTGATTTTTGAGTTTTTTAGGACTAGGCCATTTTTGCACTTTTTTGAAATCGACCAACCACGAATAGGATGAACAAAATAAAATAAAAACTAGTCATTAGAATAATCAAGAAAAATTGTATGTATCATCTTATTTCCATTTATCAAAAATATATATAATAATTTTTATTTGAAATCAAATAAAAATAAATTGCTTTGTGAATTATATAACGAGAATGTTTTAAATTAAGATTGATAAATTATAAAAATAAATCATATTATTCATTAAATGATTTTTGAATAACTATCAGCATTTTCTATCTATAATTTATGAAGGTATTAAAACATCGAACTACTTTAAATTTTATCAAGAATTTAATATAAAAAACATTAAAATTGTTATTTACTACAGTTAACAAACAACATACTTAAAATAAATGTTGATAATCCGAATGAATCAACAAGTTAACTATGAACCGGCACAATTTAACCAAAGCATTTAATTCAGCAAATATGATATTTAAAAAATATTAATAGACAAAAGCAGGATTTACCTTGTTACAAACAGAATTTTAATTAATGTAGTAGATGAAAAATATAATAAAATGAAGAAAATAAAAGCTGAAAATATTCCAACCCTTTTCAGAAGAAATTTCCCACATGAACTGCTTAAAGTACTAATATGCCTAAAAAGTGAAAAAGATGGGAAAAATTAATTATAAGATGGGAAAAATTAATTATATTTTATAATTTATTTATGAAGATGAGCAAATAACAACATTTCCAATCGCTGTAACACTGATCGTCCAGACCTTCGAATCAAACATCGTCAATGATTATCTTTATACCGTTTGATACAAATAAATATTGTATGCATCGTACTTTTTATTCTAATATCTAAATTTTCTTTATCTTATACATCTAATTGTGCTAGAATTTATTAGAGAAACATTATACATTATATACATTTTTCTAATGAATTTTTCTCTTGTAATTTATTTATATGAATCGATTTCGGTTTACTACAAATAAAATACTTTTTAAGTATTTCATCAATAATAATTGAAAAAATCTGATTTAAAAATTTTAATCAACTTAAATTCGTGGGAAATCTTTTGTTCCTTTTTGAGATTATTATGTTATATCATTAGCTTTTTTGCCAATGATTTTATATATGCTTTGATATAAATTGTTGTTTTAAATTAAAATCGTCGCGGGCTTTATTTAAATCTCACTAATGATTCACTCCTTTGTATTCAGTATTTGTGGTATTTTTTTTAAATGAGAGCTTTATCTATGATTCTACGAACAAGCATTTTAGAAGCTAAACATCTCTGATTAAAATTTTTTAATTGTAACTTTATGTTTTGAATATTCTTAGAATATTGATGATTTTTATATTTTAATGCCATGATTTAATTAATGTTGCTAATTTTGAAAATTTTTATCAAAATATATTTTTGAATCTTTGATTCAAATAAAATAAATTATAGTACTAAATTACACAAAATTAAATATCAAATCGGTCTTATTAAATATTATTTATGTAGTTCGATTTTTATTCATTGTTGAAAGTTAAGTTATTATAATATTTAATCGAACTAAAATACGAATGTTTATCCTTTTATTTTTAATCGAATTAAAACAAAATAACAAAATTATTTGATTTTTACATCATTGGTATACAATTAAATTCTTGTTTTATACGTTCAAATATAAATTGTTAAAAAAAAATTAAAATAAATTGCTTGTACTTCTAATTTTTTTTTTGATTTTAATTACAGTCAACTACTGTGTGAGACCTTAAAGGGCTACAGTTGTGCTAATGTAATTTTGAAAATCACATTATTGGGTAATTTCATCCTTAAAAATTATCTCATTGATCACTGTGAACAAATTCAATTGATGTATTTTGTCAGTAAAACGATGATTTCAGAAAAATTTCAACTGGAAAGCCCGGGGAAAATTAAAGATTGCTCTCGAAAAACATCAGTGGAGAAACATTTAGGCAGTCGATTATCCCGAAGAAATTCAACTTTCAAAGACATCATAAAATAATGTAAATTAAAAGAAAATTTAAAAAATCTTTTTGCAAATTATTAATTATTTAGAGAAAATAAATATTCTGCACAATCTTCAAGCCTAATCAAGGCATAATTCTACAAGCCTAATTTTGGCACTTCAAAAGCCTGGGCGGCTTTCATCGGACATCGACAAAAACTGATCACCTGGGTGGTGTAAGTTCCGCTGGGTGCGGTTTCTCATCAACAAAAAACTGATCACCTGGGGGTGTAAAGTTCCGCTGGGTGCGGTTTAATCAACAATCAAAATGGACGCGCAACAACTTCAGCAGATTTTGGACGCGGCTCTAAAAAAGTCAGCCGAATGTTTTGCCGCCGCACTCAACCTCCAAAATCAAAACCCAAACACAGGGTCATCCACAACGGCGTCACTAGCGGCATCAATCAATGCCCGCCTCGAAAAATTCAATTATAATCCGGAGGTTGGACAGACATACGACGCTTGGCTGAATCGATACGGAAAAATCGTTCAACAAGACGGCGCTTCGCTCCCAGAGCAGTCCAAAGTCCAACTTTTGGTCGGAAAATTAGACGAGGATGAGTACAAAAGGTACGTTGACAGCATTGCCCCTAAAGCGACAGAACAATTCAATTGGCTCGAAACCGTGACAAATCTGAAAAAGATTTTCGGTGAGACGAGGTCACTATTCCTTCGCCGTTTCGACTGTTTTCAAATTCGGCAAAGCCAAAACCAAGACCTTTCGAGTCTTTTGGCACAAATCAATTCATCGTGTGAAAACGCCGAATTGGATTTGAAGAAGAGCTAAAGTGCATGATTCTCATCATCTCTTTACGCGACGAATTTTCGGATTTGAATCAGCGATGTCTTCAGCGAATGGAAGAAGCCCGAACCAATGTGAAAAGCATCACCCTACAGGAATTGGGCGAAGAATGCAAAAAGTACCAAATTTTGAAGGAAAGCACATTGGCACTCAGCACAAAACAGTACAATGCCAATGCCATTCGTGCCAAGCCACAACAAATAAAGGACAAGGCAGACGCAACAAAGCACAATGCTAAGCCAAAAGCGGTTCCAAAACCGTATGAGAGCAACAACAAATTGCCAACCCGTCCATGCCCGTCATGCGGGAACAAAAACCACTGGCGCTCTGATTGTTGGCACAAAGATGCCAAATGCCCAAAATGTGGTAAAATCGGCCATCTCGGCAAAGTTTGCCGAAGCAATTCTTCAATTCGCCACATCCAAACGGTGAATACCACTGAAAGGCATGCACAAATCAACACCGTCTTTATCGACTTAAATTGCATGGAAATCAACGCAGACCATCCAAAATGGTGGAAAATACCTATCAAAGTGAATGGCTCAGATTATCCAATGTATGTTGATTCCGGCGCACAAATCACATTATTCACAATCCAAACATGGAGTCAGCACATATTCGCGTCAAAAATTGCAATGACCAAACATTTGCAATTAAAGGACAATTCATGTGCGAAGTGCAATACATGGATCGTCCACCAATGAAATTGTTGGCATATGTGAGCCCCGAAATTACCCATAATTTATTGGGCATGCCATGGATTGAAGCTTTGGAAGTGATTCCGAAAGAGATTATGCACCCAAATCTTCATCCAAAAATCAATTCAATTTCAACGAAAGTCAACGAAATCAAAGACACAGAGACATTAGTGCGCGAATTTTTTGGTATGTGATTGGGGAGGGGGGAATGCGCGAAAATGTCAGGCACTGAATTTTACGATTTTCAATGAGGCGTATTATTTCCAGTGCTAGAGAAATAGTGTAGGAAAGAGAGAGACAGTTAGAGATATTAGAGTGAAAGAGAAATAGTACACTAATCTCTGACTTCTCTAACCTATCTTACACCCCATCATCCTCACAAGTAAAAATCAAATCCGAACATAATGCCAACAAAAAGTTTGAAAATATAAATGTTACACACACAATACCATGATTACATAATACTAATAGTTTTGATACGATATGTTTTTGCGTAAGATTTAAATTCAAAAATTGGTGGAAAAAAGTGGATTGGTTTCAAGTGGATGGCTTCATTTAAATTACAGTTTTATTTGCTATATGGTTTTTCGCTATTAAATATTTGTCAATCCTATATGTGCAATAAACATCCAAAAAAAAAATCAATAATTTTAGTGGAATTCATTTCCAAAATTTATTTAAAATAAGAGTTGAAAAAATTAATTATCAAAGGAATAAATTAATTATTATTTGTCTTCATCTGATCCATCGGTCAATCAAAGTCCTCTCATTCGTTGTTCACCTTTTTCTTCATTGGAGCAATGAGATCAGTTGCGCGACAATTGATCCGAACGCATTCATGGCATAGCTCAAAGTTGACGGAAAAGCGATCGTCGTCCAGGCGTTTCACCTTTTGTTGATTGTTGTACAATCGGTTCCAGTCATCTCAAAATTAAAAAGATTTTATTTTATTTTAAAATTGAATTATTATTTTTACCTGGGCACAAGTATGTAGTCAGCAAATACTTTCCCTTTGCCAGTTTCCACAATTCTCGGTCCTCCACCATGCGCTTTTTCGTTGCGGGCTCCTTTGTCTCATGCTCGAGCTCAGCTTCCTGTTGAATCGGCTTAGGTTCAAATTTTGTCTTGTTTTCGTCGGTGGCACCAGCAGAGGAAAGAGCAGCGGCGGATCTTTTCATTTTGTTGAAAAATATTTTTGGTTTTAGACGGATGAATTAAAGATGGTTTTGAATTTTGGACAGATGAATAAAAATGATTTTGCTTTTAAGGAGGGTGAATTATTTGACTAGGTTGGGCGGGGCTAATTGAAGGTTCACAAACGGTAGGCGTAGTCTGGCCAAAGGAGTATTGATTTTTTTATTTTATATAAATCGATATAGAGAGTATTATTGATTTTTTATTTTTCCAATAAATCGATAGAGATATGTTTTAATTAGAAAATTTGAATTTTAATATTTAATGTTAATAATTAATTAATAATCATCCAAAAGGTCCGAGAAATTTGAATTCTTGGCGTCTAAAATTGTAATAATTAATTAATAATCATCCAAAAGGTCCGAGAAATTTGAGTTCTAAGCGTCTAAAATTGTAATCATTAATTAATCACCATCAAAAGATCGGAAAAAATTTGAATTATTGGCGTCTAAAATTATAATAAATAATTAATCACCCTCCAAATGTCGGCGAATTCAATTGAAAATTTGAATTTTTAGCGTCTAAAATTTTAGTAATTAATTAAAATCATCAATATGTTGGTGAATTCAAAGGAATTGAGTGGGTTTGAAAATAACCATATGCTGACATATGTCAAAACCTTTTCTATAAAATACAGAAATTTTGACTCATCTATTCATTCTTTCATTCGTGTGTTTATAAATTTTTTTTTTTATTAAATTTATAATTTATTTAGATAATTCCCTTTAAAATATCATTGCAAATGTCTCAACAATGTAAGATAACTTTAAAATAATAAATTTAAATAATTTCTTTCTCTCTAGCCCAAGCTGTGGTTGAGCGCTCACCGACCCCCGACTCTGAACTCAACGAATTATCGGCATGGTACGAAATACTTGAGGACGATGATGACAACGTAAAAAAAATTTTTTTTTTAAATTTTACTTGATAAATTATTTTTATTCCAGATTTTACATTGGTTCACCCCGAAGAAGGCGCGTGATGTGTGCCAAGAGGTGTTGGAATTCGCACAAGAGCGTGAGATGCCATGTGAGAAGATCGTAAAATGGATGAAAATTCTCAACAAAATTTGTGCCCAAGGTCTTGAACAACAGAAGTGATCTGATCATATCAATGTTTGAAAATAAAGGCATCTGTCATTTTCTCTCAATGTTAAAATAAAAATTGTGACTTAATGAGTGATAATTGGGGAGGGGAATTCATTCTGAACTGTCACACGGGGCTCAATACTGAGTGCCTATCTTCCCTCACTTTTCTCCGTTCGGCAAAAGTCTTGTAGAAATGGGCGTGGCTTAGCCCTCTGGATTAAGTATTTAAGCAGATGCTATCCATCCGTTTCATTTCATTTGAAAATTTTGCTCCCCTAAAAATCCGTTAAATGGCTATCAATATGTCCGACAAGAGATCCCTTGTCAATCAAATTCTCGCCCAATCGGACATAACCGTGACAACGAGCGGTATAACTGTGAGCGGTCCTCGTCTGTCCACCCCCCGTTTTATACCGTTTGATGAGTGCGGTCGCTGCCGCGCTTGTAAAGCTACTGAAGTCGAGGTGGACATAATGGTTACCAAGAAGGGGATCACCATGTGGTGCAGCCGGATCAGCAAAGCCCAATTCGTCCCCTTTGATGTTGTCTACGATCTACCCGGCCACTGCTTCTTCCGTGTGAAAAACAAGGCCCGCGTGTTTAATGTACCCTACGGTGACCTGCCCTCCGACACATGCACTACCACCCCCACTACCACCCCAGCCCAAGGGACGCACACCAATGAGGATAAACAGGACTTGAAACGCAAAGCAAAGGTAGCGCTTGATTTAGTGGAAGCTGGGCTAATGGCCGATGCCATGCAGGACGGCGCGCGTTGGAAGAAGGCCAAAACCGCAATCAATGTACTCGGAAACCTTCTTTTAGCGGAATCCCTGGACAAAAAAGTGAACAATAGCCCTGTTGAGGAAGAAAAGGTACAGGAAGAGCCGAAAGAAGAAGAGGAAAACAAGGAGGACCTTGGAGACATTGACAAAACACTTGATGAGTTCTTCAACAGTATTAAAGCATCCACCTCAAACTTGTAATTCATTTTGTCCCTAAAAAATGCTTAACACACAATCATTCACCAATAAAGATGTTTGCTTCAAACTGCCGTTTGGCCTAATCATTTCGGGTCCCTCTTCATCGGGGAAGACTGAATTTTTATTAAAGTTTATTGCTGAATCGGACCAATTGATCATCCCTAAACCTGTCTCCATGCTCTACTGTTTCGGTGAAATGAACTCGGCGGTTCCGGCGCTGCAAAAGGCGGGAGTCGATGTGTATGCGGGAGTTCCATCCGAGGAATTAGTTAAGCGTTTCCCTAAGCCCCTTTTGCTCATTCTTGGGAAGCAGCTGCTGCGCCATTGCCCGAAAGTGATGATGATGATGACTATATGTTGGAGAATGGATTCGCGCTGCCAGCGCCGTCACAGTACTATGGCGATTTGCCTGTGCTACCAGACAATGCGAACGAAATTGATGAGATGGACACTGCTCAGCACAGGATTGCCACCAGAAGAAAATTACAAAAGGATGAGGCAAATGATAATGATGATGATTTACGACGCAAAAGATTTATGGTTTATCACCGTTCACCTCCACGGCTCCCATCTCCGCCTCGATCGAAAGCAAAAATTGAACCAAAACCACCTCCACCGCGTCCTACTACCAAGAGAGAAAAACAACAGTCAAAACTGAAATGGAAGAAAGCCGAGCACCCTACTCCAGCGCCTCGGGTGAAAAGAGAGCCAGAGTTTGAGGTGGACCCGCGACCATCCACGTCTAGGCAAGCCGGGTACTTCCCTCCCTCGACGACCAAAATCAAACCAAAATATGAGCCGCAACCAACAAAGAGGCCCGTACCATACCGTATCCCGGAAAGAGAACCAAAAATTGAACGAACTCCACAGCAGCAGCAGCAACGTCCTCCTACTGCTGCTGTCGTCGAAGAAATGCCCTATGTTCCTCCGCCTAGGAGGGGGACCAAACGCCCCCACCCTGTAAATGATGATAATGGTGAGGTGCGCATAAGAAAACGGGTGAGGCAACCTAGAAGGGTTAGAGTACAGTACTCGCCCGAGCCAGGCCCTTCAACATCGTCGCAAAGTGATGTTTCTAGATTTTAGTTGATTACTTATAATTTATATATTTTTATATGCATTAATATTAAATTTTGGATGTTTTTTAATTTAAATATTAAAGATTATTTTGAAAATTCTTTTATAGTTTTATTCATAATCATACAAATCATGACAATAAATTAATTTTATTTGTTTATAATTGCATTCATTTTTAAATGATAATAATTAAATTTTCTCATAAAGATTATTATGTTTTTGCAAAGGACGTTAATTAATCTTTTTTTTTGTAAAATAGTTTTTTTAAAATGGTTTTTAATTTTTTGACCCACATATACGAGTTTTTTTATTTCTTAATTAAATATTTGCCTTTTTTTGATTAAAATTTTTTAATTTATGTTTTTTTGTTAACTATATTATCATAAAAGCTCAGTGGTTTATTTAATTTACTAAAATTTAAATATTTTAATATAAAATATTTTATGAAAGTTTAAAATAAATATTATATAAAATTATGTTAATTCTTTCAATAAATTTTAATTTGAGTTTAATGGAATAGAGGATTATAATTTTATCAAGAAATCATGAAATATTTAATATGAGTAATTTAAATTTAACATTTTAAAATTTTTATTTAAATATATCAATAGCGTTTACCTTTATTTTTTATGTATTACATTAACTTAGTTTTCCCTTTAGCGTCCATCTTCTTAATTGCATTATTAGGCATATCATTTTGATACTAATTTATCTAAAGCATCTCAATAATATTTAAACTTAATTATTCATTGAATTAACCGTATAGGTATGTAATAATTTTAAGAAATTTAGCAATCAAAAATATTTATTTAATTTAATTTGAATTAATTCATTTACCAGTATTTAAGCTTTTTTTTCTGGAAAATTTAAATAATACTTCTTTGAAATTAAAATAATTATTGTTTTTTTGGACGGACTATTTTTCGCTTTTTTCTATTATGCTTGAATTTAGGAAAAATAACTGGAATAATTTAAACTACATATGTATTATTCGTCTTATTTGTTTACAAATACAACAATCTTTTTGCCAAATTAGTTGTATCAAACGCACTGTTGTCAATCTCAAAAAGATCGATTAGCCAGATTTGTGGCTAAAACGACACAAAAACAAATACAAAATAAATTAGTATTTTAGTTAATAAATTTCTTAGTAATATTTTCTTATGCTGCTATCATGATTATAAAAATAAAAGTAAATTTTAAAGTTTTAAAATAAATAAGAAAAAAATAATTAATACTTGCTCAGTTTAATATTCGCCATATTAAATTTACATTTGACTTTATCACTTTTATAATAAGACCATTGTATTTATGATTTTAAATAAAGTGTGTCTAACAAATTTATCTTTCTTGATGTGTTTTTTTGTTCGTTTTTTGTTTTTAATATTTTAATATAAAAGTACTTATTATATTTATTTTAATATTAGTATTTCAAAAATATTTTTTTAAATAAAAATTTATAAAACAATTTTTTATTATTAACAATTGAAGGAATACATTCCAATTATTTTGAGATTTCACTGAATATTTTGTCAATTGTTTTGTTGCAATTTATTTAAATTCAGTATTTGTTATGAATACCATAAAATTATTTGGGTTATTTAATAATAAATATAAATTATTGTAATTTATATAAAAGAGTCACTTCGTAATTTAATTTCGTTTTTTAGTTCACGTTATGGCTAAGTTGTGGAATATAAAAGATGCTAAAATTTAGTTATCTAGATAAACATTCGGGTTCATCCCGCAAAAATGTTTAAATAAATATTTTAATTAGTATCTTTTTTAAAAAAATTCAGTATATTTTATTTTGTATTTATACAAATACAAATTTTCTTTTGATTTGCATGTTTAATTTTTATATTTACTTTTGGTTTGTTATATGTTTACTATTTTGGCAAGTATGCAAAAAATAAAGCTTTTATACTTTTATTAGATTTTCGATGGCTCAGTACCTGGTCCTGATGCGGGCACCAAATTCCCAGTTGTCTATTCGCAACATTGGTGTTCAACTCTTTCCACGACAACTTGACTTTTTCCTTGATGCCTACCGCAAAGCGACAGCCCGTCCCTACGGTTATTTGCTGATCGATATGCATGCTTCATCGGACCCATCGTTACGGCTTCGAACAAACATATTTAAAGATGAACAGGAGGAAGATGAAGGAACAGTTGTGTTTATCCCAAAAAATGGAGCAGCATAAACAACAACAACAAGTAAATATTGGAGAGCTTATAAAAGAGAATTCCGACTGGCTTTGTGCTCTGGCCAGGACGAAATCCGCTAAAAAATGTAAGAAACTGATAGGGAAAGCAAACTCCGAACAGCTGCTCGCACTGGTGGAAATTTGTCTCAACCTTGTCGCTTCACGCTTCCGACTCTCAACTCGTCAGAAAAAGCGACTGATGCCCCATGTGGATACCGTACGCAGGATGAGCAGAGCGAGAAGTGAGCGGGGCGCCCGGCGTGTGCTTGTCCAGAAAGGCGCAGGATTTGGAGGATTGTTTGCTGCCGTGTTAACCCCCGTTCTAATTGAATTGGCAAAGTCTGTTATGACCAAAAACACATAAATACCCTCAACAATTTTGTTTCCATTCTTAATCATTCATTCATTTGACAAAATATGGCGAATAAATTTTTACTTGTTCCTCAAGAAATTTATAGGGGTCTCACCTCAATGTCTGACACGGGTGACCTTAATCTGGATGCTGTTCGACACGATATGAACCGAGCCAGGGGTGAGCGAACGAATCCCTCTACAAAAAATGTTCACTACAACCAACAACTTAGGCGATATTTGAAAATGAGGAGGGAACTTGCCGACAGACCAGCCAAAGTTGAGCTAACCAAAGGGATAAGTGTGTTGTTAAGGAGAGGTGGTGAAGATGAAGATGCCGAAGTTGTTGACACTCCACCTCGACCCCCTGCGCCACCACCACCACCTCCGTCACCTAGGAGACGCCCTCCGCGTAGACCCCCTCCTCCACCACCTCCACCGCCTGGGAGACACCCTCCCCCTGGACCAACTCCTCCTGGTCCCTCCCCACCCGGAAGTCCGCCGCCTCGTCCTGAACGTCCCCCAAGACCAAGTAGAGCTTCTCGGAGAGGTGGTCGTCTGGAGAAATGGCGGAAAAGCCGATACAATATACAGCAGCGGCAGCCGGTGGTGCGGGACCTTCTAGCGGAAGCAGCTGCTGCGCCATTGCCCGAAAGTGATGATGATGATGACTATATGTTGGAGAATGGATTCGCGCTGCCAGCGCCGTCACAGTACTATGGCGATTTGCCTGTGCTACCAGACAATGCGAACGAAATTGATGAGATGGACACTGCTCAGCACAGGATTGCCACCAGAAGAAAATTACAAAAGGATGAGGCAAATGATAATGATGATGATTTACGACGCAAAAGATTTATGGTTTATCACCGTTCACCTCCACGGCTCCCATCTCCGCCTCGATCGAAAGCAAAAATTGAACCAAAACCACCTCCACCGCGTCCTACTACCAAGAGAGAAAAACAACAGTCAAAACTGAAATGGAAGAAAGCCGAGCACCCTACTCCAGCGCCTCGGGTGAAAAGAGAGCCAGAGTTTGAGGTGGACCCGCGACCATCCACGTCTAGGCAAGCCGGGTACTTCCCTCCCTCGACGACCAAAATCAAACCAAAATATGAGCCGCAACCAACAAAGAGGCCCGTACCATACCGTATCCCGGAAAGAGAACCAAAAATTGAACGAACTCCACAGCAGCAGCAGCAACGTCCTCCTACTGCTGCTGTCGTCGAAGAAATGCCCTATGTTCCTCCGCCTAGGAGGGGGACCAAACGCCCCCACCCTGTAAATGATGATAATGGTGAGGTGCGCATAAGAAAACGGGTGAGGCAACCTAGAAGGGTTAGAGTACAGTACTCGCCCGAGCCAGGCCCTTCAACATCGTCGCAAAGTGATGTTTCTAGATTTTAGTTGATTACTTATAATTTATATATTTTTATATGCATTAATATTAAATTTTGGATGTTTTTTAATTTAAATATTAAAGATTATTTTGAAAATTCTTTTATAGTTTTATTCATAATCATACAAATCATGACAATAAATTAATTTTATTTGTTTATAATTGCATTCATTTTTAAATGATAATAATTAAATTTTCTCATAAAGATTATTATGTTTTTGCAAAGGACGTTAATTAATCTTTTTTTTTGTAAAATAGTTTTTTTAAAATGGTTTTTAATTTTTTGACCCACATATACGAGTTTTTTTATTTCTTAATTAAATATTTGCCTTTTTTTGATTAAAATTTTTTAATTTATGTTTTTTTGTTAACTATATTATCATAAAAGCTCAGTGGTTTATTTAATTTACTAAAATTTAAATATTTTAATATAAAATATTTTATGAAAGTTTAAAATAAATATTATATAAAATTATGTTAATTCTTTCAATAAATTTTAATTTGAGTTTAATGGAATAGAGGATTATAATTTTATCAAGAAATCATGAAATATTTAATATGAGTAATTTAAATTTAACATTTTAAAATTTTTATTTAAATATATCAATAGCGTTTATC
Source organism: Heterodera schachtii (assembly GCA_023374025.1). Taxonomy (NCBI): domain Eukaryota; kingdom Metazoa; phylum Nematoda; class Chromadorea; order Rhabditida; family Heteroderidae; genus Heterodera; species Heterodera schachtii. The sequence goes on along the minus strand of SIJG01000009.1, from coordinate 2,951,828 downwards.
TTTATTTTTTATGTATTACATTAACTTAGTTTTCCCTTTAGCGTCCATCTTCTTAATTGCATTATTAGGCATATCATTTTGATACTAATTTATCTAAAGCATCTCAATAATATTTAAACTTAATTATTCATTGAATTAACCGTATAGGTATGTAATAATTTTAAGAAATTTAGCAATCAAAAATATTTATTTAATTTAATTTGAATTAATTCATTTACCAGTATTTAAGCTTTTTTTTCTGGAAAATTTAAATAATACTTCTTTGAAATTAAAATAATTATTGTTTTTTTGGACGGACTATTTTTCGCTTTTTTCTATTATGCTTGAATTTAGGAAAAATAACTGGAATAATTTAAACTACATATGTATTATTCGTCTTATTTGTTTACAAATACAACAATCTTTTTGCCAAATTAGTTGTATCAAACGCACTGTTGTCAATCTCAAAAAGATCGATTAGCCAGATTTGTGGCTAAAACGACACAAAAACAAATACAAAATAAATTAGTATTTTAGTTAATAAATTTCTTAGTAATATTTTCTTATGCTGCTATCATGATTATAAAAATAAAAGTAAATTTTAAAGTTTTAAAATAAATAAGAAAAAAATAATTAATACTTGCTCAGTTTAATATTCGCCATATTAAATTTACATTTGACTTTATCACTTTTATAATAAGACCATTGTATTTATGATTTTAAATAAAGTGTGTCTAACAAATTTATCTTTCTTGATGTGTTTTTTTGTTCGTTTTTTGTTTTTAATATTTTAATATAAAAGTACTTATTATATTTATTTTAATATTAGTATTTCAAAAATATTTTTTTAAATAAAAATTTATAAAACAATTTTTTATTATTAACAATTGAAGGAATACATTCCAATTATTTTGAGATTTCACTGAATATTTTGTCAATTGTTTTGTTGCAATTTATTTAAATTCAGTATTTGTTATGAATACCATAAAATTATTTGGGTTATTTAATAATAAATATAAATTATTGTAATTTATATAAAAGAGTCACTTCGTAATTTAATTTCGTTTTTTAGTTCACGTTATGGCTAAGTTGTGGAATATAAAAGATGCTAAAATTTAGTTATCTAGATAAACATTCGGGTTCATCCCGCAAAAATGTTTAAATAAATATTTTAATTAGTATCTTTTTTAAAAAAATTCAGTATATTTTATTTTGTATTTATACAAATACAAATTTTCTTTTGATTTGCATGTTTAATTTTTATATTTACTTTTGGTTTGTTATATGTTTACTATTTTGGCAAGTATGCAAAAAATAAAGCTTTTATACTTTTATTAGATTTTCGATTCTTTGTTTACATTCATTTTTAACATTAAAGAAGTGAAAAAATAATTTTTTTTTTTTTCTTTGACTAATTGCTTTTCTTATAAATGTTTATTTTTTTGCGTATTTTGTTGAACATTTAACCTAATTTTAAGCAAATGATTTATTTATTACCATCGCCTTTTAAATGATAATTCTTTAGTTTCTTAATAAAATATCTATCATCATGACCTTAATTATTCTTCACCATTTCTTGGCTTATTTTCAATATTTATCTTTTTTATTTTAAAGTTTGAAATGTTATTCAACACGACTCGCTCCATATGTTTAAATTTGTTATAAATAGGACGAGCAATTTTTAGCATTATGGATAAAATTATAAATAACAACAATATTACAAAATCCCCCAAATATGCCCTAAAAACCCGAAAAATGCCCAAATATGCACTAAAATATGCCGTAAAAACTAGAAGAATGACTTTGAATCCTTAAAAATTCAAAAGTTATGTAAAAAATTCAGAATTGACGGCTTAAAAATAAAAAAACAATGAATTAATAAACGTTTTTTGGCAATTTGCAAAAAAAATTTTTATTAACAAATTTTTTTTCAAAGTTTCGCAAGACTCGGTAACAATTGGCATTGAAAATAATTGACGACTATATGGCAGGGTTCGGATCTGTTCTGATTTATCCGAAATGTTCTGATTTGGAGGGTCCAAATCTGATAAAATAAAAATGTTCTGATTTGTCAGAAATGTTCTGATTTTGGGGTAGCGACCAAATTTTGTTCTAATTTCCTAAACATACTCATAATTTTGAAATTTTATGGCATAATGTCACTATTTTATCAAGAAAATATAAGATTTGTGGCAAAATTTGGTCATTTTTTACAAAAATCTGTTAACAAATCGCATTAAAAATCGCAAAATTTTTCCCGGCGGCGCCTATCGGCACCGCCGGACGCCGCTCCCCTGACCTGTCCATCCCCTAAAATTTTTTGAAAAAATTCGGCAAAAAAAGGCGTCGTTAAACGCAAGGAATAGTCGTCGCTTGGCTTTTAATTGCAAAAATTGTCCTTTTTTGATGAAAATCTGTTAACAAATCAGTACGAAATTACAAAAAAAAAAAAATTTCCGGCGGCGCCTATCGGCACCGCCGGACCCTCTCCGCTCGCCCATTTCCCAAAAGTTTTGGAAAAATCCGCCGCAAAAAAATTCTTAAAAATCTGATTTTTCATCCCCAGTGCACTGAAATTTTCAATTTGCTAATTTCCTCACTAAAATTTTTAAAGATGATAATCGGAGGCAAAAAAATATAATTTTTAATACATTTTTGATTGAAAAATTATAAAAATAACTGATTTGAAGCAATTTTGCAAAATGTTCTGATTTTCGACCCCAAAATCTGATTTTTTGGGCCTGATGTTCTGATTTGGAAAAATTTTCGATCCGAACCCTGCTATATGGCCAAATATGCATTTATTCTCAAAAACCCCAAAAATATGCTTTTATATGCACTAAAAACCTTCACCAAATAAAAATTTTTTAAAAAGTATAGTTAAATTTTCTCAAAGCCCTTTTTTGTTAAATTTACTTTTATAATTATTTCGATTTCGAGAAATTTACATTTATAAATCATTGGTTAATATTAAAAAAATAAAGTTTACTTGTTGGATATTCTTCTGTTACCATTCTTTCTTATTACAACAATTTGTAATGTTTCTGTTTTATCGTTAAATTTTTAATGTTTTAATTTTTCTTATTATTTATTTATTCGGAAGCTTTTGCCTTCATTGTATTTAGATAATTTATTAAAAATAATACGCATTGTTTATTTTCAAGCTTTAATACCAGGTTTTGTTTTAAATTAATTTTGTATTACTTCGTTGGTTTTATTTAGATTTTTAATAAAGCTTTAATAATAATTTATTAAATTTTAACAATTCGTTTTTAATTTATTTTTACATTAACTTTAAGAATTATTTATATTTAAATCTATTTATTTATTTGATGTTTCTTAATTTAACATTTTTCGAAATTCTACCTTTTTCACATTAATGATATTAATTGATACAATTTTATCAAAATTATTTCTCGTATGATCATCACATTTGTTTGAAAAGCAAAGCTTCTTAAAAATTATGAAAATTATTAAAAGTTTAATTTTTAACTTAAAATTAATTAATAATATGCAAATATTCCTCAAGAAATATTCATTAATGTTTTCGTTTTCCGAATTTTTTTTTATTATTATAGAGCATTTTAGATTCTAAAGTTTCTTTATTATATTTTGAACTTCTTTATTTTTATTATGCTTTTATTATGATGCCATATATTCTGAAGAGTGAGTTACATTGAGTCACTTTTTATTAAAATCATTTTAATAAAAAATTTAAAAAAAGGGGTCTCTAAATTTGTTTTTACTTATTTAATAAATAAATACTTAATAATTTTGAATAAAAATTATAAATTTGAAGCGTTTAATGCTATAATAAAGTTTTATTAAATTAAAATTTAAATTGTATCATTTATTTATTTTTAATTTTGTTGTTAACATTTAATAATTTTTTTGAAATTATTTTATCATTATAGATTTTATTTTAAATTATTAACTAATATGTTTTTCATTACTTTCTAAATTCATTTGGTTTTTTGTTCAGTTTTCTTTAATTTGTTATGTAAATACAAAATAATAAAACGGCGATTTTTTTTTTAATCTTTTTTCTTAAATGATTTTAGTTAATTAATTCATTTTTATTATAATTAATCTTCGTTCGTTATAATAATAATTTTTATTTTCGAATTATTTTTATCAGAGTTTGTTTTTTATTTAAATTGTCAAGCATGTGAAAAGACTTTAAATGAAGAAAAATTTTTTGAAAACAATTTTTTTTAATCTAGAATTAATGATATTAGATAATTTTCAATTTTATCTTCGAATAAATTTAATTTTCCATCCTCGTGCGTAAGCCACAAAAACAAAAACAAATAGTGGCGCATGAGTTTTTTTTTATGACGTGGGGAAGTAGATTGCATTTGCTATAAGAGCATTTAATTTTTTATGATAAAATTCATGCAATATTTTGAATGATTTACTTTTGAAGGTTTATGAGTGATTTAGCTTGAATATTATAATGTTTGAAATTGTTTATTTTTGAATTGGTTTATTTTATTTTATTATCATTACGAATGCGTAGATATATTTTTTATAAAAACAAATGTGGTTTGAAATATTTTTACGTCACACTGTTGATGGCTGTTGATTATTCACCTAATATGTTTGTAAATCAATTATTTTTCTTAGTACTTTGCTTATATGGATATCTTTATTTATAATTGAGTATAGAGATTATTATTTTTGTTACTATTTATTGCAGTTTATTGCTATTTATAGAAACATTATATATATATAGAGTTTAAATTGAATTGGATTGAATTTCTTTTTTAAATTTCATTTTAGTGGATCTTGGATATAAATTACTGAATTTATCGATGTTTTAAGATAAGGTGAATTAATTGTAAAAAGTTCACTACTTGTTTCTTAACGAGTTTAAATCAACTAAAATCAAAATAAGAAAGAATTTTAAAAATATTGAATTAATATAAAGTAAAATAAAAATGTTTAATCCAAAATTTTTAATACTAAATTTTTTAATTGGTGCAAATATTATTTTATTAAAAGATAAACAAAAATAAAAGCGTAAATCATTAAATTACTAAAAAATAAATTATTCGTGAGAATTACAAGAAGATTAATTTAATTTATTTATTTCTAAAAAATTTGAATGTCTTTAGATAAAAAAATAAATCAATTAAAATTAAAATAAGATATATAAACCAATATTAATTCATAAATACCTTATCAAAAATAATCTTATTAATTTATTAAAAGAATTTTCACTTAAATTATAATTTATTAAAAGGCTTAAAGAAGTAAAAGCTTGTATGAAATATTAAAAGTAAATAAAAATTCATAACAAAAATAATCGATTTCAGAAAATAATAATTCTTAGGTTTTTCTATGCGTTTTAATACAAAATATATAAATAAACCGGAAAAAACTATAAACTGCTCACAACAAGAAACCCAGGATGTTAAAACGAAAATGCATCTTACATATATTAATCGTCAATTAAACATTCTCCTTTTAAAAATGCAATTATTAAATTAGTAAAATCAAAAATCATTCATAGCTTCTAAACAGTCAAGGTTTTACTAATTTCTAATAAAATTATTGCCTTAATTAACACCAGCAGATTCTTATTAAAAAAAATAACGACAATTGCAATAATAAAATTTTTATATTCACGGCAATTATTTTCATGCATAAAAATTTTTTTCTAGTAAAAAGCGAACGCAAAAAATATTTTTATATAAAAAGGTAAACATTAAGAGAAATTTAATAATTAAAACTGAAACATTTGTAAATAATTTTATCGAATATATGCTTGCTCAAAATTAAATTACATAAGAAATGAGTTAAAATTATATTCTATAAAAAAAATTCAAGCACAATTACCCTGTATTTGGTTCATTCATTATAACAGTAACTGTATACCAAAAAGACAGAAATAAAAATTTAACGGGGAAATTTAATTGAAATATTTATTAATTTAAAACCTCATATATCAAAACAAAAATTAATAATTATATTTTCTTTCATATTTATAAGTAAAATTTTTAAATATAATTGTTTAATTTAATAATTAAAACTGAAACATTTGTAAATTATTTTATCGAATATTTTTAAACAACCTTGTGAATAACCGATTAAAAAATTAAAAAATGAAAATTAAACAGTAATAACTCAATAAAATGAAACCAAACAGAGTTGCTCATCCGCATCGTGAATGGCCAAATGCCTTCTCGAGTTCAAGAGTAAGAATTACATGGTCGAGAAATATAGCATAAATTTATACAAACAATAGTTTATAGCAAAAACTATATTGAATTAATTCAATAAGATTTGAACGAAAAATTGCTAAAAACATGTATTCCCATAAAATAAAGCACCAATTAACTAATAATTATAAAAAATATGAATATTTCAATTTATTGCCTAAAAAAAATTCTATAGGAATTTATTGAACTTAAATATAAATATGATTAAAGTCAATTCTTATATTTAAAATGTAAACTTTTAACTGTCGGATTAAACTGAAGAAATTTAAGTGAATATTTAAAAAAGAATTTACAATTCCATACAATATACAAACTGATTCAACTAAAAAATATTATAAACAAAATTAATTACAAAAATGAATCATGAAATACGAAAATAAATTAACTATTTACAAGTAAAAGTAAGACAAATTGATATAACCATAAAATAATATAGACATTAAAACGAATTTTGATATTGTAAAAACAGTCACAACAAAAAGCATTAATAAAAGAACAAAAAAATGTATTCATTTTTTTTTGTTTTTTACATTTTTTTTTTATATATTTTTTAATGGATAAATAAATTATCATTTTATTAAGTCTTAAAATTTAAAACTAATTGTATAAATTTAAAATATTGGTTCTTTTTTTAAAAATAAACAAAAACGTATAATATCGTTTAATTCCTTTTTGTAAAAATAAATTCCCTTTTTAATTTAACACTAGACATTCTTAATAAATTTGAAGAAATTAATACTTTATATGTTTCTCAAGAAAAATATGGAGTCCAATGGTGCCAATAAAAGAGTATTTAAAATACCTACCTATTTTAAAAACATGCAATAAAGAATTAAAAACTTATTTTTTGTCGTAAATAAATTGTTAAGAATTAGACATAAAATCAAAAATAAATCGTAAATAAATTGCAACAAAATGAAGTAAAAACGCGAAGGAATTTCTAAATGTAAATTAATAATAAAATAAACTCATAAATAGGAAATTTACAAAAGGCTAACAAAGGAAAATTTTATATATTGAAAATTTTAATTAATGGATCGTTTAGTTAATACATATTTAAATATAAAAGGAACAATATTTCGAAAATTAAAACCATAATAATAATAATAAAAACAATTAAAAATATTGATAACAATATAACATAAACGTCAAATAGGCACAAAAAATTAACACTTTTAGACAAATGAATTTTTTCATATTAACAAAATTCTCATTTTTAAAGGTATCTCGTGCGTATTAGGTTTTTATCATAAAATATGAAAAAGGTAGCATTGCTGAACATTATTCATATTTTAATAGAAACGATTAATAAAATATTGACAATTTAATTACTGTTTAATAATAACTGACGAAATAAAAACAAGAGAAAAAATTCAAATGTTTCCAAAGTAAGCGGAAAATTTATCATTTAGAAAAAATGACGGTTCTTCGGTTATCTTATAAATACACATACCTAATTATGAAAAAAAAATTATTTTAGAATTATTCACTATTTTAAAATTGTATCTAAAATTTCCTTGTTACATTAAAAAACATAATTACTTAAAGCAACCTTGCTTAAAATATTACATATTGAGAGAAATAATTGACTTGTTAATTCCTTCTTTTTATTGTTTTGGTGAGAAGCAATAGCACGATAGGGCCGGGACATATCGATACAATGAGAAAAAAAATACCGAAATGTAAAATTTTAAATAAAAAATAAAAAAACATTTATAAAGAGGATAAATAAAAATAATAAATTTATATGAAGCCGGAAGTCTTTGAACATAAAAAGAGCGAAAAATAATTTGTTAGTAGAAATGATACATTGAAAGAAAATAATATTGCGGAGAAAAACACATTGTTTAAAACACTCCAATAAATCTAAAAATTTTGAACTTTTTATTTTGAAACTAAAATTTTGTGAAATTGTCTAAAAACGCTTCTAGCATTATATTTTGGGGGAATTGCATTTTGGAATTTTTTAGTACATACAACTTCAAACCCTAATTGAATGTAAAAAAAAATTCGACCATTAACATAAAAAACAAACACTTAGCTCAGCGAAAATTATCAAGGCAATTATGTTAAATATTATTATTTAAAAGAAACTAATAAAATATGTCTCGAACAAAAAACGAAAAGGGCGCAATAAGTTACTTGAGAACAATTGTTAATACTAAACAATTTTTTTATGAAAAAGAAAGAAAATTTTGAATCTATATACAAATATTAAATGGTATCAAGCTTTATTTTACGATTTTTCTTGAAATGAAATAAAATTGTTTAGTTTCTACGATATATAAATCCGCAAATAATAGTTTAAAACCCTTATAACAGGGCAAAAAAATGAATATTTATATTTTTCATACATATTATAAGCAAAAATTTAAATGTAATAACCGTATAGAATGATGTCAACGTTTTTTCGATTCAGCACTGTGACAAGAAAATTATAATATAAAAAACAAAAAAATTTCTTTATAAATAAATGCGATTTTTTATTATTTTTGTTTATTAAAATAAAGGGAAGATTATTTGATATTGATTCTTTTATATTTTATTACACTAAAAATTCTTTATATAAAATTGTTTATTTATAAGAGTTTTTTCTACAATGTTTTTTATATTATCTTGCAACTTGAATTTAAAATATTAAAACAGACAATTTTAAAACGAACATATTTTAGCAAAAATATAATTATGAAATAAAACAATAAAATAATAAAAAAAAAATCATGAAAACTAAAGCATTAAAGATTTTCTTGAGAAATATTTGCATAACATTATTTTAATTTAAGTTGAAACTTTAACTTTAAATAAGTTTCTTAATTTTTAAGACGCTTTACTTTTCAAACCGCCATTTTTAAAAAAAAGTATTTATAAAAGAAAAAAAAAGATTAAAGCTTGAAAATGAAACAAGGCGTATTAATTTCACATAATCATTTTCCCTCAATTTTAGCTAATGTCCGTTCTTTTATTTATAAATTTAAAATATATTTTATCAAAAATAATGACGTAATAAAATAATAATTTCAATAAATTCTTCAATAGAATTATTTAGTATTTATTTCAAAAAAATAAAACAAATTCAAAATCAGTTTACAAATTACCAAACAAAAGAATAATCTCAGATGGGCAATTGCAATTTACATTCCATATAAGAATGTTATTGAACGAACGGATTAAATATTAAATTTAAAATATTAATATTTAAATTAAATTAATAATTAAATATCGCCAAATTAAGTTGGAACAAAAACGTTTTAAATTAAAAATCCTTAAAACCAAAAAATTTAAAAAATTAGCACAAAACATTGTTTAAACTAAATTCAAAAATAGAATAATGTCTCTAATTAAATACGAAATAAGAAAAACCAATGAAGTTTCTGGCAGAAAGAAAAATCACACGAACAATTTCATTGACCCAATTACTGGAGCACACACAAGAAAATTTAATATTTTGAAATATTTAATTAGATTAAAAAGTACAAAAAATTTAAGTAATTAACTTTTTATAAAAATGAATTAAAGAAAATATTTATATATTAACCTAAGTCCAAGACGAATAAATGAAAAAAATAATATTTTAATTATAAATTATTATAGATCTTATAAAAGCATTCTTTATTTTGCATAAACAAAAATAAAACGTACAAAAAACTGAATTAGCATTAGAATCCGTGGCTGTAAAACCATAAAAATGCGCAGCTACAACTTATGCGAAAAATTGACCTAGCTAAACAAGGGAGTGTAGAATATCGTGAATGAATGCTAACTCTCAGAACATTGACCTTGTAAAGACAAATAAAATATTAAAAAATTCAGTAGCTAAATAAAATAGGATGGAATTTTCTATTTAAATGTAAGAAAAGTAATACAAAGTAAATTAAGTATTATATTATAAAAGATTGATGAGCAAAATGATAAATATAATGATAAAAGAGGAAATTGGATAGCAATGAAAACGTGAATGACTCCTCAATGAAAAAAAAGAGAGTTGAACAATTGCCAAGAAAAGCAGAAATGAAAGGCTTAGATAAGTTTCGGCGATTTTTTGAAAAAAAATAAATATTTAAATGACCTAACATATTTGGCGCAGTTTCAGCGCTCGCCAGCAGGCGCGCTCAGTGAAATGGTTTGGCCAAAAATGAGAGCCATACGCGCTAATTGATGCGTTCATCGGGTGGGGGCGAGCGGGATTGTTCAAAAGTTTAATTTATGATATGGAAATGTGTATTTTGCGCGCCCCTTTGTTCATTTTTTAAAAATTTAGTTTGTAGTCACACAACTAAAAAGTACCGATGGTCTTACTTATTCTGTTTTTTCACAAATTATGCCGAAAGTGAAATGGTATATTATTTCCTCTCTTCTTCTACCGCTTCTTATGTTATTGAAATAATATAATTGAATTAATTTTTGATTTTTTTTTTACTTTTTTCAATAGAATAGTAAAAAACTGGAATAACCTTCCATTGGTAGCGGTGCAAATTAATAAGGCAAAGGAATTCAGGGGTTTACTAAAAGCAATGAGTTCTGAGTAGGAATAATCATGTGCCATATTTACATTTTATATAATTACCTGTGAATTTTAACTTTTGATTTATTTTAATTTTATTTTTATTACGGTATTCATTCTGTATTTTTTTATTATTGATCATTTTTATTTGTTTGTTTTCTTTTGCGCCATGTAAGAGCACTAATGTGCCTTTGGTTTGCTCGATAAATTAAATTAAATTAAATTAAATTTATTACTTTTTAAATTGCCTTTTTAGTATTATTAAAAAAATATGTGAATTTTTCTTTAAACATTTAGATTTTGAATTAATGCGGAACGAGCATCATTTTAATAAATATGTAAAATGCACAAAGCTTTATTTTCTTTTTATGAATTTTTTCAAGTAATTGGCCGAATAGTTTTTTTTCTTGCTGAAAACTCACTCAACGTATTCGAAATATGCCAAATTATTTTCTAATTTTCATATTAGAACTTCTTTGTTTCAAATAAAATTAATAACTTTATTTCTTGATATAACATATTTTTATAAAAGATTATTCTTAGAATATTCTTTTAATTTATAATTTATTTTTTAAATTTAATTTTTGATTTATTCCCTATGATATTTGGTAAAATAATTTCATACTTTCTTTTCTAGGTTTTATTCATTTTGTATTTCAAAATTAAATCAAATATGATTTTCATACGTATTAATTATAGAAATGATTTGTTCATAATTTAAAATACCCATTAAATAAGAAAATTTGGGTTTTTGTTTTCCGATGAAATAAATATTGACGATTTTAATTTCTGCAGAGAACCAACATTGTTTTATCAACATTTTATTAAACTTGGCTATTGCTGTTATAAACAGGTTTGTTCGAAACTTTTGTGGCAATTTTTGATCATTTTTCGACAAAAATTTGTTAACAAATCGCATATAAAATTACAAAATTTTTCCCGGCGTTGCCTATCGGCGCCAACGGACCCTCTCCCCTCGCCCATTTCAATACAAAATTTTATTTATATTAATTGATTCTTGAGTGAGGTATGTCATGAAGGGGATACCAACAAGAAAATTGAAAATTTTTTAGCAAAAATACTATTTTTTAGTGCTTCAATAGCTCTACAATTTTCTCAAAGGTGATATTTCGTTTTTTCTGTTAAAAATCTAATTTATTGTTTTTTTGAAAAAAGAGAAAAGGCAACGAATTTATAAAAATAATTGAATATAAGCATATAAAATGATGTAATAAATGCTGCAAATTTAATTGAATCATTTATTTCAGCAAATAAGATATTTAAATAATTTTAATAGACACAAAACAGGTTAGAATTGGCATTTTAATTTTGTCATACAGTAGTCACATATTTAATTATACTCATAAAATCGCTAAAAGCCTAATTTTAATTTACAAAATATCTTTTTAGTATGTTATATGACGACGAAATCCATTTTATAAATCGAAAACAATTTATATTTTTTTAGATAAAAGATCAATCAATATAAGGTAAAACTAAATAATAAATAAAATAAAAACAATGAATCCACTTGGATATTTACATTTACTTTAATAAAAATTCTTATGAAACAAAACAATTATCACAACAATTTCATTACAATAAAAAAATTTAAAATCTAAAATGAAATTTTCATATAATAATGCAATAAAAATTATTGAAACGAACTTAGATTAAAAATGCCATATGACCCAACACGCCTTCGAAAAAATGATCAGTACATTGTTCGAGAAATCAACAAAAAATTTTTATGGATTTAAGAACATAATTTTGCCTTGTGAATACTTTATAAGCAAACTGGAAGAAGCTATACTAAGGTTACTCGCCATGATAGAAATAAAAATAGAACAAATCAAAGCATTTAGATTGAAAACCATATAAAAATAAAAATAATCTAAACACAAAATATATCATTTAATTTTTTATAACAAATTTGAAATTTTACAAATATAGTAAAATATAACAATTTATCGAATGTTAAATTGTAAATATTGAAATGATAGCTATAGAATAAATTAAATATGGAAATATCAAAATTTCTAATTTTAAAAAATTTTTAGAAGAAGTCGTACGTAGTATTTAAGCAGGATCATAAATTCTTGAACAATACTTAATACAAAAACAATCAATTATGGTCTTAAGAGGATTGTAACTTTTTGATTTTAGGTTGAGAAATTTATCACCAATCAGTTTAATCATAAAAAGCTTGATAAATAGAAATTAATACAAAAATAAAAAATTATAATTGACATTTCTAGCCTATGCCTTTCACTTTATTGAATTTAATAAAAGTACTTTACAAATAATTAATATATTTCCTTCTAAAAAAAGAAAAATTAAAAGTTAACTCAGGTAATGAGATTTTGTGTAATTTTTATTTACAAAAATAGAAAATGCTTCACATCCTCAATGAATATTCCTTGGAGCAAATAGAAGAAGGCCGGGGCACCACAGAAACATTTGTTCTAATTTATAAACATAAAAACAATTTATAAATACAAAAATTACAATAATATTAATTGTTGAAATTCTGATTTTAGAGTATAACTATTTTATATATTAATAAAATTTCAAACAATAAATAAGATATATATATAATTTAAATATTTTATGAATATAAAGCTTCAAAATAAGGTTGTTCTCC